>VZRL01001192.1:955949-1023276 GCA_013397895.1 Origma solitaria
CCCCCCCCCCCACTTTTTACTCAGGCAGCCTTTGCAGTGCTGAAAAGATGTCCATTCTGGAGACTATCTGAATGCTGTCAGTGTAAGCAGTGTCTGTGTCCTAGAATGGATCCTATTGCTCCTCAGTCCCTCCTGCTTTCCAGATGTTTCCCTGACTGCTGCTTCTGGCAAACAAAAAGGCAACACTCACTCTCTGCACTCTGCCCAGTGTGCAGAACCCCAGGTACCCTTTCACAGCTTCCTGCCCAGTTCCCCTGCTGACCCAGCTGGTGGGGCAATGGACTGCAAGGTCAGCCTTCCTAGTGGAAACTCCATGGGCAGGAGGCTTAGGTAAAGCAGCACTGTGTTAGGAGAATAATATTGCTCCTGGTAAATAGGCTGGCAGGTAATTCAGAGTTGTTTGGGGTATTTATATGTGACATTGCACTGGGCCGTGTCACTCAGGGGTTACAGCACGCCTCAGGACGCCAGGTCATCCCCATCCCTAAAGAGCTCTTTGCCCCAACAAGGCTAAATGAAGGCGGTAATGTCCAAGCAGAAAAGTTGACATGGATGTAGGAGAAGTGGCTGCCTTTTCAATTGACTCTTTTTTTCAGCTCTGAAGCAAAAGTGAAAACAGCTGCTTGCAGCAGGCTGGAAACCACTTACAGCCAAGTTATCAAATAGAATGGACATACTTTAACAGCAAGGAGAGCCAACACCTGCTACACCATAACAAGGCTACTGACCTAATGTGTAATTACACCACACCTGCAATGCTTTTTCATGTATGTTTTTGAGAAGGCAGAGAAGAATTCAAAGGAGGATTCATTCAGAATGGGCCTGGACCCTACTGTCCTCACTGGTCCTTGTGGGGTCTCCTGGCCATCAAATCCAGGATGTTGATTAACATGCTAAGGGCAGAAGCTTCGAGACTGTGGCTTGAGTGTGGTGTCAGAAGAGAGGAAGAGCAGTTTAAAAAAGGGCAATGTGGAGTTTTCAAGGCTCTCCCAGTGGAAAAGCAGGTTGGTTTCAGGCTGGCTGCTGACAGAGGGAGTCGCATGCAGAAATATTTCTTTGGCCCCCAAAACTCCACCCAAAAGTTCAAGCCTTTAATCCAGTCCTTCCAGCACCTCACAACATTCTGGCACTTGAGATAGAGTTGTTGCTTTTCTAGGGAAAAACTTCTTGCTCCTTTTTTGTTTAAAGTTCCACTTTGAGATTTTCTTTTATCCAGGACAACCCACTGCTCCATCTGGCTGTGCCATTTGACTACACTTCAAAATGAAACAGAGTAGGCTGAAAATTACTTCCAGGCTCTCCAAGAGTAAGGTGTCTCCAGTGCATTCAGGGGACTCTGGCTAGGACTGATTCAGCAGAAGCAGCCACATGTCTTCCTGGGGGGAATGCAGCTGCAAAGCAGAGCACAAAAACAAAAACACCAACAAATAAGAGCTTCCATGTCAGCCAGCTGAGTAATAGGAACATTTCCATAGCACACAGGACACTGCTCTTATTCACAGTGTCCAAGAAACACGATATTCAGCAGGTCTCTGTAATTACCATGTAGTATTTTTGCTCCTTGATGCCATTTTAAAGACAAAGTAGAAAGTTTCTGCTGTTAGAATTAAAAAGAGTTCCTTAAAAGTGTGGGAAAATTTATCTTTTTCTTTAGCATGCTAAGACCCTGAAAGCCAACCTCGGAAAGTAACAAGCAGCTCCTTTTTCAGTTATGTTTAACTCAGTTACCTTGATGAGTTTTAAAGGAGCTTCTTGGTCCCTGAGGGAAATAATGTGGAGAAGAAAAAACAAAAGTGAACAGCATTTGGGCCTGATGCCTTTAGCTTAGGAAGCCTATGTGAAACTTCTTTTTTCTTATCGCTGAGCCCTGCCAGTCTTGCCACCGGAAGTATTGTTTCCAGACTTGCCACAGGACAGTTCCTTCCTTCCTCCAGATCAAACCTAGACATTCCTCTAAACTAAATCCATACTGAAGTGTGAGTAGCCTGATTTTTTTTTACAAAGGCTCAACCTTGCTTCTTTGTTCCCATTTTTCTTTGCTTGGGACATTTTGCTGCCCCTTTTCTTTTCTTGAGGAATTTTGGGGGAAATGTGTATGCTCAATTATTTGTTTCTTGCCAGAAGCAGAATAACTCCCCTAAGGCAGCCCCCTGCCCTTCCTCTTTCTTGATCTACACAAAGCTGGCCAGACAGCCAATCTCCAAGTACACAGATTCACCTAGCACCACCACATGGGCCAGTATTTCATTCTCCAATCACAGTAGTCTGTAAATACTCATAGAAATCCAATTATTTTTCCTCTAAAGCATCTGAAAGTACCATGACTTATTCATCAGACTAAAATTTCATATATATTTCATTATTTCTCCTGTGAGAAAAAAAATTGCTGTCATAATTCCTTTAATTCCCAGTGAAGATCATCAGTAAGTCAGTCAAGCTTATGAAAAATTACCTGTTAATAAATCATTTGGCTGACCAGGCTGTCAGTTTTGTCTGCCTAGATAAAAGGAGATTTCTGTATCTGTCTCCTCACAGAAGAAGTTTGGTTCATCTGATATCATAAAGTACAAGTTAAAGCCTCTACAAAGATGAGAATAAAAACCAGGAGATCCAAAGTACTTATGACTGCAAATGTTTTGACTGCCCTCTGTATTGCTAAAAACAAAGCAACTTCTGGAAGTGTCAGTTCTTTTATTGTGTCATTATCAAAACTAATATTTATTGACTGTCATAGGAATATCTGCTATTCTGCATGTTCTGTGCAATAGAACTGAAAATAGTTAAAAATAAATGTATGTGAATTAAATTCCTTGTAAAGTATTTCAATGAGAATATTGAAACATTTAATGTTTGTACTATATTCTTTATGTTGTTGGCAGAATAATGGCACACGTTCAGGCTCCCATGAGCCGTATGCATCCCTAAACTCCACTGATATCCCTGTGTGTTCTTTGGTTGCGGTGACAGAGCTGAACAATAAATTACTTGGTTGTAGAAATGGAGCAAGTTAGCCTTCCGTGTACATTTGAAGTGCCTGAGAAAAAACAAGGCTGCAGCACAAATGTTTGTTCAGCTCCCATGGTTTTCAAAAACATTGACCTAAAAATGAGGCGTTTGCACTAGAAAGAGCAGCCAAACCCCACAACAGAACACAGCATACGCAGCGGTCGGACTGCGCTGCCTTTTGCATAACTGCAGGCTGGGGAAGCCAACATCTGTGATGCAAGATAGATCCCTGGGAACACAAATGGTTTGGCATATTTTAGGAAGAGAGAGACATCTCCTGGATGAATTGTAAATTTGCTACTCACTCTTCATGCTTAATAACACATGAGAAAGGTTACAACTGTGTGCAATACAGTTATATACCAGATAAGAGGAGTTCTCCTGGTTCCATATTTTATGATTTCAAATGAATTTAGAAGTACTGTGTATTTGATATCAAGGGGAAAATAAAAGTGTGTCCACAAAGAAAAGGAAAATGGATTTTAGGATCTCATATGGATCCTTGGAAGGAAACACTAGGTCCATGCCCTGTCTGAATTACCTTGTGTCATGGCCAGCATTACTGCAGAACATAAGGAGAATACTAATGTTGAGTCTGGAGATTAGTAAGGAGCAACAGTGAGATGTTTTTCAGCTGCTTGTGGCAATTACTGCAGAATTTCCAGAGATTCACACTGAAAAAAAAAAAAAAAGAACAGCCAAAAACACATGGACAATGAGTGCAGAGTCATTGTTGATCAGTTCTGGATATCAAAGATTGCACCCAGATCCCTCCCACCAGGGTTGAACAGAATTAAGTTGCTGCACTTTAAGGACCCTCAAAATTCAAGCTATCAAGGGAGACAGTATCAAGGGAGACAGAGGCACATCAGCCTATCTATGTACTCACTTGTTTCCCTGAGGAGCACCAGAGATTTCAGCCATCCTCCACTGATGCCACCTCATCTTCACTGGGGCCGCAGCCCGAGAATCCTCCCTCTGCACTCAGATATTTGGTTAAGCATCTAAATCATAGTGTGATAAATCTCTGCTTTTGCAGTCAGTCCAGAAACAAAAGCACACAAAATTCAGTGGCAGGAACAGCTGTAGACAGCAAGTTATTGCATCTTTCTTTGATGCTTAGGTTGATTATAATGTTTGTTTATATTCCTTAAAGCCAATGATTAGATAAAAACACATAAGAGTAATGCAGTGGTATTCACACCACTCATCTCACCCAAGTGAATCTGTGTTATAGATGGAACTGTTTGCCATGTGTTCACAATATTATAGTGGGAATAATTTACTATAGAACAGCTTATATTTCCAAGGGCTTTCAAATTCATGTGCACTCTCAAGATTGCTTTGGCATTTTCTGTCCCTTGTCAAACTTCCAATCAGGCCTTAATTTGTTACAATTTTTTTCAATGAGTTTCCAAGATGCATTATTGGCTCAGTGCATTGGATATCAGTTTTCTACTTGTGGCTCAAATCTCTCCAGTTTAGTCACCCACTATGCTTTGATCTTGGCACACACTGACACTTGTTAAAAGACTACCCAAAAAGTCATAAATGTATTGGTTGCAGAAGATGACTTTCTAGTATCTCTTGACACAAAATGACGTGACAGAATCAAGGCAGTTTGTGAGCAAATCGATCTCAAGGTTGGGTTCTGCAGCCTCTGTCAATTGTATCTATGTGTTGATAGGGCAATTCCTACTCTGCCTGTCTCAGCATCCTTGAAAATTCTGCTCCTGGATACACCTAAGGTGGTACACCCAAGCAAGGGACTTTGGCCAGACCCTGCTGCCTGGTTGCGACCCAGAGTCAAGAAAAACCAATTTCTTACAGCCTTATATGCAAAACCAGGCTTCAGCATAACCAGGCTATGCTGGGGAACACAAGTAAGACACATAATCTTTTTAAGAAGCAGTCACAGTATGGTTGGGCACTGAACAGGCTCCCTGGGGCAGTGGTCACAGCAACAAGCCTGACAAAGTTCAAGAAATGTTTGGACAATATTCTTGTACACTTGGTGTGACTCTTCGGGATGGTCCTGTACAAGGCCAGGAGTAGAATTCAATGATCCTTGTGGGTCCCTTCCAACTCAGCTTATTCTGTGATTCTGTGACTGTGATTCTGTGACAGACAGTGAGGGACAGTTCTCTGTCAGCACAAGCAATACATATATCTTCAGGACAGAGAGGGCACTACCTGCTAGCAGAACTTCTTGCCTTCCACTTTAGCACAACTCCAGCCCTTCCCAAAGGCAAGATTCATATCTCTGCAGTGCTCATTTTCCTCCTACGACAGAGCTCCCCATTCCTAATACTTCTTGCACAAATCTTTCTGGACCTTTCTTGTTGCTGTTATTTATCAGTCAACAAAGAAAAACAAAGGTCTCATTCCTTATCCCTAACCCTAGGACATCAATCCTTTTAGATCTGTTTAATAGTAACAGTCCTAAAAGCAGTTTTGCTAACTGCTGTAATTGTCAGTTTGGGGTTCTTTTGCTAGAAGAATAGAAATGTGAAGGATATTGGAGAGATGCATGTGGTTTGCTTTCTTGCATAACCATTTATTATCTGCACTTTATGATCTTTTTGATTAATGATTTATTCTACTTGGCTTGTAAAAAGTTGCAGCAGTTTCCAGATTCATTCTTTATGTGCCATTAAATGTCATGCTGGCTTTCCATTTCTCTGCCTGATAATGATGGATTATTGTAGCAAAGCCTCATAGTGAATTAATGCATTGGCCATATTGGCTTGTAATTCTTAACAGGCCTGTAAATGGAACAATCTTGGGTTTCAAGACTTTATGAGTGACAGGATATTTTTAAACATCATGTACTCTATGAGATAGTATGTATGTGAGTTTAATAAAGCCATTATACTGGACTGCAACATTTTCCTGGACTGAAACATTTTCCTGTTGGGTCCCTTCCAACTCAGCATATTCTATAATTCTATTATCCTGGTTCTGAATAGTCTATTCCTTTTCTTCTCTCCGGGAACATACAATAAAAACTCATGTTCTGAAGATTTCAAAGTCAGTCCTCAATAGCAGAGAAACTTGCTTTTGGTGATCAAGAAGGATATTTGGTATTGCACAGAATAGAGAGCAGCAAGCAGATCTCTTTTCTCAAAGTACTGTCAGATCTCATCCAGATGTGATAGAAGTTCAGTCGTCTGAGAGCCACGGTCCTTATCACCTATAAACAGTAAAGGCCTCATAACCTTTTCTGCAAAGTGGTACACTAATCTGGCTGTGTGGCTGTGACTCCAACCTGTCCCTCAGGTCTGTGCACTGGACTAACTGGTTTCCTCTGCATGGTTTGGCACACCTGGCACAGCACTAAGTAGACAGGTTAGGCATTCTCAGTGCTTTTCTCGTTGCTGTCTTATTTTAATCCATTTCCCATGCAAGCCTCTTTGTCCAAGTGTCCTCTTGCAGAGGAGGTAGACTGCTAATTACCTTTAAACTCGGAGTTGTGATTTCCCACCAGCTCTGTCAGAAGCACTCATTGCAGCCACGCCTGGAGCCATCAGTCATTGGGTCTGGCAGACAAGAGCAGCCCCCTAAGGGACAGGGGCTGTGCAGGATGGTGGCTGTTTTTGCAGGTACAGGCAGGTGACACTCTGGAGTCACTGCTGTCATTTCTGTCATCCACCCAGCAGCAGCAGGAACAGCAATAGTTATTAGACCCTCATGTCTCCCTGAGCCCAGCCCCTCGTCCTTGTTAAACTCAGGAACCTGAAGCCAGCTTCAATTATCCCCATAGGCAAGCCCTGACTCATTATGTATAATTGAAACCATCCTAAGAGCTATAGAGTTGCCATGAGAAGTAGCCTGAACTATTTTACCATTCACACTGAATGCACGTTTTTGAAGTGGTCCATCCAGTAATTTTGCAATGGTGTTTGCTCTGACTGAGCTGAATCTTGGGGACAGGTTGTTCTCAAGGCTTGGAAAAAAAAGGCATATCACATATCATAGAAAGAGAAAATCACTTTCAATTCTACTGTTGAACCCATTGCTTAACTAAGTAAATACTTTGTGGGAAAGAATTTCTTGAGACCCAGCAATTTCTCTATAGGCCCAGCAAAATCCCATCAGACTGATATCACTCTGAATTGATAAAGTGCATGTTCAATCATGCAGTTACAGACCCATGACTGAAGCCTTCCTATCGCTAGGTGAATCTCTGCACCAAAACTTCTTTAATCCTGCCTCATTGCAGTGAAATCTGCTTTCCAGGGAGCACTGCATTTCTAATGGCTCTTTTTTGCTTGGTGTTAGACACAAAGGATAAAGAACAATGGACACCATGAAGGAATACTGCCCAAATCTTCTCTGGCCAAGCACAATCTGAGAATTGGACAGGTCTTCTGGTAGCTGTTAACTGCTCTTGTCCGTTGCAAACTCAGGGAAACCGAAATAACAGTTTTCTGCTTTTAAAATGCTCTCAGGGGACAGTGAAGAACAGCGTCCATATCTGTGTGTCAGTCAGCTCTCCATACTGCCTCTCCAATACCAGAATCAATGGGATATTTCACAGCTGCAGGACCACGCTCATGCAGCAGCCCAGATGTGGGCGCACATTTCCCCAGCTGCTGTGCCACAGGCACTCTGGAATTTCAGGCACAACGTATCAAGAGCCTATTTCTGAAGTTGAAAAGACTTAGTTATTTTGTATAACTTAACATTACCTTGGAGCAGGATTTTCTAGATACCCTTGACAAAATCTAGATAAAACCACCTGATGAAATACAGAACAAATGTGATAGAAAGAAAAAGAGAAATTACCAGAACCTTGAATTTGATACACCACCACCAGACAACACTTAATACATCACCAGGAGTGGGAAATAAGAATATATTTATTTATATATTTGACATGTTTCCATATATATTTCTGTTACACATACAGGATCGAAGATGCCCAGCTCATGGAAGAAGCAAGCATACAGCAGTTACAAAAACATGCACTGAGAATTCATATTGCAGAGCTGTATTTGTTTCTACGCTGTGCTCCCCAGTGCTCCAGGCTTTTGACTGGCGTTCTAGCTCAGTTGAATGCTATATCCACACTCAGCCAAAGCAAATAAATCAAGCTGGGCCCAAGCTGCCTGCACAGAACCATCTGGAAGCCTCTTGAAGGTTCCCTTGTGGTCCTCTCGTGCTCCGGCTGTGTGCCAGGATTTAAAGGATTGCTGGGCAGATCACCTGCACTTCATGATGTGGCACCTGAGTACACACCTCCTGCAGACCACACCTGACCCTGCACAGAGCCAAGATATGTCTTTTCATCTGCACAAAACTGAGCCGAAGACTGGATAAACTGTCTGTTAGTAATCGTATCTGAACTGAATGGCAAAATGCAATTACATTTTCTCTATTGATAGCCACCAGAGGCAGAGATGGAGTTATTTTGAGGGTATAGATTTCAAAAATATTGGTGCTTGCTAACAACAATTTTATTGCTTACTTTCCCATGCTTGCCTCTGTCAACACAAAAGTCAGAAAATAACTTTGAACTCCTGGTAGCCTGTCTGCTTCAAGGATATTGCATATAAAGAAGCACATACTAAATCTCAGAGGTAATGTAGTTCTAGGCCAGGTCTAATCTTCTGAAGAATCAAATTGTTTTGAGATGAGAAATGCCACTTTCTAACTGAGCATGAAACTGCAGGTTTGAGCCCTTGATAAAATGTGACTATCCAGGTGTGTCAACATTTTCACTCTGCCCCAGGCAGGACCTATCAGCTTGCAGTATCACAGCTGCCTGACTCACTTGCCTAGACAATAATATGTGTCATATCTGATTTAGTTGACATTCACAGTCACATTTCTGCTTCACTGCTTTGGACAGGCAACAGGATACCTTTGAATAGAAATTATGACTTGTAGTAATACATCTTTGCAGTTATTTGGCAATTTTAATACACAGTGTCAACAAAATTCTGCTGTGAACAGGACAGAAAAAATAATTTCTTGTTTTCTCAGATTTTAACTACGTGAAATGAATCTTTCATGAGAGTTTCTAAGGTATCTCTCACCATGGTGTGTCAGTGTAATTTAGGAATTATGACAAAGGAATGAATTAAACTAAAATCATCTCACAAACTGACAACTAATGCCTTCACATAGGCAGGACCAGCTCCATCAGACATGTCAGACATTTAATATTATCACCAGAACAGTCTCAACCAAGTTTAGTAGAAACATTGTAAATTCTCTATCCTGCCATCTGCAGTTTCTGAAACTAAAAAAAAACAAAGCACCTGAGCATGCAGTAATTCAATTGGATGAATTTACATCTCAGTATGAGTCAAATCTGGGTGTATTTTAGCAGTTTTCTTAAAAGGAGGCACTGTCATTAATGTTCATACAGTGAAAGACTTGCTCCCTCTATCCCTTATAAGAAGAATGATGGCCACAGGATATTAGGAACTCTGACCACTACAGAAACCTGTCAAATAACCCTATTTACCAAATGATAAAGAAGATGGCAAAGACAGAGCACTTTCCATTTCTTTTGCAGGCGAACACTAATCTGGGAGCCCAGGAATGAGGACACTGAGATAAGATTGATCTCAAGATGGCTCAGACTACTTGGTTTAGAAATTTTATTTGTCATAGAATGGTTTGGGGTGGAAAGGACCTTAAGGACCATCTAGCTCCAACTGTCCTGCCATGAGCAGGGACACCTTCCACCAGACCAGGCTACTCAAAACCCCATCCAGCCTGGCCTTGAACACTGACAGGGATGAGGTATCCACAGCTTCTCTGGGCTACTTGTTCCAGTGCCTCATCACCCTCAAGGTAAAGAATTTCTTCCTAATATCTAATGTAAACCTACTTTCAGTTTGAAGACATTATTCCTTGTCACGACACTACATGCCCCTGAAGAAAGTCTCTCTCCATCTTTCTTGTAGGCCTCTCTAGGCACTGGGAGGTGCTCTGAGTTATCCCTGGAGCCTTCTGCTCTCCATGCGGAACAGTCCCAACTTTCTCAGCCTGTCCTCATAGGAGAGGTGCTCCAGCCCTCTGGTCATCTTCACGGCCTCGTCTGGACTCACCCCAACAGGTCCATGTCCTTCCCGTGTTGGGGACCCCAGAGCCGATGCAGCGCTGCAGGTGGGGTCTCACCAGAGCGGAGCAGAGGGGCAGAATCCCCTCCCTTGCTGTGCTGCTCATGCTCCTTTGATACAGCCCAGGACACGTTTGGCTTTCTGGACTGCAGGAGGACACTGCCAGGTCATGTTGTGCTTCTACTCCACCAACACCCCACGTCCTTCTCCTCAGGGGTGCTTTCCATCCATGCTCCGTCCAGCCTGTATTTGTACTTGGAGTTGCCCCAACCCAGAGCAGGACTTTGCACAAGGCCTTTTTTGAATTCTTGAAGTTTGCACAGGCTCACCTCTCAGGTGGTGGCAGCTTGGTGTCGACGGCAAACCTGCTGAGGGAGCACTGGATCCCACTGTCCCTGTCACCCACAAAGGTGTGAACAGTGCCTGTCCCAATACCAGCACCCGAGGAACAGCACTCGTCACTATCCCTGCTTGGACGTTCAGCAGTTTCTATCTGGTTTTTCATGCTAAGTGAACAGAATACTCTGAGGAGCAAGGAGTGGAATGAAGGTCTCTTTGGCATGAACCTCATGCTGTCGGCAGCATTTCAGTGTGACTTAAGCAAGACTAAATATCTAAGAAACTCATTTTAATTTAGATGATATCTGCATATTTAAACTTCTAAAGGTTGAACAAAGAATAGAAGACAAGTCTTCCTCCTCTGGGGTATGCACCACTAGGTCAGCATAACAGTGTCAGGCACAACCCAGGATTTTAAAAACAGCGACTCATTCATCTATGTCCAAACCTCTGATTTAGACCTCAAAGTGCAGGAAATGCATTGGACTTACCAGTGACAGTCTCATTGAGACACCTAATCCATAATCCAGGGGACAGATGGACAAACTCTTTCCTTTCTGTTGCTCAGTTAAGATATCTGCCCACCAACTGAATCTACTGAGACTTTGTCAGGCAATTAATTTCCCAGCTGTGACAGCAACGTCAGCGCTTAGTTGGCACTGGACAATTCTGCTGTGAAAGCGGAACAGAATTCAGGGAGATCTTAGTTAAGCCAACATTAGCAGAAAACAAAGATGAAAGCATGCTTGGCCATTCCTATGCAGATCTTAATGCTACGGTTCCTTCAACCAGAAGTCACGCCTAGGCCCCTGGAAAACATCTCTCAAAGTTACTGTCAAGATATATGTGGCCTTTTTATTCTCCCCTTACTTCTGCTCAGCTTCCAAACTTGGATGCAGATGTGTTTTCATTACATTGGACTCCTTTCCGTTTGCTTTCCAATCTTTGTCTTCTTTTCTGCATTGAGTTCAGCCAAAATCCACCATAAGCTAGTGTTATCAGCTGGGGAAAAGTCATGTGGTGTAAATGTGTTGATGGTTCTGGTGACTGTATCACATTACAAATCAATTTGCTTCACTCATGAAGTTGAAAAATTATAGCATCAAGTCTAAAACCACTACTGTCAAACACATTCTTGAGAGGCACGTAAATTTCCTATGCACTTTTGCAATGTTCTTACTCACAAAATTATTTTAAGCAATGGTAAGTACATTTTGCATCTTACATGACACTTCAGTAAGACGCTAATTATTTGTCACAAACTCAGCCTTCAGACTTTTGTGCCATTTTTTGTTCACAGCTGCAAACCTGAACACAGTCCAGCAGCAATGGGGCTGTGACAGAGAATGTCACTGCAGTCAATTCATTATTTTCTATTTTCCTTCAGTCTCTGTGAGGTACTTACCTATCATCTCCCACTGTAATCCATACCTGTCTACAAAGACAAGGAACTCTCGGCTTAGGGGTCATCTTTTTATTTTTATTACTTTATATTTCTTCACAGTGCCTAAATTTGCTCTTGGTTGTGAACTAAGTCCTTCTCATTTTCCCACATTTTACCCAAATTTCACTGTCAGAAAAAAAATGCATATAGTGCTTTTTCTGTTTCTTTGAATTTAAGCATGTTCTGAACAAAATATTCATACTGTGCCTTACAAAGTTTTGTGCCTGGCATTTCCAGCTGGCTTCCTCTCCAAAGATCAGTGGCACCTAGGGCTGCTGGGGCTGCAGAATCAGGAAAGAGCAACATGCCTTTAGCCTGGTGTGGCTACAGGGCTAAGTAGGAGAGCTAAGCAAGCTTTTTAAGATAGCTGCCACTGCACTTGACAGTAATACATGGAACCTCGTGAAGGCAATTATCTTTGCTAAAACTGTGCCTTTGTTTCCCTACCACGTTGCTGTAAAGAAACAGGAACTTTCTGAAATACCAACAATGAAAGTTTCTATGTCTCTCCTTGTACCCCCATGATAAATGGGGGAGAGGGAATTATTGTGACAGATTTCCAATGAATTGTTTTGCCAAAGTCTCTTACATGCTTGAGAAATTCTCTTTCCACAATGGACAATATGATAAATTGACTGAAGTTTACTTCTGCCTTGTCCTATTTCTCTGCCAAATTTAAGCTGTGGGATATGCACTAAGGGGGTCTGAGAAATGCTTAGCAGTATTATTATTTGTTGGAATGATCTCCTAGAAAAAACAGAAATATATGTTATAATGTAGTCTTCTACCATTTTCAGCACATTCTTCAGAGAAAATACACATCAGTATGTTCATTCATGTCACCTTTTTTCTTCCTACGCCATTTAACACAGTTAAAAGCACCACTGGTTTTTGCAGCAGCTCCAGTAGGATACATATAAACTTATCACCAGCGTTTCCCCACAACACCAGTGGTGAAACAGCCCTAACAAAATTTTGTTCCCTTTCCAGCTATGTCTATAAAAGTTCTCTACAGGCAGGATTAACAGAACTGACTCAAATTCTCCCACTTAAATCTGCCCTTTGTGCTTTGGCAGATACTTGCAATTTGGGTCTGGGTTTGCCAGACAAAGGGGTTGTACATATTCTGGCTCTTTATGTGAGCCTGGTATGCCTAGAACAAAAATCACATGGGAAATTAGTATCTATATTCTTATGAAGAAATTGTGAAATTCTGGGCAAAGCTTTCCCCCCGTCCAGTTTTGTCAGTTTATCTGGTGTTACCAAATGAAGCAAAACTGCAAAAAAAGCTTGTATAACTTTCCAAATGAGGGAAAAAACTCAAAGTCCAGGATGAGTTTGGAACATCTGCAACAATCCAAACAGGCTAGGCATAAGCTGAAAGGAAGGCCATAGAATGATTTCACTGTCGTATTGTTGCTGCGGAGGACAAGGAAAGCACGTCCCAGGAGCTGGCATTGTGAAAAAACAAGGTCACAACTCTCTGCTCATGTTCTGGTGGGCTCCAGGAAGGGACTTCCCTAATAGTCCGTGTCAAACAGGAGATCCCAGGCAGGTCACAGAGCCTGAAATGAAAGATCAGCAGCATCCCTGCGCTTTCAGGAATCACAGTAAAGGCACAGTATTTCATAAAAGGTCTGTCCCAGCTGGGCAGTGAGTTATCTGCACTCAGAATTTGTTATTCCTGCTGATGGCAGCTGTTCTCCAAGCAGCAGTGGGCAGTGTGCAGGAGGTCACTCATCCTTCCCAGGCCCTCTGAGCTGTTTGTGGAGCAGTGGTGAAGCATCAGCTAATCTTTCAGCTGTGGCACTTCTCGCTAGTGGGAGGTCAGGTGGGGACTATTTTGAGGAGTTAAGAAAGCCATTTGCTAACTACACTTGTCAGGAATTTCTAGGGTGTAAATTCCCCTGGAGACACACTTTTTAAAAATGCCACAATTTTACAAGAAGTGATAAAGTCACCATGGAACAGAGCCCAGCTGCAATGGTACGCTTAGAGGTGCAGCACAGCATGAGCTGCAGGCAACAGGCACAGATGAAATATTTGGACCTGTGCATCATTATAGCAATATAGTCAATAGTATATGTGAATATAAATAAACAGCTGCAGCCATTTGCCCTAAACAAATGGATATTCCACTGAATTATTAGCTGTCCAAGTGCAAAAGCTACAGCAGCTACAAGGACAAGATGGGTGATACAAAAATAGGCTGGAAGAAGAAGACTAATGGGATGTGGATTTTATCCTTTCTTTTATAAACACAAGCGTGTTAGAACAGGAAAACTGAGGATGGCACCTTCATATAGGGAGTTCCACTTAGTATATGAGAGATGGGAGTGATGTTTTTTCATAGCAGTACTGCAAGGCAAAAATTTAATTTGGTGGGGAAATTACAGGAAATGACTAAAAGCTTTCATTCTTTATGGGTAATTATGTTTTCATTTTAACTTCGTGATTTGGAGTAGATTTTACTTTTCACGGGAATCTCTGCAGTTCCCACTCTGATTAAAAAAAAATACACTGGAAAGTAAATAAATAAGTGGAGTCTTGTTTAACTACACACTGAAGTATCAGAGGGAGACTGTTCTCTGTGATTAATGGGTTTTGGCCTGCTGAATAATTCCATTAAACCACTTATCAGCACAACTCGCTGTCACTTTTCTCAGCACTGGTTTCAGATGCATATGCAAACTAATTGCCATGTAGAACAACAGCTTATGGTGCAGAAAATGAGACTCTGTAACCCAATTCAGAAATTGCCATCTAGTTTTTACATCTAGTTCTTTAAGAAAAATCTCACTGTCATGAAAACCCTTCAGGTCCTATGGAAAATGTGTTTAGAGGACTATAAAGATTTTTTTAACCTATTTTTTGCACAAGTAAAGTAAAAGTTTAAAAAGTACCCTGTACCCACTATATGGAAAACAGGAAATTAAATATTGGCCACAAGACATTTTTTAAAGTGTTATTGAAGTAAGAGTTTTAACAGTGTGTTTAACTATGTAACACATTCAGCAATTGTTAGCATGAAGCTCCTGCTTTTCTGTACAGCATTTGCTACCCCCACTTTAGAAGTCTCTTCATCACAGGGGGTGTAAATGTTCTTTTTAAATTTAAATTATGCTTATTAAAAGCTTCAAAATTGCCAGGAGAGCCACTGTGATGAAAACCCTCTTATATATTTTTCCAAGAAGATTTACAACCTGCATTAGACATAGCACTCAGCCATAAAATCAAGAGAAATGTGCAGACCTGACACACTTCCTCTGTGCAACAGAAATTAAAATATATATCCCATGAATGTTGTCATAGTAACATGTGGGAAATATTAAAAGAAGTCAACATGGTGAACAGGTATAATTTATATTTTTCTAAAATCTTACCCCACACATTGCTCATAAATCATCCAGCATGAGTCTCTATTACAGAGATGTTAAACTTTCCATCCTCTAGTCATACTGTTCCAGCTCACAAAATAAGCGCTGGAAAAAATGCCTCAGCATCAACTGGGTCTTACAATCTGCTCAGTAATAGAGATATACAAAATTAAAAGCAAAACCAAAAAGGCTGATACCAGTTTTATGGTATTCACATGTATCTGCTAGGGAGCTCCTGCAAGAGGGGAACTCAAACCCTGAAGCACTTGAAACCTAGGTGAGCAAATCTTTCCCAAATGGCTTAGCTAAATGATTGGTTCCTTTTGAAAGCCTTGGTCTAATTAGATGTTGAAGATTTTCCTATTTCATAAAAGCTCTGTGGTTTACCCACCTGGAAAATGAAAATAAATAATTAGTCAAATGACCTGTAGCCTCACCTTATAGGGAGTTTCATATGGTCCTGTAAGTTCGAAATGACTACATTCACAGGATCAAGCTGGGGTCTATAATGGTCCTCCTTGAAAATAAAAGTCTACTTCTTATTTTTATATCCAAAAAAATTTAGCCCAATTTAATATCAATATATTTTATAGTCTATATTGACAGTAAAATAACTCTGTACAATTATTTTACATAAAAAATACTCCTAGACTATCAAGTGAATAAAAGATTTTAAAATATCCAGCCATTATTTCCCAGACTGTAACAGTTCTTAAAAAACAGCCAAGCACTTGACACATATACAGAAGTATTTGAACTGCTTTGTAGAGGATACTTTGCTTATTATTTAATGTGTAATGATAGCTATTACTTCTTTTTCAGTTTTTAAATCACTATGGGGCTAAAAAAATGATGAAGAAAATAATACCACCGGAGATAAGGAGAAGTATTACAAAAGGACTTCCTTAATCTGTTCAAAGCTGAGCATGAGAATCCAAATTCAACTCAACCCATTTGAGTTAAGGTCATTTTTCAGAAACAGAAGGGATGTGAACAGTGGGAAAGGCTCTGGGCTCACCTCCATTGGAGCCACTGGCACAGCTATGGAGTATCTGCACCATGGAGATGTGGAGCTGCTGATCAGGCACAGGGCCAAGGCGAGGTGAGGATAGCCAGGCAGATATGGGGTCAGGAGAGGTTGGGAGTGGAGTCACACCAGCTTTAGCCCAGTGGTATTCGGGGGATTTACACCAAACTGTGCAGGGAGCTCAGGTATGATTTTTCAAGGAAAGGAGAAAACCCCTGAATTTCCTTTATAATGGGAGAGGATTCATCTGATTTGAGAGGGAATTATAACACTGACCTCAGCAGGACCAGGAGGTCTCTTGTGCAGAAATCCACAGTAGTCAGATCAAAACCTATTTCGTGTAATGTCCTTTCTACAACAGTGGCAATCAGCAAATATTAAGAAATATTTAGGGATATAAGAGTTTAGGAGCATAAGAAGAAGGGTATTCATGAAGATACTCCCTACATTGCAGTGATCAATTTTCTGAGTAAAACCTTAGTATTCTTGAAGAAGTTTTAGCTTAAGGTTGTAATATTTAACATGACTCAATATCTTTAGATTACCTTGAAGACCATTTTCTCATTCAACGTAAGGATTGTAAGGAGATGTCAAGGAATATTTTTGAAAAAATCCTGAGCAAGGTATCTCAGGCTTTTCAACATAAGTTTAACATAACTTAGGTCGTTCCAAAAAAAAGCTTATACTAAAATAATCTGCAAAGTAATTTTGTCATTAAATTGCTACACTTTTCAACAGAGAGACCTATATTTCTCTTCACTATATTCTTTTGAAGTTTACAATATAAATTACTTCTACTGGCTCAGTGGATTAAAAAAAATAAAATTAAAGTAACTACAAGCCTTCCTTATGCTTTTCATTAGCATCTATTAATATGACTTTAATTTCATAGACAGTCTTTCATAAGGGATTACTTTTGCTGTGGAAGCACACGGTTCTGCTAGGGTTTTGCCATTTTTTAAAAATAAGTTCTTTATGCAAATATCTCTGAAGAATATAGCACTTCACACAACGTTTTACACTAAAGTACAAGTTTTTCATGTGCTGCTTGACCTGTGTTCTCTAAAAGACCCATCTTTTCCTGGCAATCTATACTGAAATAAAATGATTTCCTGTGGATTTAATTATGTTGAAAGCAATTGACCACAGCACTTTTCTACCTAGAAAAATGAAAATCCTAGAAGACCACATCATATATATATATGATGCAAACCATTAAACTATACTGATTTATATTATCCAAACTGCTTTATTTTGAATGCTTGTGTCCATTTTCAGCAGGTTCACAGTACTCTTTTGTTTTTCAATCAGAAAGATCCAGAAATGTGAAATTCTAATTTTCATTCAACTGGATATGTTAGAAAAAATAGTGAAATGTAAGGCACCTAATTACTGGGATCGTTCCCCTTGTTGCAAAGAAACCACAGAGTCTGGATAATGTCCAGCCTTAAAATTAATGACTGAGTGTGATCCACAGAGAAATAACTTTAACCACAATTTGGCTAGACCTTAAAGTCTTCATTTTTATTGGTTTTGGCATCTGGAACCCTATTTCTAATGGATTCACATCCCCTGAGATAAGCAGCAAAAGAAAGGTGGCTAGTCCTAAACTTGAATTTTTTGTGCTTTCTCTGCTTTGTTCTCTGAGATTTAAATAGCATTAATTACAGTGTAAGCAGAAAAGTCAATTGTGTTACAGTCTGACAGCAGTTGGTTTTGTTCCCAAGATGTGAGTCCTTGTGCTAAGAAGAAATTACATTCAAATGGGACTTGTTCCAACTCTGACAACAGCCTTGGGGTCAAGGCTGTAATGGCTTTTGGCTCTCACTTCCCTTGAGCATGGCTTGTGTAAGCTCGAAGGACCTGTTGAACACAAGACAATCAGTACCTTCAGCAGCCATTGATGTGAACCAGATGGAAATGAAGATATCAGAGTAGTCTAGAACAACAAATCTGGTGAAGCCTTGACCTTCTCTTCCTGATGGACAGCAATGATGAGAAGGTGAGAACTGCAGGTAACCACTATGCTTTGTTTTCTGTGTCATTTTACGTAGCAACGTGACCAAGAAAAGGTCAAGAAGGCCTTTGTGACCAATATCTCACCCTTGAGAAATGGACTGCAACCACAGGGACATCAGTGAACCCCTGCACCAAACCTGGCACTGGATGGGTGAAGATTTTTCTTTCTCTACAGCAAATGGTGCCATTAAACACGCAAGGCTGAGTGCTAATGGGACACTTCCCCCAGGCATATGTGTGGCATTCCCACTTTTAAGGTGGGAATTCCTAAGATTCCTAGATTTTTGTGGTCAAAAAAATGACAATAGTCAGAGGGTCAACAAAGGCTTTCAAAGTTTTGTTAGTAAATTATGCACTTGGCATGGAAATTGGTATGTTAGTCCCTTATGGTTAAAGGCTTAGGGTGCAAGCGAATAGGGAGACAGCGAGAGAGAGAGATGGATTAAAGTGGTGAAGAGAGGAAGGAAGGAAGGAAGGAAGGAAGGAATGGTGCGGAAGGAAGGAAGGAATGGTGCGGAAGGAAGGAATGGTGCGGAAGGAAGGAATGGTGCAGAAAGAAAGAAAGAAAGAAAGAAAGAAAGAGAGAGATCGCTAGTTCTGTCTCCAGCATCAATCCAGCTGATGTGGTGTCCTGGGGCACACAGATCCCTGGGCATCATGGGGTTATCTTCGTAGAGGTAAGTTTTCCCCACCCTGGATAAAAGTTTCTTGCTTTCTATGCAAAATAGTTATCATGAGCAGTCCATCATCCCACACCTTTCTGGAAATGGGTCAGAGGGCTTCAGGGGTCTTTGATGGTCTCCATCCCCCCCTACACTCCATGTCTGCTTCTCAGCCTCATTCCTGTGTTGTGTTTATCTGCAGGAGCCAGAACAAGGATGTTTGTCCCAGAACAGTGCTGCCCTTTCTCCATCCACATCCTGTTCTTTCTCATAGTGTGGTACTACCTACAATCCTTTGTTGTTATTACCAACAATCCTTGGTTGGCTTTTAGGGCATCATTCATTGATAGAGATGCCAGTTTATGATGGGATAAAAAAAAAAATTACTATTTACAATTTCTGCTTACAACAAATTTCCTATTTAATACTACCTTTAATATGTAAATCCATAAAGAAAATCAGACCATGATCTGTGCTTACATTCATTTACTCACGTATATCTCTGTTGGGTTTGAGGAATCTCTCCCGGACTTCCCAGCAGATGTTGTGGGTAAATTTCAGAAAATACATCTGGAAAACAGACTCTTTTGGATCTGCTTTTCACCAGCAGGGAAGTCATGACAGTTGTAGGCAGGGGCTTAGAGTGACTAGGAAGGGTTAGGGGGTCTCTTGTAGAAGTTAAATATAATAAAATCCTTCAGGAAAAGTCGGCAGAATAAATTCAGGAAGCTGGCAGCTAACATTCTATAGGAACACATGTAAAGGAAAGAGAAAATTAGAAGCATTGGAATAAAGTATCCTGAAGCAAAGACAAAAGCAGAAAAAACAAAGGAAATGAAAGAGACCCTCAACTGAATCAGAAGTTCTCAATAACTTGGAGTATAAAGAGGAACCAAACAGCAAAACATAGCTCAAACAGCTAAAGATAAGAATAAAGCAGAAACACACGAAGACATGAAAATCAACACAGATACAATTAGCAAGTAGTGTAAGAAGAAATTTGTATCTATTACATGGTCCGAGGAAGGTCATGGAAATGGTATTGCCATCCTCAGTAGAAAGGAGAAGCCAGGAACAGAAGGTATCAAGAAATAATATCTTTATGGCTTGACGTGCCCAGCAGGCTCTCACCAGACAGCAAACCTGGGGTCAACCACTGCAACTGACCTCGTGACAGATTAAAGTAAGAGCAAATCAGAGAGAACTCAGGTAATTGAAGATTACCTAGAAAAATTAGGTTCACAAAAGTTATGAGCAATTAGGGACAAACACAGATCTGCCTCATCTGTGCTCTGAGCTGACTCATCCCACAGCACCTGCAGCCTCAGAGACTTCATGGGCTGATCAGCTTCAGCTAAGAGCCAAAAACCACAGAGACCTAACCTGAGAAACACACCAGCCCTCCAGCTTCTTCTCATCAAAACCCAAGAGGAAAAGTATGAGTACTTCTCACCTGGTTAGTTTACTTTGGTTCAAAAATTCAAAGTCAAGTAATGCTTAGAAATCCAAAATATCTCTAAATATCTTCAATTTCTAGAAAGCTAATAAACCATTTACACCATCATATGTATTCTAGAAAAGCTGGCTTCAAGACATCAGCATTAGCCATCAATTTGACTAATGTTTATTGTTTAAAAATGCTTGGTTTTGGTGCATGTTGTCTTTAAACAGGAAACATTTTGTTGCCTGTAACCAGTTCCTATGAAAAAAAAAACCCAAAACACAATACTTCACCCATGCTAATTTAATATAGTGGGGCTTTTAAAATTAATGTTATTTTCTTTTTTCTATAATGCATTTTCTCAGTCTGCATTAGCGTTCTATCACATGCTCTAGCTAGAACAGGTCAGAAGAGTTTTGTTGAAATTCATTTCAAGAAGCTGAGGTTTGACTGAAATCCTTCAGCTGAAGCACCTCAAGTTTCTCAGGCTCTCGGTAGCCATCAGGCATCTCTCCCACAGAGAGATGGCATTGGAGACTAATGGCAAGGACTCGATGCTCCTGCAAGAAGCTGGAGAGGCTCAGGCACATCGTCCCAGCCCTGCCCTGCAGAGCCAAGGCATGGAACTGCTGTCCCCTGGAGACCTTGGGGCCCCCTTGGGCCTCCAGGGCAGGTGGGAGCTCCTTGCCCATGGCTCCCTGAGTGGAGCCTCTGGGATGAGGGAGGGGCAGTGCTGGGAATTCCACTGCCTCAGAGCCACGAAGCCCTGGCTCCAGCCACAGGTCTCCCATGCTCAGATCACAGAACCAGGGCGCTGCAGCTGGAAGTGACTGCACAAGATCTGCTGGTCCATTCCAGGAAAAAAAATCAATTTCTTTATAGCTTCTTTAAAGCTTTGTTATGAATGGGGACAGAAGTTTAGCTAAATTTCTGCCTTTGCCGAGGCCTTTGGCAGCAGGCAGTAGCTCTTATTGGGGTGGCCAGCACCCCAAGACCCAGTCTTGCTCGTAAGTTCTTTAATAATGGCCGATTAGGTCTAATATGACATAAATTATCATTTATTAGACACAGTAAATAACAGACATAAGATTTGGGACAAAACTGCATACTACACAGAACAAATGCAAAGCTATGAATAGCTAAGAATGCAGTGCGCGATAAAGGTACCTATTATTATTATTATTATTGCTAGCAGAGAAAATACAATTTAGGAAACCAATGTATCTTACCAAACTGCAATTTGGTGACATTAGAATCCTCACTCAATCCTCAAGGAAGTTACCACATGGCTGCATCCAGACCCTGGGGAGAAGCTTTTTCACATTCCAGTGTCCATGTAGAAAAGCTTCTACTTCTGTGATATTTCGTGTGTATTTTATAGTGTGTCTTTCAGTCACGTACTCATTTCTTTCATCTCTCTCCACATCCTCTCTCCATACCAAGAAGTGGATTCAAGGCTGGAGATCTCAGACTTTTGGGCACCAAGAGATAACTTCTTGATGGGCTTTTGACTCAATCTGAGTTATCTATGCATCCACCATGGAGAGACAGGTGGGGGGGGTGGTGGGGGACATTCTGCCACAAGCTTAACTGCCTATCATACCAGCCTTGAAATCAGAAGATGGTGATGCAGCAGCCAGGGAGTGTTTCACCCTGCCCAGGCAATGGGGAGGACAGTTAATCTCTGGAGCCCATGCATTCAACCAACACTCCTCTCTTGGCAGGGGGAAAAGAAGCAGAAACACCGCTTTGTTTCGCACCATGGGACCTCTGTGAGTAATTTTTGGTTTCAAAGTTCCAGCTCATTTGATATTTTTGAGCTACAATTATTATTGTCTGCCAACTTGAAATTCTGTAATTTGTCCAACTCTGAATAAACCTGAATTTATGTAAAACCTGATGACTGAGGACACGTAAGTGGCAAAATACATCTAGACTGGAAATGTTAGAGTCACTCTGAAGGCAATAGACAGTGTGTATTGTGAGAACCACGTCTATTAATTTATTAAAGCAATGGATGGCTGGTAACAATAAATTGGGGTCTTCAAAGGGCACTGAAATTATTTAGAGGCTTTTTTTTCTATCCTTCTATCACTTTTAACATCTATTCACAATATTAAGTGTCTAAATGGATGCAGAAACCAAATTATGTGCCAGAGTTCATCTACAGCACAAACAGCAGGCAATTTAGATTACCGGTTTGGTTATTACTAACAGTGCAAAATTGCTGTGAATGAGGCAAAGTAAAAATACTCTCACAGCCTTTTCCATTTTATTCCATTTCCTGCATTTATTTTGGAGATGAATTCTGATGTGTTTATAGCTGAATCTTATGGGTAATTATATACTGCCAGCATTTAGTTTCATTATTTAGGCACAAATCCTTCTAGCACTTATGAATAAGCATAACTTTATTCATTTTGAAGTTCCATGGGATAACCCATTGTACATGAAAGCAAGCGTATGAATAAATCTTCATAGGATCGGAGGCTCAAGTTGTACAAGAAGAATTAGATGTTAGAGTAATCTATTGCTGGTTTAGTGAATGTTAAGTTCTTCCCAAAATACCAGATGTGAGGAAGAATGGCCAAAGAACAAAGCAGACATGACATCACCTAATTGTCATTGTAGAAATAACAGCATGCATGGAGTATAATCCAACACGTGGCAGATATGGAGAATTTGATTTAATCTTTTCGTTAAACCAAAGTAAAATGAATGTAAACTGTAGCTAAATAGACAACTCATTAGCCAGTGCATCAAGTCCATTCTTAAACAATGGCAGATTGCTTAAAATCAAAATGTCTTCTCTCAAAACTGAATTTTGATTTTCAAAATAAAACCAGTCATTTAAAACCAGTGTGCTGATCTTGCCCAGAGCAGGTCACACATGTATTAGTGATGGAGCAGCCCAATTGCCCCCAGACAGCACCACTTCACCCTCCTGGCCAGGGGCAAAGGAAAATGCTCCCATTTAGAAGTATGGGGCCACCCTGAACCTCCTTTACAACCAACCTCAAGTTCCTCTTTATAATTTTTCCCCACCCAGTAGTCACTGGAAGCATCCACTTTTCCTGAAGAGCAAGCTGAGACCAGCAAAGAGACTGCTGTGTCCCAGGTGCCTAAGAGAGTTAGCCACCCTGTAAGTATACATCTCTGAAGAAAAAGTACTGGAAAATGCTTCATCTATTTCTAAATCCTAACTCAAATGAGGTTTCATCCTATTTGCACTGAATAAATGGCAAAGTTGCCACTGAATTGACAAGTGCAGGACCTGGCCGAACCACTGTGCTGTGAATCACAAAGGAACAATTTAGCTATTACCCTATATTTCTTCTCAAATTTTTTTTTTTCCTCTTTTAATTAATGAGTTGACCAGCCTGTCTGGTGTACTTTTCTCAAATCCATTATTTAGTCACTTGATTGTATACCAAAAAAGGTGAATAGTGACTGGTATTTCCCAGCTGGGATTTCAGCTCGTCTTTCTTCTTTTTAAATTTTGCATTATTTGGCAATATTTCATAGCATTTTGGAATTGAGAAATAAAAAAGAATGTATTGTGATAAAGAAAATAACGCTTGAAGGCTTACAGGCATGCAAAGTTCTTTGTAGCTCTTTTAAATTTTAAATAACAGGCCACAATAAAAGCAAAGATTTAAATTAATAATATAATTAAGGCACCAAGGGTTTAGTAATAGTCATAATTAATTCCTGCGAGCAATGCAGAAGAGGTTTAAAGCCTTTATTGAAAAGATGGATTTTAAAAGGTTTATTTATACCTGAAAGTTTACCCTCTATCACATTAATGTTGTTAATTTTTTTCAGTTTGGAAAAACATTTATTCGCTGCAATAAACAGATGGAGGCTCATATGTGTATGTATGTGATTACACTGAGGGCAAAGCAGAGATGGCTGGAGCTGGAATTACAGTTCCACCCCAAAAGCTGCTGGGCAGATCTGCAGTGAGTTTGTGGTGGAAGATTATTGTTATTCTGGCTGGGGGCTTGAGCTGGGATCAAGGGAAACATTTCTTTCCAGAGAGGTACAGATAACCCAGGGACACTGTCCCAAAACCTGGGCCCAGTTTGCATCCTGCTTGGACATTTGGCTGTCTGAGCCCTCAGTCCTGATGGTCACCTTTCCTGCAAAAACACAGCTGAGTCCCAGGCAAACGTCTCAATGTGAAAGCCAAGTTTTGTCCAGTTTTCTCATACGTTAACTTTACATTACCCCAGATGAAGATTTTGCTGTCCAGCAGTACCTCCCTCTGAGCACACATGGGGCCATAGGGGAGGGGGTGCAGTGCTCACATCTGAGAGCACCTGTCCCTACAAAAATTATTACATTATTACAGGAGCTTCCACCAAGTTCCTGTGCTGTCTGTCCTGGTCAAAGGCTGCCTAAAATAGCAGCCTCACATTCTGAACATCATTTTCATTTCTTTTTGAGTTGTTTTTTAATTTCCAAAAGCTTGCAGAGATGTTCCTTCTCCACAGGGGAGGAGGCCTGTGCACAGGCAGCTGCTGTGAACCCATTACACCTGTAAAGGATTTGCTACCTCTGTTTAATTGAGCAATTTGACAAAGTGACTCTTTTGGGGATTCTCTGAAGATAACGGGCGATTTATTA
Source organism: Origma solitaria (assembly GCA_013397895.1). Lineage (NCBI taxonomy): Eukaryota > Metazoa > Chordata > Aves > Passeriformes > Acanthizidae > Origma > Origma solitaria. The sequence goes on from VZRL01001192.1 coordinate 980,970, forward strand.
GTTACTTCAGCAGCAGCAGGATTGGGCCCTTTGTTTTCATCAGGCATGTCATCCATCTTCACATGAACAGACTGACAGGACAGGAGTTGAAATTTCACACTCCGTGATATATTTAGAGATTGTTTGGATTGCATTAGGCTATGGAAAATACTGTGCTGAGCAAGATAATCATCCTTCAGATATTGATCTAACCCCTGTCTGCTCGAATTTGTTCTTCCAAATCACACTGCCTGCAGCTACCCACCACTACCTTAGAGTAATATTGCAGTGACACTGCTGCGATCCTTGGTTTTTCCCTAATGGAAATCAGCACTGAAACACGAGCTGATTTCAACAGTGAAGGATTTTCTGCTCAGGCTACCATTTTCAGCACCACACTTACTATTAAAATGGGTGCCTGTTTTAAGCTGCAATGCTGAAAATCAGCACTAAATACACTAATTCAGCCCAATAACACATTGTTTAGCTTTGGGGTGTAGGAAGGAGAATACATCCACAGAAATCGTGCCTACAAGGCTACACAGTCTCAGGCAAACTTCAGACTAGATCTGAACAAATCAGTGGGTATGGCGGGTCGGCCCCCAAGTTGCCTCCGTCCCCCAGGCCGAGGACACCTCCTCGGGAGGAGGAGAACTGCCTGGGCAGACCTCTGGAGTATGAGTCTCTGGGTTCACCCCTGAATTGTAGGGAAAGGCGTACCCAGGGCTCTGACTCCGCCCTCTCTTCCAGCAAGTTCTGTTCTGTTATATATATTATTGGTTACTTTGAATTGTACTCCACCCTTGTTTGTAGTTATTGGTTCTGTATGCTTATCCCCACCCTTTCCCTCTTTCCTTATTGGCTAACCTACCCCCTTTATAAGCCAGCGAAAGAAGTTCTGTGACGGCTGTTCCTCTCCTCCCTCTCCCTCTCCCAAACACCTTGACCCTAAACCCCTTACTCTTAATAAAGGGGAGATAGGAGGGGAACTCCCTCCCGCTAGCCCTTTGCCTCCTCTGCCTCTAACTTTTACGACTACAACAAGTGGGAATGATCAGGGAATGTACCAGATTCCAAAAACATTTTAAGGACAGTAACATCCCTGTCCCCAATAGAGCTGAGATGTCCCCAGGAGCTCACTGTACTACCATGGCTATCCTGCTGCCAGCACAGCATTCGCTTGCTCCAAGACAGCTCCAGGACCTCTGGGTGGTGCTACCTTCCCATATTTTGATTTACATACGTTTTTAGACCTTTGCTGTACTGGCTCTAAATATATATTTGTGGAACAGCTCCATAACCTGGATCTCCATTGCAACCACGGATTTGGAATGCAACTCCAAACACTTGGGATGGCTGGAAAGGGCACACAAAGTGAATGACTGCCAGCAGCCTGGAAAACTGGGGATTTTGCCAGCAAGGCATAAAGCGGAACAAGACCAACAGGACTCTTAAAGCTTTGCCATTGCCTGTTAGGTGTAAAGCAGGCCTAGCAAAGAACTATTGCAGAAAGAAATATCAAAATATTTTGTCAGCTCTGTAGGTGCACTTCCTTCAGCAACAAAGAGATACAGATCACAAGACATGGAGCTAGCACAGGACCTCAGTGAACAGCTCAAAGGATGCTGCAAAAATTAAATTCTGTTTAATTTCTACGGTTGCTTTGACTGAAATATTACGTGAATTCAAAGCACCCTTTGTCCTGAAGGGAGAGAATGGAATGAAGATGAGTTGAGTTTCTTCTTCTAATACCTTAAACGTTGTGAAAAATAAATGTAAGACTCCATGAAAGCTATACAGATTTGGGATTTTGCAGTATTGAAAATTATTGTCCAGGGAACAGAGCAATAGGTTGCCTGATCCTTCTTCTTGTGATTTGCTGCTAATTCAAATAGCACTAGTCTCCTAAATCATGTTCCTTTTTTTAAAATCCAAAATTTTATGTTTAGCAGACCACATAAGAAACTAAAGATTCTTTTTCTTTTTTTAATTTAGTTTGTGGTAATCACACAAACAATACAATTCAGAGACACAGCCAGGCAGCAGCAGGTTTTGGTGCAATATTACTGTTCTTCCTGAGGTCCTGTGCTACCTCCAGATCTTGAGATCTGTATTTCTCTTTTGCTGGAGGTGATGAAGGGTTTGATGCACCTTTTGTCCTCTTATTCCAGTTTGTGAGGTTCAGGGTCCATGTCAGCTGCACACACAGTGCAGTTAAGTGCTCCAGGATCAATAGGCTTCATTGAGAGCTCATCAATAGCTTTTGTTCCAAAAGCAGCAACATTCCCCTCAAAACTCTCAGCATACTCCTACTCAGCATTACTTACCTTAAACCATAAACCTTCGTGTTCACAGTTTCTGCTTTCACAGATTCCACGCAAGGGTAACATATTCTGCCAAAATCCATACAAAACCACCAAATTTTCTTATAATAAATAATCTCCTCTCTTGAACCCCTCCCCTTCAAATTATCAATGGCTTGCCAATTTTCAATAGCTCTTTCAAGAGACATCTCTTTAGCTTCTACATCCTCCCAAAACAGTGGCAAGGAGGGAATATTCAGACAGTTCTTTATCTAGAAAAAGCAGCAAACTATCTGTGTTAGGGCCAAGTCGATTATAGAGCACATTAATAACATTTTTAATAAACCAATGAAAGATCTAACTACAGTACTGGCCCACAGTCATTTATGAGTTTCACTATTTCTGCATGAAAAATTAATCCAAATCAGTCATTTTGACATCAGAAAAAAATTTAAATGGAAGTCCAGAATGTAATCTTAGAAGGACAAAACCTCATATTGTATCAATTATTCTGAAATTCGGGTTTAAATACATGCTATACTTTCCAAGTTTACTCAGTGTCTCACTTCTGATATTTCTGGTTCTCAGATTTTGCAATAATGAAAACAGTTCCATGAATTTTCTTCACTGGTTAATGTATTATTAAGTTACATATTTGAGATAACATAGCATAAAGTTTTAAATGTATGTATTAAAGAAAGCGTGTTATTAGAATGTAATTTAGGAGTTTATTTGCTGCTGCTAAAGAGATGGGATGCCTGAGGCCATGAAGCTGACACAGGAGAGGCAGGTACAGACTGAGGTCAGAACAGAAGCTGAAAATATATAAACACCTATCAATTTAGCAATAAAAGTGACATAATAATGCCAATTATCTTTTTCCTCACTTGAGCTTTACATGGCTTGGTTGCTGTTTTGCTTTGTTCTTGCACCATGCAGCTGTCAGAGTGATGAATAGCAAAAAGGCATCCTTCTTCCTTGAAGAAGAGTGTTTGATGTCAGAAGTGATTCTTGGCCTACAGGAAAAGGTCCAGAGCTCCTGGAGGTGACTAAGAGACACAGAGTAAGATACTCAAATACTCTTGGGATGATCAGCATGAAAAGTTTTGTGCTGGGGAACTCCACAAGGCTTGGGTGGAAGATTTTGGGATTGCTGTCATGCCTTGGCTGTCACCAGTCCGTCTTAGTGGGGTTCTGTAGAAAGGATCCAACACCCAGCTCCTGCCACTGCCTGCCCAGAGGGAAACATGACACAGCTCCTCCCACTGGCTTTTCAGGATTGCTCAGGAGCTAAAACCTGGCATCTCCTGTCCACAGAGGTGACAGAAAGCCGTGCCTGCCTAGTTCTGCCTCCCTGTGGGTCCCCACTCCAGCATCCCTCACTGCTGGCAGCCAGCTCACAGCTCCCTAAACACACAGATAACGCTCCATGCCAAGGTGAGCCTGCCTTCCCCTGAAGCAGGCACAAAGGTGCAAAAAATGTTTAAATCTTTAAGTTAAAGAGTCTTTCTGAGCCAGGAGCTAAGTGGCAGAGAGGAGAGGGCATTGCAAGCAGGTGAGGGAGTAGAGCCACACTCGTTCTTGGTGGGAGCACCGCTGGGCTGGGGTGTGAGCAGCTGATAGCAGAAGCTGGAGGAGAGAAGGGATGTGGCAGGTCCTCAGGTCATGGTGTGACCATGACAGAGACTCAACTCATCTACATATGAGTAAAGTGCCCCAGCAAGGCCTAGCTGAAGGGAGAAGAGAGGTTGGGTTTAGGAGCTGTCATCCTTGTCTAGGGTAAAGAAAAAAGCACTGAAAAATTAGAGACAGAGCTGAAGAGGTCAGCAGCCACAGGCTGAAGTATTTGTGGTTATGAATACAACCCTTTCTCGCTTCCAGGCTTGCAGGTAGGAGTCAGATTTGACCACTGACAGACGCTGTGGTGCTGTCACTCAGTGTGTCCCAGCGCCACTCTGCAAGAGGTGACAGCACACACACCCCACAGGTGCTCACCCCAGAACAGACACATTTCACAAGCAGGACTGCTGTTCTCTTCCCACAAGAGGGCCCTACAGCCTTACTTTCCAGACTAAGGAATCTGGGATGTGTAAGGCTGGTGCAGAACTGGCCCCACTCTGCCTGTAAGAGGCCACCATGGGCTATGGATTGTCACATGCACAGGATGAAAACATTCCTGCCTGCTGTGAATGTGTAAGTCGCCCCTGAGACTCCTTCTAAGCCACAGGAGCAGTATTTGAACCGCAGCAGGAAAATAAGCCTTAAGTAAAGAGAAAGAAATTGTTTTCAGGGACCCCCACTAGAGTTGAAGGGTGTAATTACACAGCACCCGTTCCCCATGTGCCACGATGGGAAAGGGACCTGAACCAGCTGGTTTTGAAGAGTTACAAACACAAGCAAACACATAGCACAAACAGGATTAATTTCAGCAAGGTGTGCTCCAGAACTGCATCCACTGGCGGGTTGAAAATCAGAAATGTTTGCCGTGTGAAACAGATGGTGGCAGCCAGGCTCCTGGGCAGGTTTCCTCAGCTGGCAATGCTGACACTGTCACTGAATGAAAAACCACTGGAAGATGCACAGACCCTGGCTGGTCCCTCTCAGCCTCTCAGGGCTCCTTGGAGGAGATCCTGGCTGTGAGGGCTCCTGACAAGGTTTAAAGAGAAGAGCAGCCAGGCAGGGTGAGACACCCAGGAGAGACACCAGTCCCCTAGGAAAACTCAGTCCCAAGTCCTAACAAAATACAGACACAGAAATACCTAGGAGCAATGTCTTAAGCAGTGTAATGCTTAAGACATTTTCCATTTCCCCAAGTGTTTCTTCAAACCAAGAGCTGCGTCCATGCCTTCCCACAGTGAGCTGTAAGCGAAAACCAGCACAATGTATTTTCACCCTGTCATTTCTTCTCATTGGTGTGTTTAGGTCTTGCTATATCTAAAAGGAGGCAGGATCAAACTTCAGAAATAAGTTCCAAATCATGTAAATAAACTTTTTTGTTCTCCTCCCCAAATGCACTATTTATACTACTTTTAGTACCAAACAAGAGATTCTCCTAAAATTACTTTTTTCTGCTCTGGAAGGAAATTATTTTTGACAGAAAATGTGTCAAAAACACATTTCGTACTTTATATGTCAGATTCTTCAGCTACATTCTTATTTTTTTCTTCCTCAACTTCAGTAAATCATTAAAAATAATTTTAAGGATGACTACCACAATTGGAGTCATATGCAATCACCTGACATAAAGCACCGAACACAGGTACACCACTGACTGCCTGAGCCCTCTTGAACCGCAGTAACACCCTCAGAAAATCAGTGGGATGGCACAACTGCAGTCACACTATTAAATTCCTCTTGTTGTCCCAACAGTCACAAGGAAGATATAAAGGGAGCAACAACTGTGCAATGGAGAGCTTCGGGGAGTTGCAACTCTTAGGAGCACAGATTGGAACAGATACTTGAGAGTGTTTGCACAACAGATGAACAACAGACTCTTGAGGAGCAGAACAAGCAAGAGAGCAGAACAGTCAGCCATGCTCAGTACACATCAGTCCCTGGAAAAATAAATGTTTGTACAAAGCTGCACAACCAGCATGGTCAGTGAGAGGTTTTTTCATCACGTGTTTCATGTATTGATTAATTCCAAACATATTTTTCTTGGGTTCGCTTCCAGGTGCAAGGATGAACACCAGCTTACTTCCAAACAACCAAGGGCTCACCTAGGCATGGTTGAAAATGGTCCCAATTATTAGCTTGTTCAAAGCTTGCAGAAGTAATATTGTTGCCAGACAATTTGTGCAGTTCATTTGCCAACCACTTTCTGCTGCATTGCTGCATATCAAGTATTTATTTTGATTCTAAACATTCTTTGTTTATCAATGATTGAAATTTTATTGTGGAGAAACACTCTGGAAAGAAGTGGGCTAACAACAGCTCATAAGGAAGTTGTTTTAATGTACCATTTTCTACAGACTTGGGTTCTTGTTTCTATATAATTCCTTTTACATCAGCTACCCTCACAAGTCCTTGCTAAAGGCAAACGAAAAAAAAAAAAAAGTGGTAGTACTTCCCTCTTTAAAATGTCGTCCAAATTTAGGAAGTCATGTCTGAACTACCTCTAGCCAACAATGAATTTATGACAGCATTTGATTTTAAATGCTTGTTAATGTCCCACTGAAAGAAAAATAAAATATACTGTTATGCACTGAAGTGGATCATCTATATGGCTACAGAGGAATTTGGCCATTTAAATATAATGTTGAATTTAAATTAGAGATTTCCTCAGCCATGCGGGGAAAGACATAAAACAGTTCCCTTGACCACTCATCTGATGCACCTGCCTCAGGCAGGCTGAGGGCTCCCTGGATGTCCTTGCATATCCCTGGGAGCCAGACAAGCCAAGGCTGTCACCTCTCCCAGCTGTTGTCTCCAGTGTGGGGCTGTGCAGCAGCACACATCTCTGCCCAATCCCTGCACATGGTTATATTCTGCTCAAGACACTTTTTCTGTCAAAAACCAGAGGAGCCACAATAGAAAAAGAACAGAAGTAGCAGCTTGTGCAGTAAAAATATCAAAGGGATTGCTATGCCAAGTGGTGCCGCTCTTAGTGTCCTCTGGAATTTGGGTGTGGGGTCATTGCCACACAGGCAGTGCCTGCCACAGCCACTTCCAGCTCTCCTTTATTAGCTTTTCATAGAAAGAACATGGTACAAACAATATTACATTTGCCAGTACCAAACTGAAAATATAGCAGGTCCATTTTGAGGCCACAGTTTTAGTTCAGAATTTTCTTCCACTTCTGATTTTGTCTTCAGCTCCTACTACTTTGACTAAGGCTCAGAATCCTACTGGAATAAATGTGTTTTAAAGAGAGATTTCCCTGGCCCATGCTGATAGGTTTAGAAGGCTATTAGAAGAAGTGGAATCAATTTAGAGTAACTTTGCAAGCACTTCTGCCTATTTTATTACCCCTAGACACTTTCTGTCTACTTTAAGGTTCACTCTTGGTTATTTAGGTCAGGTTTATAAGCTAGTCTCATTTCATGCTTCTCTCAAGTATCCTGTGAATCCTGTGCAGGATTCAATTTGCTAAAGATTTATGAGTCCTTCCCATTCCTGAGTCATATACATCATATGGAAAATATTGTGCAATGGAGAGCTTCAAGGAAGTCCCTCCCTGACTGTCTACAGAATGGTAGCTTCAAAAACTCCAAACTAATAGCTTCTGCAAAGAACCACCATAGTGGTACCATAGTCTTTTTCCTTGGGGATTTTTTAAAATTTAATTTAGACCCATTTTGTCTTTGTATCTAGATGTTTACTAACCAAGTCCTTGAACATTAACAGGGAAGCAGTGCAGGGACAAGAAGATACAAACTGTTCCTTGGTTTCAGCACTGGCTCCCAGTTAGAGTAAATTGACTGAAATGTCCAAAAATCAAACCCCCTGAGGCAGTAGTCAGAATAGTGGGATGAGTGTATTCTAGCACATTGTGTCTTTGAAAAGGCACAGTACAAACATAGCTTTTCAATTATCTAACCTCTTGTAGCCAAGTTGTTACCTTGTCTGTAAAGAACATACAGTGCAAAGAAAGCAGTAGATGAACTGCATTCAAATGGATTTTGTCAAGCATGCAGGTGCAAATCCACACAAGTGAGAGACCCCTGTCCTCAGACAGACACACCTGGGGCAGCAGCCAGCAGTGAGCAGGAGCAGAAAGCACATTAGAAAACAGGACACATATAAAGTGGTTATTGCCTGCTCTGCATTACAGCTTAAAGCATTCAAAAGGGTGATACCCAAACCGTTATTTTTAGTAGCTAAAGACTGGTGCTTAAAAACAGTGTTTAAGCCTCCTTAAATTTGTCTTTAGCCATCTTCAGCTTACACATGCATCTGACCTAAAGAAATGCATTTTCAAAACACTGTAAAATGTACATAAAAATTTATAGTAAGTTATATTAAAAAGTCTCTTAGATCAGTGATTTGTAGCTGAATTGTTGATTTTTCACAAGATCAGAGTTACTCTGTGTACGAAAGTACTACTAGGGTTTGATTTTTTTGAAGCACAACAATATCTTCTTGCAATATTTTACCAGAATATTTCAAAGCCTGTTTTAAAAGCAGAATCAAACCTTGTGAAATCAATTGGGTTTTTTTTATGTAGATAAAATTGGGTTTTCTCATTGCCACCTCATTCAAAGGTAAAGCAATGACTCACGCAGGAGCACAAGAGTCAGTGTCAGAGCCAGGAATAAATACAGACATCCCATCACTCAGGACCTTGCACTAGACATTAGGTTTCATTTTCTTTCCCAATTTATTACACTGCAAGATTGGAAAAAACTGGAAAGCCTCTAAGTGCATCCCTGTTTTACAACACAGTGTCCTACAAGCAGTAGGATATTATGTATTCATTATTCATTATGACTGTGGTCATGATAACTGCACAAAAAAAAACCCCTTTAATTATTTTAATTCCACAAGACAGTCTCAATGAAATAAGGGACCATCTAGGAATTGTTTGCTTTCCTAATATCTAACATTTTAAAGTTAGGCTGAGCAATGTTTACCTACAGTGCTATCCTGGCATATAGTTAATACTTTCAGCAAAGTTGCTTTCTGGCTGAGACAGGGAATGAGCTTTTTTTTGTCCCAGACAAAAGGTGATACCTAACCTGAAAAGTCTGAGGCAAAATGGGAGACTCCCTGAGAATTAATAAATGGACTAGTAGTTCTGATTCTTATCTCAGTGCAGGAAGAGTTCTGATTAATATCTCTCTTAACCTATTCAGAAATGTGTTCTTACATGTGTTTGATGTACAAAGCTTATAACAAGAATTCTGTATTTGCTGAACACAGATATTTGGCATTCTCTTGGTAATGATGCAGAACACGTGGAACAAGAAGTAGATCAGACTGTGCATTTTTTATTCGATTCGCCTCAATTTGGCATCAATGAACTATTTACAAAATCTCCTTTGGCTTTCTTCATATGTAATTTACCCTGGAATTTCCAGCTGCCCTCTCTTTTGTGACAGAAAGCTACAGGTGATCTGCCGAGTGATCTGTTCTTCTAACCGAGCAGTAGGTATTAACAACACATAATCAAAATGGACCTATCATGGTAACAACACCAGCATTTCCAATTTGACATGCTGCCCCTTTTTCCAAATGGTACAGCAGAACAAATAAATTTCATATCAGATTTATGGTTTGCCCACTCTTTGCATTATTAACTGTTGAAATATTTTTGCCAGGAATAACTGACTGCAAGTAGCACTTGCACAAGATTTCACATGCAATAACTTGATCCACACAGTACTCTGTATGGGTTTGGATATTTTCCTACTGTTCAGAGCACCAGAGGAGCTATTGTTTTTCTAATTATTACTACTGAAAACCTTTCTCACGAAGTGAGGCAAGGGTGGGCAATAGCACAAAAAAGGAAATTATTATTAAAATAGCTCTGCCTGTGTACATGCTGTACCCAGCTCCTAAAGGCTTATATTTGAAGGTCAAGAGCTGGTATGTCAAAACTTTTTGGCTTTTTCAATGCTCGTAAACACTGCTCTGGTATCCCTGTAATATATACATGCAAAGGTTGCCAACTTTTGCAATTCTATATCCAGTCTCATCATATTCTGTAGTTTCTTGCCCAAACACCCCAGTGGTAAAACAGAGATCTTCCCGAAAGCTTCAGCTTCCATTTGCAAGGTGAATTTCAATCCCCCATGACTAGAGGAAAAAACCTTTAAGAGAAAAAATAAGTGCCACCAAAGAATAGGGAGAGATTGGAAACTAAACAGAATTCAGAATAGGCTATTATAAAATAATTGTGTGATTCTGCCAGGCTGGGTTTGCTCATGCATGTGTGCAGAACCCACTTGGCATCTGTCAGTCAGAGTGTGCCTCAAAACGAGAACAGTCCAGAGGTGTCCTTATTGTTCTTTCCAGCAAAGAACATTTGCCTCTAAGTTTATAGGAGATAAACAGATTATCTAAAATATCATATAACTTCAGTCAAAATTTGAAGAGCATTCAAATTACTGAAGGTAGATAAGGAACTACCTTCAAATGCCCCTCTCACTTCAGGATTTTGGTTCATTTCTGTCATGTAGCTGGAAAGCAAACTTTTCAATCACCGCTGTTTACTGCCTGTTGGCTCAGTGCACATGAACTAGACTAACCAGGACAGATGAAACCACACACACACCAGAGTTCTGCAGCCCCTCGTGCAGGTGGGAGGTGTGACCAGCTCTGCAGACAGAATCAATTCCTGCACACAGGGCACCAGTCAGGGCAGACCACAAGACTGAGCCTAGTCCCAAACAAAAGTCCAGAACTACATGAAGTGCAAATGAAAGGCCTCAGCACCCACTGCTTTATACACTGAACCTCTCTCACTGCTCTCAATTATTCTCCACCACTAAGAACTGCTGATTTAAAAATCCAGCATATTTTGCCATTGACTGTTTAACTCAAGGAGGGCAAATAAGGTAACTAATAAACCCACATATCCATGCTGACCCCAATAAAGCTTGCTCCCTTGCCCACCTGCACCAGCCCTGGGGTCAGCAGCCTGGCAAGGGCTGCACTAGGGCACTCTCAGAAAATCATCCAAGACACACAAATTAATCACTTGGGAGCCTCCAACGACTTTAGACATCTGCCTTTAGATAGCTAAGTCCAGCCCTACCTCACTACTGCGACAACGTTACAGCCATCTGGAAAGAAATACAACTGAGTTCTTCATTCCTCACTCAGGACTATTAAAAGAATGGTTAATGTTTTTCTACAAAGCTGTTACAGCATGAGTAGTCGTCTGTCCCTCTGTGCTGTGTGTCCCCAACTCTGCCCTCCTGCTGCTTTATCCCTGCTCTGTGCAGATGCTCCAGGTGCAAGATGGGTGATATTAGAGAGCCAGGCAGGAAAGCATCTGAGCCATTAACTCAGATTTTCTCTTCCAACGTCAGAAGATTCAGCCAAATAATTACACCACACAGCTGGTGCCTGCTAATACACTTTAAATTTGATAATCTGTCCAGAAGCAAAGAACATTTTTATTCAGTGCAGGTTGGAAAGACAAGGCAAGAGAATTGAATGAGACAAGGTATTTTCTACATGATCTTTTTCATTACTGTGCTTCAGCTCTTTTGACTTTAAGACTAGAGCACCAACTAGGCAAACAAAAGACTTCTTTTTCTTCTTCAGAAGTTACATAATTTAGCAATACTGTCTCTTTTTTTCCCTCCAGACTGGCACAGTCTTAGAAACTCTTCTTTGTCAAAACAATGTCTGCTCTCAACACCAAATTTTCTTAATTGCCCCACCTGAATCAGAAATGTGCCAATTACATTCCTGTCCTGATTATCAGACAACTCACTGACATATGTTGTACCAAAAGAAATTGACTTCTGAAGATAAGCCTATGTGATGAACATTTTAAAGGTAGATAGATAGATGATAGATAGATAGACAGATAGATAGATAGATAGATATACATGAGAAAAAGTGTAAAGTAAACAGTCGTAGGAGAAGCTGGGAAAGAGGAACCAAAGCTGCTGTGTTCTGGCATGGAGCTTGGTGCTCAAGGAGGATGACATGGGCCTCCACCTCCTCCTGGAGCCCCACCAGATCCACACCCTGCCCTCACAGCTGCCAAAGGCTTCAGCCCGGAGAGAGGACACGAACCAGAGATCCCAAAAGCCTCTGTACAATTGTTTATCCAGTGTCCTGGCATTGCCGAGAAATACAAGCAGGTGTCATGTTGCCCACCGTACCGATGGGCAAGCAGCAATCAGAGAAACATAACCAAGAAACAGAAAAGGCAGCATTTCCCATGAAAGCAAAGACTCACACCTGCACATTGTGTCCCTCTTTCTGTGCGACACACCCCACAGGATGGAGGTGCTAAGACGCCTTGGTGGGGCTGAGAGTGATCTCCTCGTCCCGAGTTTTTGCATTGTTTGAATGAATGCTGCATAGGGAGCTTTGAAATCAACTGGCAAGCTTTAAAATTCTTTAGTAAACTGTGTGAATAAACATTCTGGGACCCTCTTCTTTAAAAAATCAGCTGTCATGTAGCTGTAGTTGCATGCACAGAGACTGAACTATGTGTGTAGAGACCGAAGTTTATTATCCCATTATTAAGGCAGTGCTGTTGAACAACATAGTCCATATGAGAACACTGGTCTTAAACTATGGAGAACAACTAATCTTTATTTGGCTATCCAGATGCAAATTAAATGTATTAGTATCTCCACTTCATATGAGGTTTCATGGGGTCATGTTGGGAGCAGCCCAGCACAGTCACTCTCACAGGAAAAACAATAACTGATAACAAACAATAATTCCTAATGCTGGTCCTCCCCAGACTGACCTGCCATGTCTTCAGCTGCTCCTGTTCAAAGAACCACAGGATGAGAAAAAGGTGAGGGTGAAGGCCACCCCAAAAGAGTGGGCAGGAGGTGCCAGCACAGCACCTGAGGCATCTGAGGGTCCAGCAGGCACACACAGGTCACAGGCAATGAGACAGAGGCTCTGGGGATGCTCTGCAGTGCCTGGGAAGCACTTGTTTGCCTGGCAAGATGTTCATTCACTGGGAATAGTGAAGGAGCATTGTAAAGTATTAGTCTTTGTGTTCAGGCTTAGGAAATGTTTCAAAATAGATCAACGGGATATTAAATGAAAGTAGAAAAGCCTTCTAAAATGCATATAATAAAATTCAATACTTGCATGAGAAAAAGATATGCAAAGTTGCAGCTATTTAAAAATAGGCAATATTATAGCTGCATGAAAATGCTTAAATCTACTAAGGAAAAAGAAAATAAAGATATTTTACTTCATTATATGATATATTTAAGGTTGATTATTAAGCAGTTATTTTAAACAGCCATGCAAAACCACAGGATATCAGATGTTACCTGGTACAGACAATCTGTAGAGAGGTAAAAGACATCTCGAAGCTGCCTGGGTTTTGTTGTAATTGTTCAAGCCTCAGAACTGCTCCTGGCTCGAGAGAGCTGCTGAACCAGTGTTCACCATCTTTGGATTGTGGGCCCATCCTTAGATGAGGCAGTTTTTCTTCCAAATGCTTTTTATAATTCTTCTTTGCAGCACCTACATTCTAAACCCCCATTTGCCAGAGACAGCCTATGTAAGGGGGCACAAACCAGCTGAGAAGTCAAGCAGTCTGAGCTCCTATTGCTCTCATCAGGGCTATGAAGCTCAGGGTAGCACAAAGGAAAGGAAAACTTACAATCGCAAACACATATGCACAAAAAAGGGATGGCAGAAAGGGAAGCAGATGATGGCATGGGAAAATATTTTCCACTAAGGAGTGGTGAGACCATTTGAAACCTGGGGTAGTAAAGCAGTCCAAAAAAAAGTGAAGCAAAATTGGGGAAGTCATCTTCGCAAGGAAGGAGAAGCCAGGCTACCTTCTCTGATCCTACATGGCATGCAGAGACTGGCAAATCCCAGACGAAATAAATATATTTTTAAAGGAACTTATTTCAGATCACATTTTTCTTTGCTTATCTGTCATGATCAGAGAATGGACCCAAGGCTATCTATCACAGTACATAATATCTTTGTTAGTGTCTGAAGTTGCTCTGCAGGCTCTGGAAGAGAGAGCTGCACTGCTTTAAGTGTTAGTGATGGGCATGACACAGATCTTGGCAACTAACAAAAATTTTAGGTTGCTTTCAAGACATGCTTAGAAGTGAAGTCAAATGCCATTTATCCAGCTAAACAAGCTTCAGATCCCTTGATAGTTTCTCTGTTCCACTTTCATTATTTATTAGTATATATTACTGGGATATAGGAATGCTTAATCACTTGAACCAAGAAGGAATTCTCATTACAGGAGGTGTTGTACAAGCACACAGCACCAGACAGCTCCTGCTCAGAGAGCTCCTGCTCAAACCAGAAAAAACTGGCGTGTGCTGGGAAAGGCAAATTGACACAGGGATGGAAAGAAGTTTATTTTGCAGTAAAGCCAGGAATGGTGACTGAACAGCAAACATAGTTTTTAAGTTTAGGCACAGGGTTTTCAAGTATTTTCTGCCTTTCTGAGGCAATTCTCATGCAAAAGATCCCACCTTTGCTTTCCCACCTGAGACCAACCATGATTATGAACATCACTAGTGAGCTGGCTAAATGTTTCATTTTCCTCAGTGCATTTTTGGCCTAATATCCAGCTGAATTATGTCATAAATTTGTGTTTGTTGAACAGTCAGCTCCTCCCAAATATTTTTTGAGTCTTCTGGCTCACAGCAGTAAAATTTAATAGAGGGATAAAGGTCTCAACATTATTAAACTTCTGACAAGTTCTGTAAAAGTACTAAGTAATCAGATAGAGAGGAGAGACCTAATTAATACCCCACCAAGAGAAAGACAATACTGTGACCTCAGCTACTTTCAGAAACTGGATAATTCCCAGAGAAGTTCAGTCTCAGAAGAGAAACCCTAAGAAAATATTTTGCCATTTGTTCTGCTGGTCTTGGGGCAATCAGGCTGTGCAAATGCTGATATTTGAATGACTGGGCTGACAAAAACAAAAGAACAGAAACAACATGCCATGCTCATTGCAAAGATATGTCATTTTGCCTTCTCTCCCAAGGTTCCCACCCTTTCTCAAAGAAGATACCATGATAAATCCTTCTCCTGGCTGCACAGGGACAATCAGAGCTGTCTAAAGGCTTTCTAGCCATGTAGCAATAGTTGATTTTTCCCAGCCATAAATATATACAGTCCTTATCCTCAAGAAAGCCCCCTAATTCCCAGGCTATGAAGGGAAAGGGAGACTATGGAGAAGGTAGTTCTGCTGGGTATTGCAGAGCTGGGGAGGTTTAGGGTACCCTTTGGGATAAGTCCATCCTTCCCTGCTCTTCCTGATGCAGCCCCTCCATCAGGAGGCAGCCCTCGCTGCCCCACATGGCTCCCACCACAGCTGTCCCCTTTGCCTGAGTGTAGAGGAGGTGGTGTGGGACAGCTGCTACTTCCCACATTCCTTCTCTCACTCCTGCCACCATTTCCCTTGGTGGTTTGGCTGGAGACTGAGCTGGTCCTGGGTGCAATCCCTGTAGGAACCAAACAAAGTATTTCAAAGTAGAACTCAGCCCGAGGTGGGAACACCTGCTCACACAGAGTTATGGCCTGTATTTTGACTATTCAATGCCATGTCTTGCTGCCTTACAGAGCACCCCAAAACACATCCTCCACAGTGGCAGTGGCTGCATCGCTGAAAGAATGCTGTAAACACCACATGCAAACCACCTGCCTCCTCCTCCACAGCCAGAAGCGCTGGATTCTGCTATCAAGGCTGATGAACATCTGCTCAGTGCTTCCACTGCTTTCTCAGATGCTACATGTGCAGTGGTGAGGCAGAAGAGGAATGTTTTAAAGATGAGCCAGCTACAGATGGAAACTCCTGAGGGTCACAGAGTTTTCAGCATTTCTTCTCACGGATGACTGCACAAAGCATTTGGTGTAGGAAAGCAACAGCTCATCTTAGCCAGAAAAAGTCATGCCTTGTGGGTGAGGTACAGAAAAACTTTGTATATGGGAGCCTCTGGGAGGGAAACTGAAGGGTTTGTGTGGCTCAGCAAAGCAACAGAGACAAACAACATGATCAACATATGCTGATTTGTTTAAAGCTACAGCCTTAATGATACAGAAAACTTCAGAATAAAGGCACTGTCTTGTTGCTTCGCTGTTCCGCAATGCTCATTCCTCTCCCATCTGTGCAACTGGGAACTTGAAGTCCCTGTGACACCAGGAAGATTTTGTGCCTGTGTTTCAGGAGAGTGGGACATATTCCACACACTTCTGAGCTCAAAATTCAGTACACAGCACCACCTTTCAGCTCAGTTGACCTTCCTCAGCAAGGCATTGTCCTCAGCAAGCAAACAACAAGTTTCATTTCTGAAAAATAATGGATTACAGGTAGGGAAAGGATTATGAAAAAAATGAAAGGTGGATGGATTTTCTTGTACAAAATCTGCTCAGCTGGGTATTATTTTTGCTCTTTTTTTTTTTTTTCCTTTTTTTTTGGACAGAGTTTACTTTAGCTCCAGCATTTGGGCCAATTAGAGGGGCACTCTGGTAACTGAGGGATTTGGAGTGAGAAGTTCCAGCACTGACCTTTCTCCCAAAGGCAGCCAAAAGCAAATGAATCAGCCACTATACCAACAAAAATGACCAAGAATAGAAAGTAGATTTCCAGCCTTCCTGCTTTGCAGCAGTTTTGTTTTTCCTCGCAGTGGCAGTGGTGATTACCTTATCTGTACATACCAGCCAGCCACACAATACAGGAAAAACCACCATCCAAGAAATACCCATTTAATAAGCCTTGGCATCTTACATGCAGACCTGGGAAGGCAGGATGCTGCACAAGAGTATCTTCCTTCAAACAGGCTCCATGGTGACAAATACAAATCTGCAGATATGAGGTAAACCACATTCCCATGAAGGGAAAATCATGTAGGAAATCTGTCCTCTCTGGGAGAGCGTTGCAAAAGTCCTCCTTTCTCCAGTGGTGGAAGTTTCTTTCCAGTCACTGTCATAGGATTATTGTCTCCAAACCCAAATCCCAAGGTTATGGCATACTTTTGAGTGCCCATGGAGGCTCAGTAGATGGGTGTGTGAGCTGTATCCTCCTTTCCATGCTCATCAGGTGTTCCCAGGGCATGGCCATTAGAGGACTGAGTGACATCACCCCCTATAGGACCTTCAACTATTTTATGTATTTGGCAACCAAAAGTTAACAATACCAAGAGACCTGGAAAGGCTTGGCCAAATAGAGACAGATATTACATGATTGTGCTGCATAAATACATCAGCAAGTTAATTGCCAGTGGAGGGAAAAACCTATTTAATGAAAAGAATATGTTGGCAGGAGAGGAAATGGTTATGAACTATCTCTCCATGAATAGATTTAGGCTGGAAATTAGAAGAAGGATTCTACTCATTAAGGAAGTGGGGATCCGAAACAACCCCAAAAATGGAAGACAGAGATGAAAATCCCAAGACAGGGCTTGATCCATTAAGGAAGGGATTGCCTAAAATGACATCCTGAAAAGGATTTGACCCAGAAACAAGGTTTCCCATGCTATTATGCTCTTGATTCTATTTTGCAGGGGAAAACATCCACTCTTACCTTTCTAATCTCAGTGCTATGCATATGTCCTGAAATCTACAGCCAGGACTTCCATCTCAACAAGGAAAGCAGAGAAACACAGAGAAGTGCTGTCAGAATCTAAGGATGTGCTGAACCTTCTCCTCCTGCTGGTTGCATCCCAAATGCACTTTGTAGTGATCCAAGACCACTGTAAAAACACACTAGAAGGAGCACTCTGCTTCGTGATTACTCTGTTTTACAACTGACTACCTATTTATCGAACTACAATGCCTGTATGTCAAAAAGTGCTATTATCATGCCATTGAAGTAGTCATTTTCCTTCATTACTAATAATCTTGGTAGGACATTGCATTTCTATTATTTACCCTTTATATTGCAGTGGTATCTCAATATTCCCATTATGTCAGGACCCCTTGTGCTGAGGTCTACATAAACACATGAGTAACAATTTTCCCTCACCCCACAAATGTCTAAAGCCTCTAGGATTTCCCATCCATAACATTGTACCAGTTACACCCTTGCAAACAGCTCTGCAGGTGTGAAAACAGAAATATATATATTTATATTTCACGGAACTGTAGAATGGCTTGGGTTGGAAGGGGCCTTAATCTAATTTATTTCATTGTGGTATGGCCAAGCAGTCATTTCTGCTCAGACAGTACAGCCCTCAACAACTCTTGGGTTTCCCATCTTTGGAGCTGCTGGTCCCAGCAAAGCCTTCAGCAAAGACACTTCATTCTGCAGTGGCACAGCAGCGTTGTGCTGTCACTCAGCAGAGCACAGCTCACAGGCAGGACCATCACAGATTTCCAAACTGTTCATCTGACCCCACCATTTAAGCTGGAACCTTCCTGACCTAAGGCACCTTGAACCTGAGAGCTCAGTGCATGCCCAGGGCTCCCACCTCTGCAGTTATGTATGTTTGCAGTGATTAGAGCTGAATTAGCATGACTTTCATTTCTGGTTAGATCAGAAAAGACAAAATAAACAAACGCACAAATGCTGAGAGAACAGTGTAAAGGTAGTGCTGGGAGTGAGATTCTCTGTCACCTTGTGTCTCGCTGAGTGTCTCAGGTGAAGACTGACTGTGTCCCACTAGGCAGTGTTATGTACAGAACTT
Source organism: Origma solitaria (assembly GCA_013397895.1). Lineage (NCBI taxonomy): Eukaryota > Metazoa > Chordata > Aves > Passeriformes > Acanthizidae > Origma > Origma solitaria. Next base: position 999,517 of record VZRL01001192.1, read on the forward strand.
TGCCCTGGAGAAAACGCCTGCATGAGTGGAGATCTGAACCCACAATGCTTTGGATTAGCAGAGTATGCCTGAAGCCTTTAATGCTGCCACTTAATCCCACCTGCTATCTGCCAGCAGCAGGTTTCCTCCCCACTTACTATAGAGGTGAACTTTAAATCCAAGCTAAAGCTTTACTGTATTTTTACCAGCGGTGATTATACCAGGAGCCACTGTCATCAGAAATTGGCTGCCTAAGAGAGCATCTTTGAGGAACAGTGTCTGAGACTGAAACAAAAAGCACAGATTTCTTAGTGAAAAAAAACCTTAATGCAGCTCGTCAGGGAGACAGATGGCAGCTTCCCTCCCGACAGGCACTGTGGGGGCTGAGTTTGCTCAATTCCCTCTTGCTGCACTTTGATGTATTCCAGCAGCTGTATGAAATTAATTCCAATAAATTAAACCTCTTTCAGGGACAAATGATCTGGATGAAAACTATAGTGCTAGGGGCAATCAGCCATTTGAAACTTGGTGATCTCAAAGACAGGGAAGCAGCACCCTTTTTGGCTGAACCATAGGCATTTGCTAAGGCACCCAGAAAAGGCTGTGTGAGTATAAGAAACCAAATCAGGATCCAAAGCTCCTCCTCTATAACCACAGTAGTGCCAAGCCACTGATTTATGGTGATGAAAAATTAGCCCAGCACATGCAGGCCCTGAGAGCTGACCTTCCCTAAGCACCTTGGGAAGGCTCCATGCCATAAATTCACGCAGCCCTTCAAGAGCGTCTCCATGAGCAGCCCCAGCAGGAGGAAGAGCAGCTCAGCCTATTTGAAACACACATGTCTAAGGCAGACATTCAGCTTAATAATTGCTAATTTAAGTTGGAGTGCACCATTGTGTTTACTGAGCCTATCCAGCTGGTTATGTCAGTTGTTTGCTCTGGTTTAGGGCCACTCCAGTGAATATGACAATGTACAAAGGCTCGGGGTGTTCAACAATGAAGGAAGAGCATCTGGAGCAGGTACCCAAGTGCTGTAATTTCTCTGCTGTCAGCACCAATCTTTCCTCAGCCATGCAGCAGAAAACCCTTACACTCTACAGGGATATTGCTGGATGGCTTTTCTCCTTAACTTTAGGAGTAGAACAATTTTTCAAGAAGCCTGTGTCCACTAATTTCAAACTTGTTTTTTGTGAACATCGTGGTAATGTGCCCAAGGATACCAAATCTTCAAAATAAGAAAGAATCTCTATAGATGTTTTTCTTCGTATTACTTAATATCAATCTGCATATTTAAATGTCCTTTCATTTTTCACCTAGATGACCCTTTACAACTATAGAATTTTTTATATTCTATTGCATGAAATGCCTCAAATGGAGAATATATTAATTTCTCAGAGCAAAACCACTAATGTAGTGATAGCACACAAGGAAAGAACTGGAAGACTTGGGTACTGGTTGTCTTTCACGCCCCAGCTCTGCTTCAGTTTGCCTGGCTATTAACTGGGTGCAAGAAACTTAAACATCCTCTGATGGTATGCTCTGTTCCTGGTTATATGATATCTTAAGGTTCCTTGACTGTTACTGAGAACTTATTACTCTTTCCTCTTCCTTTCCAGGAAAAGTGAGTCAAATATACAAATTACTTCTCCTTATATTCTCTTCTATATGGAGGAGATTTTAACTCTTTCCTTTCCTGTAAGAACTAAAACATAGAGTACCTGGGAAAGCATGAGGGCTGTGCCTCTCAGGGTTGAATGGCCAAATAAAGTAACCTACCATAGACAAATTTACCCTAACAGATCCTTATGGAAGGACCTAAATATAAACTCATAGGCTATTTTTGTTATAATTTATCACCAGCAAACATGACAGGAATCATAAACACAAACCTTTAAGAGGTAGAAAAAGGGAGTTTGTGTACGTTAATGTGAAACAGCCTTTGAACCCAAGACCCTGATGGGCTCTATCCCTGCTTATGGTACTCTGGTCCACATTTTGCCAAAAGTCTAGACTGCAAACAACCAAAGTTTTTTAATGGGTCGTAATTTTAAGCACTAATGTCTATATTTCATAAACGGGTAGCAACAATGTGCATTTAATCATCTGCTTCTGTAACTCACTGACCTACTAACAGAAGATTTTGTTTATTGGTATGAAGTGAATGTAACAGTCTTGTTCTCATTCAAGTGATCAGAGGTGTCACTCTGAAATGACCATCTGAACAAATACCAGAATAGTCTAATTGTGTGAGAAATGAGGGCCCTGGACTTTGAAGCTTGATTACAATCCATTTGAAGCTCTCCAGGCCATAATTCAGCCTGGCTGCTGACTGCAGTAGATTCCTGTGGTACCAAAGGAAATGGCTGCCCTTGGTGCTGCAGAGTCACACAGTGGATGCAGACACAGCGGAAGAAGTATGAGTCAGAGGGACAGCAAAGACAACACATGATGGGAAACAGCCCCATCCAATGACCCCCTTTAACAAAGGAGTGTGCAGAGACCAGTGGGTAATGTGCCTGTGCAAACAGCCACAAATTACACAACTAATTGCAGTGCCAGGAAAGCCAGGAAAGCTCTTTGCAGCACCTAGTCCTGCTCTGCAGCTTGTCCCCTGCCCAGCAGGGAAGTGGTACCGAGCTGCGAGGGATCACGCACCTGTGTCCCAAGAGCTATGAGGTGTGGACAAGTTTTCCTTTCAAATCTTACCTATCACCTCACCATTCCTCTCCCAAAAGGATAGGAAAAGGTATAATGACCCTTTTATTCCTTTCCATTCTTTTTCTTTATTTTATCCAAGGAGCCACTAGAAAGGCACCATCCCACCCATCCTGTGGGACAGGTGTTTAGGGAAATATTGTTTCTGGCAGTCAAATCTGAAATTTGGACCCCTCCTCAGCTCCTGTCTCTGAGAGTATTAGTGCCCCCCAGAACTTGTTTGACAGCACATATGCCCTAGCAATACTAAGATACATTAAAAATACAGCTATTTCATGTCCTTGACATGGAGTGGAATCACCTGGTGAGCTGCATTTGACCCTAAGTATTCAAGGATTTGCTACTCCACCAAATCTTGACCCAGCCAGGCTCTTTTAATGTTGTCACCAACACCTACGTGTGCATGGACAGTAAATCAACCCAGAATGCTGATATTCATTTCTTCATCAGTTCAAGCACCACTGATGTGATGCACTTTCCCACAGATGTTCATAAACTTTTTCTAATCTCCTGCAATTTGTAACTGCTTTTACAAATAATCCATCTTCTCCAAGAACCTGCTAGGACTGAGTTCAATAACTGAGTCTACAGGAATGAGATGTGAGGAGAAATTCAGATCCAGAGCATTAGTCCCAAAGGCCCAGCTGATACCTCCTCCTAAGTCTGCACATGGATGGGATTTCACTGTCCTTGCCAGCCTGCTCTCATCATCAACCAGAAATTACTCCTAAAAAGCACCCCTGGGTGTTGTTCTGCCATTCCTCAGTCTGAATGCATGCAAAGCCGGCAGTCACTGTGCCCTTCTAACAGCTGGAGCCTGGAGGAGGTGGTGTCCCCTGTAAGTCACAGAGCCAGCTAGGCAGAGGGCTCAAAGAAAAACAGGATGTCACACAACACTCATGTCACCCTTGAGACCTATCTGTGTCTTGGTATTCAGGTAAACCCCAACATGAGACCTCAATTATTTTATGAAATGGGACTTTTGAATAAAGGTACTGGGAAGAGTCTGGCACCGACACTGGTGTAATTCATCCTTTGACAAACTTCACCCTTTGCTGCCAATAATTCCAGCTAGGTCGGAGGGGAGAGGTCTGAGAAAGAAATCGAAATGTTTTATAGGTTAATCACACATGAAAACAGAGAGATAAGTAGATGTTGAGCAAGAAAAATTAAATCTGTAATTCCCTTTATTCCATTTAATTATTTTTGGGTGTAGGGCTATGAATACCCTTAATTTGGTGTCACTTTGCTGAATAAAGTTAAACAATGAATATCCACTCAGAGAGTTATTGTGAATGATTAAAAAGGGAAAGAAAGACAGGGGAAGGGAGGAGAAAAAAGTCACAGTTTTGAAAAACTTACAAGGGTTCTGTAAATCTCGTATTAAACCTCCTGCCACTTTCTTGTGATTCGGTACCCAAATTTACCAAACCCTAAGCACTGAGTGCTGGGTGGGATTTAGTGCTAAGCAAGCCCCAGTGATGGATGTGAGGGAGGCAGGGCAGAGAGAGACAGAATAAGTACAGAAGGGTGGAGTCCTGTGATCTTTAAAAGGCAAAGGAAGTACAAACAGAAAACTTTAGCCGAATAAATATTTGATACAAGATTCCAGGATCTATCATTGCAACACAGGGAAAAAAATACAGAATTTATCAAATTCAGTATTAAACAAATTTTGACAATAATCTTTAGAATTATGGAACAAAAAGTATGATCGAGGGTTTATAAATGAATCCAATTTCAAGATTTTTATATTTCTAAAAGTTCATCACTGACGGTGTGAAAATTGCAAAATATGATTCAATTTGCCAGCCTCTAAAATGATTTTTTACTGATGCCTTATTCCTATACATATATTATTTTGTCCCCACTACTAGAAATATTACAACATTCAACTTATTGACGCAATCACAGACAATTTAGTCCAAATTCTACCGGAAAAAAATCTCCAGAATTTAGCCATTTTGACAGCCTGACTGTGGCATTATAAGTTTGACATAAAAGCTAAAATTATGTGGATTTAATCCATATAAATGATGTAATAACAGATGCAGGGAAAATAAAGGCAGAAGAAGAAACAGAAAAATCTCTGGGCTGTTCTCCAAGAGAATTTACTGTGGATGAAGCTATTACAGGAAAATGGAATTAAATGTGACAAATACATACTTTATAACACTAGGAAACTGAAAGAACAGAAACATCAACAAAAATAACCATGAGATGAAAACATTAGAGAAGGACATGATAAAACTGCCTGTGCTTTGCTGCAAATGTGTCTCTTTGGTCTTCCTGTACCTATTGCTACACGGATGATAATGTTTGCTCCCTGGACGGGAGTTGCAGAAGACAGGCATGTGTGGAATTCCCCACCCATCCTCAGGGCATCAGCCTGCCTCACTGCTTCTTTTTATTTTTTATATAGACGAAGTGTGGATTAGTAACTCTGCATGCTTGAAATTGCCAAATTTAATCCACAGGGCCCTAAATCCATACATATTACACAGCATTACAGAGCCCTTCTTCTTTACAAGGGTATGGTGGTGTTTTCATTCCAGATGACTTACAGCAAGTAATTAAAGGGATCATTAGCAAAGAAGTGTACAAAAATCCTTAAGCCTCTCATGAGCAGTCTGCTTTCTTAACAAGTGGAATTGACACTTCTACTGCCCCATTTAATGTAGATTATTTTGAACATGTGCCGTATTTTCTTCCTAGACTCAAAACCAAAACATCTGATTAGATCTGAGTGTCTCCACCTTGCTTGAGTAATGAGTCTGTCCTTAAAAAATTTGACAGCCCCATCAAGGACTTCCTGAGTTACAACTCTGGGTAAACCATGCTTTTTTTCATTGTGGCAGTGAAGTATGATCAGCTTTGTCTGTTCAGAAGCTCTTCCACGCAGGGATGGTCTCCCTAAAAGTATGTCCTGTACATAGCAAACAGGAGTTTCAACACAGTGTGGGCCTCAGGATGCTTCTGCAATGCAAACAGTAATAACTGAACGATCTGCTGATGTGATAATAACAGCGTCTGCAATTTGCCTTAAAATAGAAAATTATGGCCTTGTCCTGTGCTAGTGAGAAAGGAATGAATAATCACACTATCCTTGTCCTGCAACACTACTGTCATGTGTCCCCATGCAATGTTTCTCAGCAGTTTCCCTGACTTCTAAAGAGCTCAAAACCAATAATCTTAATCTTACTTTATAAACCGAAGTTATAAACCCCTACTATTACTAGTTTCTTCAGGGCAGTCTCTTCCAAGTGGCTGAGCTGTGGAAGCAGCCCTACCACATCTCCTCACCACTCTCCACCCTCTCAGCTGGTGACAATCACATTGTCACCACGGCCACCAAGGAGGGGCCATGGTCAGGCATGACCAGGTTGCATGAAGGCTTTCTGGGCACCGTCCTGACCACGGCAAGGTGCTTGTTCAGTATTTATCCCTCTTTGAGCCAGAGCAGCCCTAGCCTTGCTTTTGTTCCTGTCCTCTCTAGGATCATCTCTAGCGTGCCTGTCTCATCCCCTTCCCCCTCCAAACCTAGTTTAAAGCCTCTCAACAAGCCCTGTCAAGCCATGGGCTAGAATCCTTTTTTCCCAAGTACACAGGTGAACCCCATCTGTCTCCAGCCGGCCTGGTGCCATATAAACCACTCCATGATCTAAAACTCCAAAATTCCACCAATGACACCAGTCTTTCAATCATTTGTTGTTCACATGGTGTTTTCCAGTTCCTTTTGGAATTCCTGCTTGCCTACTGGAGGAATTGAGGAGAGCACCACCTGTGCTGCTGTCCGTCCAAGCAGAACCCAGTGCCCTGAAGTTCTTTTTGGCTGTCCTGGTACTTCCCTCATCAACCTCATCGCTGCCAACCTGGACAACCAGCAGTGGGTCATAAACAGAACAAAGAGGTGAAAGTCAACCCCTTTTCTAAGCTGGTTCTGCACTGGGGAGGGTGAAAAGGCAGGAAGGTCTGCTGCTGACTGCATGAGAGAAGGGACATTTTGCCCACAGACATTGCAATGCCCTGTATGGTTATAATCCAGGGCTCATTCAGACAATTTCAAAGACCACGCTGCAAAATCTCCCTGCAGCAGCAAGGTCTGACTGATGGGATTTTGTACAGTGTTGAGGGGAAGTGAAAACTTTGAACCATGACAAAATGCATTTATTTCTGAACTTGGGCAAAACACCCACCCATTTCCACTCGACCCTCTCTGGCAAAGTCCATACTGTCCTCACCGAGGGTTTCAGCTGAGCAAAGACTCCCTGCAAGCTTTAGCTCCCAAATAGGGAGGAATTAATGACAGGCACTTTTCAATGATTAACTCATACTGTTGATAGTCATCTCCCATTCCTGTAATTAAAGAGATAAAGGTGATATGGTTAATGAGTGCTTTAGCATGAGCTTAATTGCAAATCCTCTCATCAATGAAGTGATTTATTGAAACACTTCTGGAGCAGTAAATAACCTGTCTTTGCTTTGGAAGTGAAAACTCTGAGACATAAAAGACTTTGGAAAATTCACAACCACTGTCAATATTCCTATGTGGCCACTCCACACCTAGGTCTTGTCCAGAACATTGAGGACTGAATACATTTCAGCAATTATCTGACTTTGAATATTGAGGTGAAGGAGAAAAAAGAAAATAACTGATTCTAAATTGCTAGTGTTATTTCATTCCTATTACTGTCTTTCTACCCTTCAGTATGAAAAAACATGGTTCAAACAAATTCAGAGAAAACCTTTGAAATATCCATATCAGCCATGTATAAGCCTTTTGGAGAAAAATGAATCTTTTTCCCCAGTCTTCACAGAACATGTGAGCTTCCTTTGCTGTCATATTATATCTTTAGAATATCCTCTAGAAGCCTTAAAAGGTCATTTGAATGATCTCTGGTCTGATGTACATTTGAAGTGACCAATAAAGCATATATGTTCAGATTGTTTCAAAGAAAACAATCTGGAAATGAAGGAAAAGTATCTCCTGGTGACCATCTCACAAAAAAAAATTAAGCAGGAGAGTTCAGACATATTTCTTTTTTGGAAAAAGCCAGCAGTGTTTATATTTGTTGTCTACCAAAGGCTATTTAAATAGCTTGTCTAAGAAAATTTGTTTGAGCACATTCAAGCCTGTGAGATGCTTGCACACTGAACATTTATTTCTGGTATTCAAGCTCTGACCTTGGTCACCTAAGATACATGATATTGATTCCTTTACTGACTGGAAAACATAAAATCTGCAAACTTTTTACTATTTCTATTCAAAACAGATTTGACTTTTGTCACCAGAGTGAATAAGAGCCACGATTAAACAAGTCCTAGCTGTGAGCTCAGGCTGCAGGCTTTCTCACGCACCCCTCCACACACAGAAACCTCTTCACAGAAATGGCCATGAAAAGTACATGGTCTGAGTGATAGCAGCCACCTGGAACCTCCTGATTAACCCTGGCTAGAGGCAGGCTCCCAAAAGCCACTGAGAAATCACAAAAATGCCAGTGTTTAAACTTGTATGCCTGTACAGAAGACTCGTATGGGAAATCAGGACGGCACTTCCACACCTGCCTTTCACCCACAGGAGTTTACCTCAGTGCTGACTGGGATTTCCGAGAAAAAAAAGAGAATTTGTTCATCACAGACACTGGAGCAGTTCAAGGCTGTCACAGCATAAAGTGCAATACAAACTCTGTACAAAAGTCCAACTGAGCCAATATCCTTAAACCCCCTGAAATCATTATAGAATATACGTATGCCCAATGCCTTTTTTCCTAAAGAGAAAGAGAACATGACTGAACTGAGTGGAATATGATCTGAAATGAAAAAAAAAAAAAATAAAAAAAAGAGCAAGAGGAAATTTCACCAAAAAGTTTCTTCTATTGCAAGCAGCAGAAGCAGAGGCTTCTTCTGCCTTCAGCATCAGAGGATGTGGTTAGCCTTGACCAGACTGAACACTGAACCACTGCACCAGCTGCAGAACCAAGGCTCAGAGCTGGGCTGGGGTGGAGTTTGGGGAGGCACAGCACTGACTCCAGCCCAGCACCTCCACTTCCCTCAGGATATCTGCTTGTGGAAGATCACCAGTAACCTAATCTGTCCCTTTGTTTTCCCTTCTCTTCAACTTGTGAAAGTTAGAGCCTTTCCTGGTTTAATAATGCAAGAAACAACCCCTTCAAAGTACTTAATTAAATGCTTTTAATCACTTGGAGGTTGCAGGATTCTCTGGCTGTAAAAGTATGAAAAAGGGGAAAAGAAACATGTGGCTGTCCTTTGACCAACATACACAGTAGTCTGGGACAGATATCTCAGCCAAAAGGTCAGGGAGCGATATTCCTTTCACTTCACTAAAAGGGATTTCGTTGACCATGGCATCCCCCACTGCAAAATGCCACCAGCCACGCTGCCCAGGGCTGAGCTGCTAGGTACAGCACAGTCTGTAATAATAACCAGAAAATTATAAAACAGGGGGGAAAAACCCTCTACTTTTTTTCTCTGGAGCCCATAGTTCCAGCCAGAAGCTGCCTGCTATAGAAACAGCAGCTGGCAGCTCCTACTTCTTGATCCTGCCTCCACAGATGCTTCGCTGCACAGACCTTAGCAAGCTGCTCAGCCTTTCTGCACCTGTCATTTTTCTTCATCTCCTAAATTTTAATTTTATTTTGGGCCCGTGCTTCCCACTGTAAAAGCTCTGCACTACCCTGCTCATCCTCATCAGAATGCCCCGGCATGGCAGATGAATATCAGTGTTCCTGTTTCAATAAGATGGAGAAATTGAAGCATGGAAATTAAATTACTACTCCACGGTCTCAGACCTCTCTGAATCAAAGCAATATCATTTTGGTTTGTAGAGGTGTCCTCTCGCTACGAGATCATTTCTTTCCATCTAGTTCAGAGATAATAATATCTCTGTAACTAATCCCTATGGTTGTTGTGAGAATCCTCTGTTCATTGTGTTGAAAATCTAAAGCAGTATAAAATATATTACTGATTAAAGATATATTACTGATTAAAGTCACAGCGAAGGTGGAAAATGAGAGTTATTCCTCTTAATTTTTAGGTTTTCATCTGCAGTGACATGACATGCCTCCTGGAGCCTTGCCCTCCATTCTGTTATTGCTATAACACTTTTCCAGAGGAGCAGCCTAGGTAGACACTGCCCTAAGAGGGGACATTAAAAGATAAAGTGTTATTCAGAACAGGAATGGACCATCACAAGGTAAATTTTTAAGATAGGGACAGAAAAAATGCATGTGATCAGCTGGAAGGGATGGTGGGAGGTTTCCACTGATTTGATATAATTCAAGAACAATGTTTCCATAGTCAAGAAAATCCTTTTTAACCTTTCCTGTCCTTCCCTGCTGAGTCCCTCAAGGGTTAAACCACCAGCACAGCTCTGCCAATGGGATCAGATTCCAGGGAGCTTGTGTAAAACCCTGGGGAACCAAAATATTAGAGTCAATGGTTTCAAAATCAAGGGGGGCTGGGCTGTATCAAAATGAAGGATGAGGGAAGAGACTGGAGCTTTGCTTGGTCATTTTTAGATCCCAGAGTAGAAACGACCCAGAGTTTCTCCATATTTCAGCCTGCACCTGGGCCTGCTTACAGCAGCCTTCTGTCCCTGTGGCCAGGGAGGGGCTGATTTTAGCTCAAAATGTGGAGAAAATCAGGCAGCTGAGTGTACAGACAGCAAGCAAGCTAACAGACAAGAGCCACAGAAGTAATGTGAATTTCTTTTCTAGCCAAATGGTGTAAAAATTGGCCTTGAAGACAGACAGGTGGTGTTAAACTTGGCTCAGAGTTCAAGACATAGGTTTGTCATGTTTATGGCTAAAGTATTGCTGGCAAGAATTATGTTGTTTGAAAGCATGAAGAATTCATACCCCTAAACAGCACATATTTGTATAGAAAGCCCTTTAACAACAGAAGTAATTCGTTATTTCACAGGAGATTGGACTTCTTTTTTTTTCTCCTCACTCCCCTCCCTTATTTCTCAAGTATTTCATTATGGCCAAGTAATTTCTTAGAATAAGAAAGTGTACAGGGGCCTTATATGCACCAGGGGAAGTTTGCCAATCAGTTGAACCATGTAGACATGCAAATGCTCTTAGTGGAGACACAGTTTATAAAGGCAAAGGAGATGCATATCTAAATGGCCTGCTCAAAATGGCACACTCCTTCTAATGTAGACAAAACTATTGTTTATTTTGTTCTTCTGATAAGCACTAGTGATAAAATACTTAAGTATTAAACTTGAAGTTAATAAAATTTGGCCTCTAGTTGCTCTGCCACTTGAGAGAACAAATCTAAGAGATCCCAATTAGGAGAAAAAAAAAAAAATCAGGCACCAAAATGAGTTAGATTCCAAACAGCTCCATCATGGATGAGATATAGCCTTTCATCATTTTTGGAAACTTCCCTTTTCCAATTAGAGAATACAGCTGCTCGAATAGTGTCATGTCTGTTCAGCAAGTAGCAGGCACAATGTGTAAGCATTTGTACCATCAATAGGGACCATTGTTCAGAAAATATTTCCATTGAAATCTTGTAAATGTGAATAGAATTAACTTCCCATTCATCTCTTGCTGTCACACTCTGTTTATTTTACTGCATTGTCTGAATGAACGTGCAGCCTCTCATATGCTCCTAGGTCCCATTTCACCTAACAAACGTCTGATTGTATTCGCTGCTCTTCCCTTCCTCCCCGCTGGGCTTCCTGCAGAGATCAGGGCACTAATGAAACCCCTCCCCAAATTGTCCTTTTCCTGCCGAGAATGTTATATAAGGCCTAATTCTTCTTTATGTTATTCTGTTCAAAGCCTTTTATATCACTCTTCTACTCAAGGGACAAAAGACTCTTGTTCGGCTGAATTAGAGGAGAATCAAAAGATCATATTCTTTCAGGTAATGGCACATTTCTGGTGATTGGTCACTTGGTTCTTGCTACAAAAGACAGTAAGGTCAGGTCTCAGCAGAAGTTAATCACACCTGACTAATTACACTCTGTTCTGAATTAGAAGTATCATGAAACAACACAGGTTGATGAAACCAATATTCTTTGATCACTTCATATCTTTTATAGCCTCAACCTTCCAGTTTTCCCATGGTGTTCTTGAAGATTTAAAACATTTTTATCTGTAATGAACAGAGTCTCATTCCCTTATTGACAGTACATAGTCTCCCTTTTAATTAATTTTAGTGCTGTAGGATTTACAGTACAGAACTGCAGATACCACAAAGGAGGTTGCATGTGTGTGGGAATGAATGTGTGTGTATCTGATGGAGCGCTGGGAAAGGGCAGGGGAAAGTTCTGAACGAGCTACTGTGACTCCGGCCTCTAATGCTGCAGCTTTTTTTAATCCTACTGGTTTTATGGGACCTTTATCAAATCCCATTATACGGGTGGGAATATCACAATGCACTTCCGTGGGAGGTCGATTAGATCCACATCACTAAACCATGCTGATGGACAGTCAATGTGCTTCTATCTATTGCTTACTCATTTTCCAGTATTTGCTAAAAATAGCAGAGACACAGCTGACGTGCAGTGGAGTTTGCTCTGCTGTGCTGCTGTCTGCAGAGAGCAGCTGACATGGCTAGGGAAGCACAGGTCTTTCCCGGCTCAATCTTCCCTTCAGCTAACTCAGAGCGACAAAAGCACAGAACTGCTGGGCGTGTCTAGTCCAGCCTTCTGTTCAGAGCAGGGTTAGGGCTAGTGCAGCTCGCTCAGGGCTCTGTCCAGTTGATATCTACAATATCTACAAGGATGGAGATTCAGTTTTTCTGGGTCACTGTTTTAAATATTTGACCACCCTCGCTGGGTTTCCGCCCTGCCCCTAGGAATCCTTATGTCATTTCCCACATTTCAAGTCGTGGCCATCACTTCCCTGAGCACTCCAAGAGGAGTCTGTGTGTGTCTACTCTACACCCTCCTGTCAGGTGGCTGTAAACTGCATTAAGAAGCCCCTGAGTCTTCTCCAGGCTGAACAAGCCCACCTCTCTCAGTCTCTCCTCTTACAACATATGCTTCAGCTCCTGACCATCGCAGTGAATCTCTCTGGGACTTACTCTGGTTTGTTAATGTTTTACTTGCTCTGGGGAGCCAGAAACTGGTCACACTGCTACAGATTGAGTCCTAAAGATGCTAATTAAATAATCTAAAAATCACTTCCCTCCTGCTAGCTGCTGTTTTGGTAACACAGCCCATGATGACATTGTTCCAAGGACACACTCCAGCGACTCCCGGGTCTTTTCAGCAAAGCTGCTTCCTAGCCAGTCAGACCCCAGCCTGTGCTGGTGCACGGGGTTATTCTGCTCCAGGTGCAGGAATGTGCATTGATATTTGCTGAACTTCACGGGTACCTGTCAGCTCACCTCTCCAGCCTGTCCAGTTCCCTCTGAATAGCAGCCCTGCCCTCCAGGTTATTGATTGCTTATCCACAAACTCACTGAGAGTGCACTTTATCCCAATGTGCCATTAATAAAGACATTAAACAACATTGGCTCCAACATCAATCCTTGAGATACACCGCTAGTAACTGGCTGACTGTTATGCCAGGTCATGGATCACTAACAATCTAATTTTACACCCCCCTTGTCACCTTCTCACCCAGTTTGTATCTCAGCACTTGGGCAATTTTAGTGATCAGGTGATCATGGGCAACACAGGGAAACCTGCTATATACAACGATGTATGGGGGAAAAATTCTGAGTGTTGTAGGCCAGGAAAGCACAAAAAGGGAATTTGCTTTTTTTATGATTTTATACTCCCTTCTGCTATATTCTGTTGGACAGTGGTGTTCCCTTCAAAGGCCTAGGAAGTCAAAGTAGTATTTCAAGAAAATTAGTATGAACCTTGAATTTTCTTTTTCTGCTGGAGAAAACCTTCTGAGAATAATTCCAAGGATCAGAAGAGAAGCATGAATCCTCCATGTTTCTCAATACACATGTTCCCACAAAAGCTGACACATTTCTTATCCAAACATGCTAATGCACTGAGCCCAGATCCAATGGCAGCTCACCACAATCAAAACTGGACTTCAAACAGAATTGAAAAGTGGTACAGTGACCAGGATAGATGCATTTATAGTCTCCCTGCCTTTCCTAACTCATTCCTAAACACACTGAATGGGTTGTCTTAAAAGTAATCCCCAAGAAATTCTTGCAGCAAAATGACGGAAACCTGAAAGAGAGTGCAAAGGCAGGGTTTCACTTCCAGAGTCTTGTTTCTTGTCTCAGGGCTTCCTTTGCGACTTGGAAGCAGTTTAAAATGCCAGGATTTCCAATGCAATGGAGCCAGAAGCCCTATGTGCTTGTGAGCAATGGAATTTAAGTTACAGACATTTGGGAATGTCCTACAGCACAGCCGTGGTGCTGCTGTCAGGGCTGCACCTGGGTGCTCACCCTGCACATTTAGGCAACGCTTCCCTGGGTGGTCCCAGAGCTCTCAGCTGGTCTCTGCAGAGGTGACACAAGGGACTGATCCCAGACAAGGTGATTGCCTGAGCTCCTACACATCCTCACAGTTAAGTCTTTGTCTAAGTCCTTCAGGAGGAATTAGGTGGGACTACATATGGGAATTTTGAACAGACCCAGAGATTCTCCCAGGCTGTTCATGCTATACCTAGATCATTTTACAGACACTGTGGAATGTGTCTATATGTTCATATATGGGATGGCAAGTCTGGCTGTGCTGGCACTTCCCCAAGCAGTACCTGCTGCAGAACTGATAAACTTACACATTGATGAATTACTTCTAACTACTCAGTAGAAATTGTTCCTGCAGTAGCAGAAATGGTCATGCAGAACATCCTTCTGCATACAGTAAAGATAAATAGGGGATGTTTTGCTCATGGTTTAAGAAAATCTATAGTAGATCATGTAGGACCTCAACACAGCTGGACTGCAGGAACTGAGCAGGATGGTGGCTCAGGAAGTGTCACCTGATCCAGCAGAAGACACTGATGCAGGGACCCTCACAATAGCCACTTCATTTGCCATGTGGATAGTGAGCCAAACATCCCATCCAAGAGACGTGATTTCCCACGCGAGCATTACCCTAAGCCAAGACCCCAGTAAGTTAGGGATTTTCTTAAGGAAACAAACACTCTCCATGAGACAACAGATGTTTCACATTTGTTGTGCAGATGTGCAAGGCTTGAAGCCTTAGAGCTCTACAGCTATCCCCATCTAGACATTCTTGTCCATCACTGCCCCAGGGATCGTGGGAGCTCTGCAAATGTCAGTGAGGCATGAAGGCTCAGAGCTGCTGGACTGTGTGCAGAATGGCACACGAAATTCTGCAAGTCTTGGGTGTTTTGGGGCTGAGGGTGTCTGGTTTGTAAGAGAACATTTACAGCTGTTAGGAGCTATAAACGTTCACAGTGATTTCACAACTGCTGCCACAACAGTGGGTTCAGAGAGCTTCCTGGCAGTGAATGGAAATGGAATGCAGCATTGTATGAACAAAATATTTAAAAAAAAAAAAAATATTCTGCCACCAGTAAGCTGTACCTGCTACCCTCAGACAGGGCAGGAAGAACTGTGAAAGACTACCAGGAGTCAGACATTTGACTGCTGACCAACAAGTGGATCTTCATTCTGCAGCACGTGGTACATGTCCCCATGCCTGACCTTCTCCAGACCTTTACATTGTACTTCAGGACTCACCCTCCACCAGCTTGGATTGATGGTACTGAGCACCACATGGGCTCTTCCATGAGGCTAATGTTGTTTTTCCACACCGCTCCCAGCTCTGCTGGTTGCCCTTCCCTACATTTATTCCAACCCAGCCTTAAAACAACATTAAAGAGTCTGGATTAAAAAAATTAATTCATTCCCATAGGCTCAAACCAGCACTATCTTTAGGAATTTTGTGTTCTCTGGCCAAGTATATACTACAATTATACAAGCTTATCACTGTTATCATTAATGCATTTTTACATTTATAGTAAATGTACAGCAATTTTGCTTGTATTGTTATGTTTTAATAATGGATTGCCACCCAGAAGAAATCAGAGTTGCTGTAGGCAACTGGGAAGCAGTCCAGAGTTACCCTCCTGTGTGTTCTTGGTGCTGGATTTCAGAGGCTCACGCTTATTTGTCTCAGTTCAAATCTAGTGAGAAAGTTACTCTGTATTTGCATTAGCATAAAAAATCATATTTGGCTAAAATCACTCCCTTCTCCCTGCTGTGTTTTGTCTAATTATATGTGGTAGAACCAGATTCCCAGAGGAAGTATAGTTGGCTAAATAACTGTGCTGACTATCCCACCAATTGTTAAACACATTGTGCAGTTTCTATTACTACTTTCATTTTAACAACCTATTTTTAATTTATACTATAAAAATACTAAATAAAACCCCAATATTTCAAAAACAACCCAACCTTTGAAACGATGTTTCCCACTGTGTTTCAGTACTGTCTAACTAATATCATCTACCAAAAGACCAAACTTCTTATAAAAAGATGCAGAAAATTCACTTTCACGATAATACTAATTTTAAAAAGGATTCAGTCTATTCCACCCAGCCAGAAGATTAGTCAATACGTTTCAAACTAAATATGATTTTAATTCTGGGTTATATATTAGTTCTGGGTTAAATGTACAAAAATAAATCTGGTTACTATGTCACATCTATTAGTCATGTATCAAAAAGTTCCAACCGTCTTCCGTCCAGGCAGAGACTCCTTGGGCAGAAGCAGTGGCAGTGGCCACAGTGACAGGCACACAGAACGAATAGGGTGGGGCAGGGTAGGGTGGGGTGGGGCAGGGCAGCCTGTTCACTTATCACATAACCAAGAGTGAGCACAGTGAGGAAAAGCTAAAGGGGATGTGGTTTGGCAGTACTGGGTGTTGAAGAAGAGATTACATCTAGAGGTTCCTGCAGCCTCTGTGACTTTTTCACCTTTTCATTTCATCCTGAATATTGAGAAATGTAATTTTCTGAATATTGAGACATGCAATTTTGTAGCTCAAATTATAATTTCCATTAAACAAAGTTAAGTTACTTTAAAAGAAATTCAGTATTATTGTATCTATCAATGGATAGGGAACAAGGACACAAAACTAGAATTTGTCCATCGACAGTGGCTGTCAAAGCTTGCAGGCCAGAGCTTAATACACAGGAAAATACTGACATAAAGACAATTCACAACCAAACAACCAAAAACATTGCTTGATGAATCTTTCAGGCAGATGGGAAAGGTCTCAAACATCTGTCCTAGAATGCATTGTGCAACAGGTGGGATTAACAAAGGTTAAATGTCACATGACCAGTGCCACTTGGATTTCAGTGTCACTAACTTCACAGTTTCTTAAAATGGAATTTGAAGCAGCTTTGTCTGTGATTTGTAAATGTGGTGGGTTTACCTCCAATAGAAGTGTGTGATTTAACAAAGAACTGTGGTCCATTTTACAATTGTAGCAGTGAATAGATCTATTCTGTGTAAAGGATCTGATCCTACCCTGCCTTGCTTGAGTCTTCCCCTACATTTCTTTCAGGTGATTCCTGCCAATGGAAAGCTAACTCAGATCACACTAAATCAAGAATACACTTTCAACATTTCCTTCGTAGACCTGCCTTCTAATTTGGTCTGTCATCAATCCCCCAAATGTGATGGTTCCTTCCCATCTTTGTTAACTGTAGAGCCTTGGCGTCTTATTTCTAGAGCACAAGAGAACCATCCAAGAACAAAAAATATAGTGAGGCTGATTCTCATTTCTCTGAGATCAGTCTTCCCTTGTCCTCCCTAGACTTATACCTGACTTACAATGTTGTAAGAAGAAAACTAGCACAGATATCACTTGAAGCAAGAGACACAACTAAGCTGTTGCAGAGCTCAGAAGTGAAACAAACAAACAAAAAAAAGGCAATGCCATACACACATGCAAAATAATGTAATAGTGTTATAGAAGACCTGGAGGTCAGCATTCCAGGGACAGCTTCATACTCTCTCGCCCCATGGTGGAGCAGGCTTTCTGTGCAGCACAAGGTGTTTCTTGGGAAATCCACTACTCCTCCTCTGAGGAGGAGGTCCTCCTGCCCTGCCAGAGGAGGGAGGACCAGAAATCCCAGTTTCTGGTTTGAAGCTCACATTCACTGCCACGATGCAGAGCTTGAAGGGCTGCCTGACCTCCTTGGCCTCTGGTGATGGCAATGAGAATGTGAGGCACTTCTGAAGCACAGAGAAGCTCTCCTACTTGGAGTATCAAGTTGCTACTCCCATGAGGACAGGCAGGTAGGGGAGTCTTTCTCAGGTCCTCGAGAGCTCCTAGAGAGCTCTTCTTTGGTAAGCAGGAGGGCCATGGCACTTTTCTCTCTTGGACTTGGGGATGCTCTTGGGAGACAAACTTGTGCTGATGTCACAGTGTGAGCTCAGCATCGTCTCTGCAGGACCAGTCTTGGAGAACAGCCTGTTTCCAAACTGCAAACTCACCTCTTCATTTCCCTTCTGTCCGAACAAACCATCTCTGTTTCTCACCACGGTAATAGGCTGATTTACAGCCTCCGGAGTGGCATGGAAAGGGGGACAATGACCTTATTTCACCTGTGACAGAGTACAGCTAGAGCAAATGAGCATTTCTAGCTGAGCTACTTTGCACAGAGGAAACAAACACTTCTGGCACCTGCACAGCAGCCAGCCACTCTCCTCCTGTGGGCAGCAGGCTGCAGGCACAGCTGCCTGGTGAATACCACAGGAGAAGAAAATACCGCAGGGGATCCCAGGGCAGGAAAAGTCCAAAGACCTTGCAGACAGTGTGTTTCAGAGGCACCATGGCAGGAGAGGAGGGGAAGGTGGAGCACCTGCAACTAAGACTTGCAGGAACGTACAGGATTTGACAGCTTGAGGACATGGGCATGAAGTCATTGGGCTGTCGGGTCAGGACCACGTGGTTGTAGGACACGACACATCTCACCCCTACAACATCAAAAAACCACTAGGTTAAGACCAGGAAAGAACAAGATGGTAAAAAATGTTTTTGTTGTTTTGACACCCAACCAGATTAACCTCTTTCTGATGAAAATGAAACTAGAGCTGAAACATGTTGGATGATATCTGGAGTTCCACCACCTTTTTCATTATTTTTTATATGTTCAAGAATTACTGCAATGCAAACCTGTGATCTTGGCATTTTAAACATCCTGGGCTTAGTTTACAGAGTGGAGGGAGATAGGTATGCAAGAGATAAAAAACTAATTCAAGAAACTGCAGGATCAAAGTAACCTGGAATGAAAAAGTTAAGAAATTAATGCACTGAAAGAGATCTGCAAAGCAAGTGAGGGACACAAAACCAGGAAAAACTCTGCTATAGTGTAAATAGTATAGCTATGAAACTTTATTTTCAGAGTCTTTTGGGTTTATTTCTTTCATAAAATTTCTTGAAGTCATGGCAAAAGTTTCTAGAGTTCTGAGCTTGATCCTGTTTATTTTGAAGTCATTTCAATGGTAGGAGGAACTAGATTGAGATCTGTGCACTGAACACTTCTGGCACTCACTCCTGCATTTTCTTGCGCCAGAGTTGTATTTGCAGAAGGGAGACATTTGCATCCTGGCCCACAACTCCATGGCTGTGGGAACATTTGCTCAGTTTGCCTAGTTAACATGTGACTCAGGTAGGTGCACATACAGATTCCACACACATACTTCTTTCATGTACACACAAGTAGGTTCCTGCTTTGAAAAACTGAATGCATAAAGCATTTTCTGGCAAACAGTTATGCATTCATTTTATTTTCAAATGCCATGATGTGTGGAAAAACCTGGATAGCTTCAAACTAGGGAAAGAAAAACAAATGCTTTTGTAATTTGGAAAATAAACCATAAGGCTACCTCCAGGTTATGAAGATCTTCAGGCATTCTTGACATCTGTGTAACCCCACCAGCTCTAACAAGCAATGATTGCTGAATGCTGATTTTAAAGCCAACAGGTTCCCTCAGCACTGAGGAAGGGAGGATTACTCCTGGGGATTAGGTGGGCTGCCTGTCCTCTGCCAGCAGTGACACAGGCCACATGTGACATCCCCCCACAATGCACCAGGGACATCTCATCAGGGCTGGAGCTTGCCCTGCTGCGTCCCATCAGGCATGGGCATAGGAGGGGCTGCCATGGCGGAATGAGTCGTTCAGGCATGTTCCTCAGAAAGGAACTTAAACTTGGCTGCTGCAGTGTTTGGGATCACCGAAGGAGCTGAACTCTCTTCCAGCTTTCTCATTATTTGTCGGGTTTCCAGCACTGGCCTTCCGACACTGGACTTCCTTCCTATCCAGATCCGTCTGCTGAGCTGGTCAGAGTCAGGGTAACAAGACGGGAATGTCATTATCCAGCCCTGATTTTGTCCAACCTCTGTCATCTGAAACATGTGCAAGGATCACAACCCTGTTGTTTCCAATTTAAAGGAATTTTGGCTGAGCTGGCTTTGAGCTGTTATAAAACTGATAATGAAAAAAGGAAGAAAAATAAGATACTAGAAGGGTTTGAGCATGTCCCAAAAGTCCTTCAAAAATTACATTTCTGCTACAGAAAAGCACAGTCATAAAGAAGCCACAGCTATGGAAAGGCTCTCTTGTGTCCTTACCTTGTCTGCCTGTGAGGGGAGTGGGAGCTATGTTCCCTGCACCACTTTCTGAGTGGTGAGCTTGCATATGTGGCCTTCCAATGGTTTTGCTATCAGAAGGACAGTTTATTTACATAAGATGTGAACACTGACCTCTTTGCCTGAAAACAGGGGGAAAAAACCCCAATAACAGGCAGCGTCCTCATTCTGTCTCCAGTAGCCTCTTTAGTAAAGCGGAGTCTCAAGAACATTCTCAGTGCCATACCCACAACCCTTTCTGCACAGTTTTTCTTGTATTTTTGTTCTTGCACGCACGCACAGACCCCAAATCCCTTGATCTTGCTTGGACACCCAGGCAGTTCCTCAGACATCACTGCTGCACTTTGTGACCTGGACATGCTTTGGTGCTCCTTGTCCTGGGAAGCAGCTTCTGTGTTTTTCAATGCCCTGACTTCTTCCAGTTCACTGAACTGCTTCTTCCATTTAGGCCCTCAACTTTAGCTGAGCCCATAGGCCCCCGCAGGTCAACTGCAGCTATTAGCATTATCTTGCCTAAAAATTTGTTTATACAGCAGGAGTGAAAGGGACAGTAATCTAGTTCAAGCATTTACCCACTGTTAAAATACAAACATCAAAAGATTATTATTTGACTTGTTTGAAAGACCTCATTTTTCACAGCAAACCCTTTCAGAAGGACAACTGGTGGACAGAGAGTTTTGCCTAGCTTTGTCTGTGCTGAAAGCCTTTCTAGTGATTAGAGAAGGAAGCTTGGAAGTATGGAGTGCTTTGCCCATCCCACCACACATCCTGGCTTCCTTGCAAAGAGTCACACTGAACACTGCAATTGCAATGGGGGTATTTACAGAAAATGGCAGAAACATCACTGTCGGGAGAAGTTTATAGCTGAAATTAGGAGCTTGCTTTCTGCCATGCCCCTGAAACCATAAGGGAGCAGGCTTTGGAGTGACAATTTTATCTGCGGCAAACCTGAACATCCAATAGCTGGACACCCAATTAAACACCTGTTTTTATCTTCTGTTTCTGCCCCTGCTGCATAAACCCGAATTTCAGAAACTAACCCTGCAGGTGTGATTGGCAGACCTGAGGACAGTAATGTTGGTAGGGTACCAGCAGAGAAGTCTCAAGACACCTTTTCTTTCTCACCTTCTGTTCAGCAGCCCAAAGCTGCTCTTGGGGTACACAAAGACTGAAGATACACAAACACAATTACAAGCCTGCACTCCCAGGACATGGAACACAGCCATCAGGTATCAATTGCAGTGTCTCCAAGGAGGAAAGACAATCTGGGACACGGTTTGCCTTGGGCCTGTGCCTTAGCATCTCTTACACTATCTTTACTTTTATTTTCAAGATTAAAACATCACCTCTGGTTTTTTTACAGATTCAAGGTCACCAGAAAGGGGAAGGAGAAAGCAGTGAAGGCTGCTATAAAATCTTTTTTGTACTGGGGATCCATATCTCAGATGCTGGCCCTGGGAAACTTTATTATTTACCTCTGTTGGAATAGAAAAGGAAAATAGCTGGAACAAGCACAGCTCTCGAATACATGCAGTGCAATTGTCTATACAAGCCAGCTCCGTGTGAATCCCACTGGAGCACCAGACACACTCAGCAAACATGGGCCAAACACACAGTGTGCTGAAGAAGCGTGAGGAATTAAACATTTACTTTCCCTTCTCTATTACCTTTGCACAACAGGACAGAAACCACCTGAATATCTCTTCCTTGTAAATTTTCTGAAACTACTTAAAAAAGATACATTTCCATTAGCAGCAGCACTGATCCTTTATTAATTCATGAAGAAACATGAAATAATCGGTAAGAGCTGATTCCTTGGGAAACAGATGTCTGGTTTTATAACTTGGCCCGGTCACTTGGGCTTGCAGCTACACAGGAATGTGACTGCTATGACAACTAGCACCTGATTTTTACAGCCTATCTTTTCCCACCCATTCTTCTCTCACCTACCTGAGGCTGCTGGAACCGAATGAGCATGTTCATTAACTTTGCTTTGCGCCTGGGAATGGGATCTACAAAAACCCACCAACCCAAACACCCAGGATATTGTACATGAGCTACCTAAATCAGCAGGGGAGGAATCAGCTAGAGAAAAGGGTGCGTTGCAGCCTCCTCCTGTCTAGGGATTAGGTGCCTTGTTCAGGTTTAGCGGGACATGCTTCTTTTCACTGTGGATTCACAGCCCTGAAAACTTAATTATAGCTTTTCACCTTGCATTGATTAACATGAGAAATGAAGAGACCTCTCTTCCATCTGCTTTTTCTCCACCCACCCGTTATCCTTGAATAACCCATCACCTGTGGATTCCCGCTCTCTGTGGGTGCAGGGTTGCATTCCTACTGGGGAGGAGAAATCCCAGCACAGCCTGGGTGAGGCTGCAGATGCAGCAGGGTTGAGGCCTCCTTCTGCTGCCTTTTGGAGGGAAGGTAAAATGTAGCTATGTGGAGCTCAGTGCAAGCAGCATGGTCTGAGAGACCTTCCTAAACCAAGAGAAGTTTGTCTGAGGATGATCCCATACGTAGGTCCCTGAGGACGTGAGTCCCAAGTCCCCCAGCCCACATTAACCTGGGGCATGTGTGTGCACCTGGAAGAAACCCCCAGCGTCAGAAAAGAATGTCATCACTTAAAAAAGGAGCAAGATGTGGCACTTAGGGACCCACATTACTCACATGGCCAAAACGATGGGGACTACTACGAACTTCACTGGCTAACCCAACCTCCACAAAGTGTTGTTCATACATACACCAAACAGTCTAGAACTGCTGGAGTTTTCATTCCAGCTCCAGGAAGGAGGCAGAGCTGCTCTGCAAGGAGCAGAAAAAACATCAGTCCTGAAGGTGCTTCGTGTCTGTAGATGCTGTGGGCTAGCATCTCCAGGCCTGCTGGGGACATCTCCAAAAAGGCAATGCGTAAGCATTGCTCTCTCTGATGTCTGAGCTGGAGCTTCGAGGCCCTTATCAGGTACCTATTGCTTCCTAGAAGGGAAGGGAGCATGGGAAAAACTGCAAAATGGGATATGTGGCCTCCACGAGCCGTTAAAATTTGTTATCAAAGGGCACAGAAAACAATTACCAAATGTGCCAAGTATCCGTCACGAGCACTCGATACCTCCATCCTACAAAGCCGTGAAATAACTCGTATTCCACTTCCATACAGCTGAAATTGAACCACCTTGGGGCCAGCCGTTAGGTTTAATTCACTTTGTAGAAAAAATCCCTGGGGGAAAAAAAAAAAAAACCCAAAACAGAGTTGGGTCTTCCTTATCTCTTCCCCGCCGTTGGTTTCCCTCAGCTCCCCGCTACACTCCACCGCAGACGGCATGTGCCGCGGCTGGCAGCGCCACATGCCAGCACAGCCCGGGCTCAGAGAGCAGCACTCCGCGCAGGGTGTCCCGCGCCGTGTCCCCGCGGGAGGGACAGACGGGCAGGACCCCTCCCGTGCCGTGCCGTGCCGTCCCACTCCTCCCGCGGGCGGT
>VZRL01001193.1:0-46883 GCA_013397895.1 Origma solitaria
CACACGCAGCAAGCGGGAGAAGAGGACTCTGGTGCTCAGGGACAGAAGTGAGTGGGAGGCAGCTCTGCTCGTCCTTGGGGCTGCGGGGGGGGAGCTGGTGTCTGTGCTGTGATTGTCTGAGTTTCATGGCCAGCTGCAGAGGTGCAGCCAGAACTCCCACCCCACAGAGCCTCCTGCTTGGAGACACTCTGCCTGGCAGTCCCTCTCAATGGCTGTGTGCAGTGTCTGGCTTCCACTCTGCACCCTGAGGGATGGGCAGTCTTTTGTCCACCCTGGCGGGAGGATGGAGTGGGGGCGATGTCAGACTCTGCTCCCAGACTATCAGCAGCAGGACAAGAGGAAATGGTCTCAAGCCAGTGGAGGTTCCTCCTGGACATCAGGAGGAATTCCTTCTTGGAAAGGGTGGTCAGGCATTGGAAGGGAGTTCCCGTCCCTGGAGGTGTCCAAGGAACACCTGGATGTGGCACTCAGTGCTCTGGGCTGGCTGACAAGGTGGGGATGGGTCACAGGTTGGACTTGATCGTGGAGAGCTTTTCCAGCCTTAATGATTCTGTGGAGTTTTAGTCTATTTGTATGGAGAGTATGGAGTCTATTTGTAGTCTGTCTTGGTTGTTGTGGTTGAACTTCTCAGTAGGTAATTTGGGAAAATTCCTTTGGTTCATGAGCAGAAGGGCTTAGAGATGAGATTCCAATGAGAAGAAAACTGAATTAGGAGAGAGAGGAGCTGGAGCTGCTGGTGGCTGTTGAGTGCAGTGCCCTGTGCTTGTCCCTGCCCAGATCTGTGTGGCTCCAGTGAAGAGAAGCAGCAGCCCAGTGCCCCCAGTGCTGCCGGTGCCGTGATGTGCTGCAGTGAGCCTGCTGACAACGTGGAGGGCAAGCCCCATTCCTACCTGGAGGCCATCTGCAGCGGCCTGGAGGAGCCTGGGGCAGCCCCCTGCCCCGGGGATGGCGAGCAGCTGTGTCCCTACGCCGCCGCCGGCACCTGCCACTTCGGGGAGCGCTGCCTCTACCTGCACGGGGACCTGTGCGAGATCTGCGGCCTCCAGGTGCTGCACCCCTTCGACCAGGAGCAGAGGAAGGCCCACGAGATGGTAAAGAGGGAAGTGGGACATCTGCCCCGCTCAGGGCAGGCTTTGGGCTGGCTGCTCTGAAGTGTAGCAGAGCCTGTTCCAAAGAGCTTTTGTTTTACTGCTTGTCTAGCCAGAGAATGGTTCTGTTAGGGGTCTGCTCAAGCATCTGGGGCTGAATTGGCAGTGATACTGCAGGTAGCAGCTTGTGATTTTCCCATTTCATCCTCATCAGAGACTGGCCTGCAGCCTTCTCCCACAGCACCCTGAAAGTTTCCCAGGAGAATGTCTTTTGGAGGTCTTGGAGTGAGTCACCAGCTCACCTTGTAGTGCTGTGGGAGTGTGAATGGGTTGTGAATTGTCAGTGCTGGGATGAGAAGTGCTGGAGGAAAGCCTGAAATAAACTAATTCCTTAAAGGGATAAAAATTAGGCTCTGGTGAATGATTGTGGCCTTAATTATAATCAGAGGAACACCCTGAGTGTGGCACCTATTCCATGAGATGTTTTTTGGGGATGTTTGAAGCATCAAATAATTCAATACCTGTTCCATGACAGAGATGCAGAAAGAGGTGAATGAAACCACCCTGGCATCTTTATTTCTGACAGCTGAGAAAACATTAAGGGCTGAAGTATGTGTTTGAATTTAATGTTCTTCAAATTAAACTATGACAGTGACAGGTAGGAATGATGCCCTTAATGAGTGCTCCGTGTTTTCCCCGCAGTAGATGCTTTCCACAGGGCCTTCAGTTGGACAGGCAGGTGGGCTGCACTCACAGTGCCCTCTCTCCCATGGCAGATGTGCATGGCGACGTTTGAGCACGACATGGAGAGGGCCTTTGCCTTCCAGGCCAGCCAGGACAAGGTGTGCAGCATCTGCATGGAGGTGGTGTATGAGAAACCCTCAGCCTCGGAGAGGAGGTTTGGGATCCTGTCCAACTGCAACCACACGTACTGCCTGTCCTGCATCCGCCAGTGGAGATGTGCCAAGCAGTTCGAGAACCCCATCATCAAGTGAGTGCTGCGAGAGGGGAGTGAAGCTGCTCACAAGGCAGGCTGGAGCTGCAGATCCTAACAGAGCTCGGGAAATCCTGCTCCAGGTGCTGGCCTAGGCCCAGGACTTGGCTGTGAGAGTTGCCTCCGCGAGCAGCTGGATGCATTGGGTGTCCTTTGGTGATAGTTCCTCCATGGGGAGTTTGGCCTGTGGCAGCTCTGCCCTCTCTGATTGTGTTGTCAGTGGGCAGAGTGGACTCTGGAACAGCTGGGACCTTGTAAAGCTCTGCCCCTTGCACTGACCTGTGTGCAAAACCAAGAACTCCTTTTTTTTCATATGTATGGGCTTAATGATGGGATTTTTCCCTAAATTACAGCTTACTCCAGGTAAATGTCCTGCTAATCACACATCTGTGTCTGAGTCTGAGTGAATGCCTTTGTTTTCTAGCTCAGTAAAAAATGTATTCCAAACATGTTCCTCCTCAGATGGGAGAACTTAAAGGATCCAATTAGGGAAGTTTCCTTTTTTGAGCATCTCTCGGTCTCAAGTTACAAACATGGTAAAGAAAAGGTGGGAAATAGTTTCAGTCCTCTGCCAAAACAGACTTCTCTGCACAACTTCTACTCCAAAGTTCATTGCATTTCAAAAGGCTGAGACACTTATTTTGTGTTTGTGCCCTGTTTTGACTCCCTGCTGCAGAGGAACTCAGCACACACAGAACGCAGTTTGTTTGTGCAGATTGAGGAAATCCCTGTTGCTTTTGCTCAAGTCCAGAAACAAACACAAGCCCTGGGTGCCCTGAATGGGGTTATTCCAACTGGAACTCCTAACAAATGCTACAAAAGTGCTGTGCTAACGTGGGAGGAGGTGTCTGCTGCCTGAGGTGTCAAACATCCCCTTTCCCTCGGGAGGATTCCCACAGCTTGTGGCAGATTTCTGGAGGGTTTCAGTCTCTGGAGGTAACAGCATCTCTTTTGTCCTGTTCCTCAAGGTCCTGCCCCGAATGCCGGGTGATCTCTGAGTTTGTCATCCCCAGTGTGTACTGGGTGGAAGAGCAGGAGAAGAAAAATGAGCTGATTGAAGCATTTAAGCAGGGAGTGGGGTAAGTTCAGGAACCACCCACACTCCTCACATTGTTCTTTAGCTGCTCTAAGACTCAGTCAATTGCTGAGCCTTTATTTTTAAATTTAATGTAATTACAGACTATTCTGCAGAGAGCTCCTCATCTCAGTTCACACTTCTGCTTAACTTTGTGGCTGTGTAATTGTAGTTCAGAAATTCAACCCCACTGTGCTCAGAATTGTTGAAGCTGTTTCAGCTCACTTGCCAAAATTGGCTTCGTGTGGCTTCTGTGGATCCCTCAGCCACAATTGCCTGGAAGGTTGGTGACTGAGGAGAGCAAACTGGGAGGGAAAATGTAAGAGTGGGATAAAAATTCACAGGGCTTTTGTAACGTCTGCTGGAAATGGCAGATAGTCCAGGAGTGCATTCCTTGAGCTGTCCAACAGCAATCTGCCTGGAATGTGCGAGGCCTGTGCTTCACAGAGCAGTGAGACACTGCCTTCTCTCCTGCTCCCTCCTTTCAAGGTGAACAGGCAGAGCTGGGCTGGCAGTTTCCTCTTCAGCTGCTTTTCCGTGTAGAACAATCCAATCCCCAGACCCTGGTGAGGATCCACCCTCTGACAAACTGCCGTGCAGCCAGGACAGCTTGGGTGACTAGCAGAGCTGAGGGAAGCTTAAATTAACATTGGCACAGACCTTTCAGAGGAGGTGAGGAGAGGAATTGGGTCATATAGTGGTAGGAAATGCAGGAGGAAACATAGGCTAGAAAATTAGTTCTTTGAACATCCTTCCCTTTCCACATCTTAGGGGAGTTCCATTGTATGTGATTTATGACGCTGCTCTTTTTTATGTGTTTTTGTTCACTTTTAACGATCTTTGCCCTCTATTTGGCTGCTCTCAGCTGGGGAATGGGAGGCCAAAGCTCTGTCTGTGTTACCAGAAACATCAGTGAGGCTGTGGGGACTGAAGTGCATCTCCTTCCCTTCCAGCTGAAGGCAATAACCCTCTCTCTTCTCATTAACCCAGGAAAAAGCCCTGCAAGTACTTTGAGCAAGGGAAGGGAACGTGCCCCTTTGGAGGGAAGTGTCTTTACCTCCACGCTTATCCCGACGGGACCCGAGCTGAGCCCGAGAAGCCCAGGAAACAGCTCAGCTCCGAGGGCACTGTGCGGGTAAGGAGTGCCCTGGTGTCCCCCAAAGCTCCTCTCAGGGTCAGCTGTGCTGCTCGGGAATGGCTTCTGCCGTGCAGGACAAGTGAAGGAAGCCCCCCTCAGTGTTCCTGGGGCAAAGGTTTGTTCTTGGGGACGGGAGAAGGCGCCTCTCATTTAACTGCAGAATATTGTCACTTTGGTTTTTCAACCTTCCATGGCAAGCCTTTCCTCTCAGGAATCCTGCCTTTAACGCTTTCACCCACAGCCCTAACACCTCCTCTCCTGTGCTTGCACTAAGGGCAGCGGAAAAGGGTGGAGCTGATGGTGGCTCTGCCCCAAGCCTGCCCTCAGTGCAGCCCCAGCTGTGCTCCCTCCGTGCCTGTTCTGGGGCACATGAGCCTGGCCGTCACCAGCTTTGGGATCTCAACTTCTGCCTGGTTTTTAATGAGGAAAGGACTGCCAAGGCCTGCGCTGTGCTGGCTCTGGGGCTGGTGGTGCTCAGGCAGCCTTTTCTCTGTTGCAGTTCTTCAATTCCGTGCGCCTGTGGGACTTTATCGAGGACAGGGAGAGCAGGAGCGCGCCCAGCACGGACGACGAGGTCACGGAACTGGGGGAGCTGTTCATGCACCTCTCTGGGGCTGAGGAGGATCCCACTGCTGCCCACTGAGGACACCCCCAGCCCCTCCGAGCCCAGCAATGCAGCTATTTATTAGCCATGCTTTTACTCTCTTCAGCACAGGTAGAACAAATGTGCCCTGGTGGTTACTTGTGCAGTCCTGGTAAAGTTTTCAGATAGTTTTTATATGGCAACAAAAAAGACTAACATATATTTTAAAAAAAATAAATTGGCTGCATGGAAAAAAATCCCATAATCCCGGGAGGGGTTTCTCCCTCTCTGGCCTAACATGCTGTCTTGTGAGCAGAGTGATAGTGTAAATACAGGTCCAGTGAAAGCTTAAGCTGGTAAAAACTGTTGCTAAATAGAATTTGGGTGCTTTTGGGTTTTTTTTCTCCACTAAACCAGCTAAATGTATAACTGCAAAACCCACTGGGAATAATGGTCAGTGTAAGCTTTGCTCCTTAAACAGGAGCTGGTACATTATACCTCAAACAGTTCGGGAGTTCAGAGTAGTGTACTGCACTGCTGGGGGAGTGTCTGGGGCGGGGCTGGCCAGGCCTGGCTCTGCAGGTGCTTCCAGCCGAGGCCCCACCCCTGTTTTACACTAATTAAAGTGCAGGAGTGGCTCCTGAGCACCTGCTGTGAAGCAAATACAGCTGCACTGATCCTGAACTCAGGCACGGAACCCTGGTGGCACAGGGCAGAGCTAAATGGAATTTACTGCACAAACTGGAGCTTGGAAACAGCAGCATGAGAGAGGTGTTCTCACTAATCCTGGCCAGAGTCCTGCCCAGAACCACGAGTGGCTCTGCAGCACCTCAGCTCCTCCACTTGCCTTTTCCACAGCAAGGCCGGCAATGGTGAAGGCCCAGGAGGGGTGAGGGATTAATGCACATCTCCTGAGCTAACAGAATTGTTATGGAATTCGGCTTCTGTTAAAAATGTGATTTCTGTTTGTGTGACCAAAGCAGTTTGATGGTTATATTTGATAGCAGAAGGTAATTCTGCTCAGTCATTTGTATTAACTTCACAGTGCGCACACAAGTGAAGGGGAGGGGCATGGACACACCTGAGTCTGAGCTGCCAGACTGACTCAGGTCCCTGTAAATCACTGGGGATGAGAGTGAGACACTGACTGATCCATGTTTGTAAATATAAATAGAGAGATAGAGAGGGGGGGCTATTTTAGAGCAGTTTGGTTGCAAGGGAAGGTAGGTATGTAACTGGTTTGGTTACTATCTATAGTAATACAGCAATGTAAAATCATAAAAATAATGTACAAGGGAAAGAAAGGAAGGCTAAGAGCAGACAGGTCTGTAATCAGCACCTGTGGATCAGGGACAGGACTGGGTGATGGTCACAGTCTGGATCCATCGGGGTGGGGGAAGCTCCCAAAACACAAAGTTCAGGGTTTAACAGATGTTTAGGCTCAGGTGGGACACACAGGTACCTCCCTGGGGAGGTGTTTTACACTTTCTGTTCCAGCAATGGAGCATGGGCAGGCCTCTGGTGAAGGCCCCAGAACTGAGTCCAGGGCACCTCAGGGCTCTCCGATGGTTTCTGAGCCTTCCAAGACCTGACCCTGCCTCTCCGTGAGCCCAGAAGGGCTGCGAACGCTCAGCCCTGTGAATGTCCCCTGTGCCCTTCCCTGGGGTGGGGGCAGTGCCACACCTGAGCCTTCTCCTTTCCCTGGCTCCAAGCCAGAGCTTTGGGGGGGGTGCTCACCACCCCAAAACTCCTCTGAGCCCTGGGCTGGGCAGGGGCTGCAAACCCAACCCCCGCAAGTCACTAACCGTGAACGTTCCACTCTCACCCCAGCCACAGAGCTCAGCGCCCGGAAAGGCTTTTGTGCCCAAAGCCCTGAGTGTGTCAAAGCTGGAGAGTGGTGAGAGCACAGAAATCACTTGGACAGTGCAGGAAAATGTATTCAAAGAGACTGGGGCAGGAAGCTGCTGGGTGGTGGCACCAGGGAGGAAACAGCAGGAACCTTAATCTGGGCTTCAAACATCTTTAAATGGCACCAAAGCAGCGACTCCAGGATTATCCACTCAGCTGCTGCTGGCGTTTCTGGGTCAGGATGGTGACACTGCAGCTGGGAGAGGGACAGCTCCTCCTGTCTGCCCTGCCCAGCACTTCCCCCACACTGATCCTGCCAGCTGTGCCCTCTCCTGGGACCTGGGAAATTCAACTTTTCCATAATGATTTCTCCCCTAAAGTTAATTTTTAGCAGTGCTAACTGCAAAGTCAGGCCTGGCTGTGGCAGTGGCTGTAACAGACATCAATTCCCAGCTTCTTGGTAAAACTGGCTCATGAAGGCACCAGTGAACCTCTTAAGTCCTGTCAGTGCAATTAGTCAGCACTAATTACAAAGGTGAAGGCAAATTATCCCTAAGAGAGACGTCACACACTAAGATGAATGTTCCAAGAGCACCTAAGCACCCTTTCTACCCCAAAATACTTCCACAGCCCTCACCCACTGAAGCTCATTTCCATGTGCTCCTGCTCATGACTTTTTTTCCAGAAATAGTTATACACCAAACAAATAAATGAAGAGGATATTCTTTACCTTAAACAAGACATTCCTGATTTACTTTGCCCCAAGAAGCCATGAAGAGTATTCTGAAATGAAGAAGATAACTTGTTTCTCAAAGCTGCCTAGGGACTTAAAAGGTCTGAGTTTTAAAGTTCTTCATTCAGCACCTTTCATTTAATTGGACAACAAGTGCTGATTAAAGTAAACCTATTTATCAAAAATATTTTAATTTTTCAAGAGACACAATCTGGTTTAAAAACCATGGGGTAATGGCTTCTTTGAGGAAATCAGAGTTAAAGTAAAAGCAGCTTACCAGTTCTGGGGTTTTTTTCTTCCCCCTTTTTAAGCTTATTTTAATGAAGTTAAAATTAGAGATAAATGACATTTAGAAAGAGTTGCAGTCAAAATATCAAGAATATTATTAAAAACCATGCAGAACTATATGGAACAGTCTCCTTCAAGTCTCAATGTACTATTTAGGAAGCAAAGCTTATGGTCATTGTCAATTACCATCTAAGAGTTAATATTCCACCCTTCTTGTCCTGTTATGGACTGTTCTGAGAACAAACTGGAGATGATTTCTGTGTCTGGCTCTTGCCTTTCACAAGAGCTTTGTGGGGTTGTGTTGCTGCCAAGCAGAAGCTCCCGTGGCTGTTCAGGCATGGCAGGGAGAGCAGGACACAGGAACTGTCACAATCCACAGCAAAGGCATCTGCAGCAGCTTTGGGGTGGAGGTGACAGAGGTCACAGCCAGCCCCTGTCACCATTCACTGCTGTGCCTTCAGAAAGGCAACATCCCAAAGTGGCCTTCCATTCTTGCCCCAAGAACCATTCAGCCGAGACAAATACTCACCTCACCCCCACAAACGAGAGAAAACAGAGCAAAAGTGGTGCAGGGAAAAGGCCTGAGAGCACAACAGTGTGGGTGTACAAAGTCGCTGCTGCTGAAAGATCACTGCAGTAGGAGAAAAATGGTCTTGTCATGGGACTGGAAATGTAGAGGTTGTTTTATCAAGTGTGTTTTTACTTGCTATTATTTATCAGTTACTTTTTAAAAATTATTCAGAATGTCATTTCCTGAGTTTTCCAAATGCAGATGTCCCAGTCAGAACTGTGGATGACTACATTAAAATAATGACCTTGAATCTTAAACCTAAAATTTAATTTATTTTATTAAAATAAGATAATCAGAGGAACCTTGGCTTACAATAAATGCATTTTCTCAGGAGCAATAAAAACAAAATTAAAACCCAAATCAACAAGAAAAACTGTATATGCTCAGTTTCCTCTTGCTAGTGCATCTCTTGGACGACAGCTTCCGATGGGATGCAGCCTCTGCAGGAGATGGGAACATCCCTCAGCCTTTTCCAGCCCCAGCATTCCTCACTCCCCCCTGGCTGGGCTGCAGGAACAGGTCCATAGTACCAAAGGCAGCTGGGAGGCTTCTCAAGATGACCAAAGCAGGACTGGCTCACTTCCTTCTCTGAGCAGGACAATTCACAACAGATTCCATCCTTTTGCAAGAGTTTTTCTTCTATGTGCAAAACTATTGCAAAACTATTTTGTGTTGAATTAGCATTTGAACTTATTTCATTGGCTTGGTGAAGCTCTTAGGCAGGAGCTGATTTCCAGAGTTACTTCCTCTTCCCACTCCAGGCACAACTCCCCACGGTGAGGTGGCACTTGGCATGGGGCAGTCAGAGCACCAGAACATCCATCACCCATCCTCAGAGCCATCCTGGCTGTGGAAAACCCCCACTGAGCACAGATCAAACCCAGCCAGAACCACTGCCAAAGAAACAGCCATCGCTTCTGGGAAGGGGAAAATAAGGCTCAAGTGCATCTATTAAAAAAATAGTAATAGATCTCTTGATTTGTAGTCTGTTACCTCTCCCAGAACAAGAGGTGGTAGCAAAGGCAATGAGGAGCTGTGTCCCCGCGGGCTGAGAACTGCACAAATCCGTAGCAGCTTCTTTATACGCGTGGGACGCAGAGGATCCTGCTGGCACTGAGCCTGGGCACCGAGGCATGGGAAGCACAAGTCGTGTTCCTCCTGCTGCTCCCCGTGCGTCCCTGGGGAGCTGGAGGGCAGCAGCAGCTCTAGAACACGGGCAGCCTGGTGGAGGTCAGCGTGCACGAGTTGATGTCCTCGGTGTGGGCGGCGCGGTGCAGGGACGGCTCCGAGGCGCTCCGGTTGATTTTGGGGAGAGAGTGCTGCAAGAGCTCGATGGACGACAGGATCTGAGGGGAACAGCAGCTTAGAACAGCCTGAGGGACAGCAGCTCCCTCTCCTTCCACCTCAAACATTCACTCATTCATTCATTCCTTACTCAATTCAGTTATGGCTCTAAGTGTGTCTTAAATGCTCCACAGGGCACTGAGAACCTCTCCAAGCTGGAGGAATCTAACTCTGCCACCCCAAATCAGTGCTGTGAGGAGCCCCAGGGAGTTTCAGAGGGTGGGAGGGTGTTTTTCATCAGTTCACAGACATTGGGGTCAATTAAACATCTAAACCATCCTCCAGTACAGTAACAGGGAAGGAACTGCATCTTCTGCCTGACATTTAGAAAGACCTTTTTAAACAGTACTTGATCGCAACAGCCAGAAGATATTCTTCCAAAATCTGCTGATATTTAATTGCAGCTATTTAATGAGTATTAAAATGTACCTTCATCATCCTCATAGTGGCAGGAAAAGGTAAAGTATCCCTTCTAAAAATACCAAAAACTACTAGATGAATTTACATCCCCCAGTGGATTTTGTTTGCTTGTTCAAAGTTGTGGGGAGGGAAAGGAGGAGTGGCTTCTCATTTCCCTCAACCCTACACTAAAATAAAATGTCTGTCCAGAGATAAGATTGCATTTTTATTGTGTCAGGGTGGGGTGTGGCTGAGCTCTAGACAGGTGAGGTGTTGAAAGCCTGCTCTGGTGTTAGTCCAGCACAGCCTCAGCCCACACATGCTGCACACTGTTTTTGGTGAACTTTACAGAAACCACCGCTACAACCAAAACACAAACTGCCAAAAGAGCTGTGCTGTGAATCGAGACCGAAACAGGGCACAGGCTGTGCTTGACAGAAACCAAAACTTCTGAATAGATTCTTTGGTGTTCTATTGATAAAATACTCAGACTTACCTGTGGGAACAGAGGTCGTTCTTCCCGAACTTTCTTCAAACAATCTGCCACGAGCCTCTTCATTGCTTTGGGGCAGTTCTTGTACAGCTTGCTGAGGTCTGGGGAAGCGTAGCCTCGACCAACCATGAAAATGATCTGCAAAACAACAAAGCCCAGGTTACAGAAGGGGCTTCACTGGTGGGTGGCTTTAATGCCCCCAGGGTGATTAAACCCAGTCCCAAAGGACTAAATCACACAAATACTCAATATTCAAAGGTTTCACAATAGTTACTGGGTTTTTTTCCGAGTAAAAACCACCAAATCCAATCTTCCTGATGTAACAACAGCATATTGAACGCCAAAAGGGAAACTTCCCATAACTGCAAATGTGTAAACCAAGATTCTGCTGGGCAATAAAAGCTTTCACCTGGAAATAAATTAACAGGGAACTTCAAATGTTCAGAACAATGAGTTTCTTTTTCCTTTGAGCAACTGTCACTGTCAATACTGAGGTGAATATTCAGTTACAGATTTATTGCTGAACCAAAGCAGACTGTGAACAACATTTCAGTTGTTCTGCATTTGTATTTATCCTGCTTTTCTCGAGGACAAGGGAATGTGCCATGCCCAGAAATAAACTGGAATGTTCAAAGAGGGTTTCTCACCTGATCTCTGTTGTTTATGTGGGAGTAGGGCAGCTCTCCTGTCATCAGCTCATATAACACTATTCCATAGGAGTAGACATCTGACTGGAAGCTGAAGGGGTTGCTGTCCTGCATCCGGATCACCTCCGGGGCCTGCGCAAGCAGAACAAAACCAATTATAAAAAATATGAACAGAAGTTAGAAACAAGAAGGGGAGAACATTTGGGAAGCAGAGACAGTGAGCTCAACTAGAAATGAGTGAGCAAAAGGTGCCCCCAAACCTTTGGTGAGTTGGCCTAAGGCTCTGGAGAAGTTCAGGCAGGACTACTCCACATCTTATGAAAAATATCAATACAGCTCAGAGCACACAAGAAAGCCAAAGCTTTAACTGAACAAGCATTTTGCCACTAGAAAAATTGTTACCATTTGCATTTGTAACATTTATTGACTCTGTTACAACTTACACAGAACTGAGCCTGAGTTTCACCAGCAGTTCTTGAGCAGGTACCAGTGTTGAAAGGGAAAACCACAAAATTCTAAGAGACCTAATCTCTTGTAAATTGATACCAAAACATGGTCAGGAAGTGTGGAAGCCAAATACAAAATAGCACATATTGGGGAGCAGGGAAGAAATGCAGGGACATTTTAGCATCTTTGTAAAACAGCAAAACTATGAAGCTAAATAATGTAAACAAAAATAGTTTAAAAAAACCAAGGTGTAAAACACTCAAAATAACTTTCCCATTGGCTAAGATTTTTTCTCCCTCCTGAAGAATCCCCTCAGAATTACTGAATAAAGCACTGAAGTACAACAGCACCACAACAACAATAAGAGATCACAGGAACTTTTGAGGAAGCAGAAACAACCTCGCCTTCTATGTAATGACAGCTCAGCAAAGATGGGCTATAAATCATTAAAATAAAAAAGAAAAACTGCAAGAGCAAATATGCAGGGCTTTTTCCCAATGTCTGTTTCCTATATACAAACATATTGTACACCACTGGGCAAATTAGTTTTAAATCTCTTTTATGGAAAACTTTAAAAAATTTGGCTTTTTGTAACTTGTTTTTAAAACAAAAAAATGTTTCTGCTTTTGCAACTTTGTTTCAGGGGATGTGTGTATTTAACAGAGCACAAACCAGTCCTGGCCAAGCATGCTGATATTTTTAATAAACACAGCCCTAAACATTTAAAATAGCTCACAAAGCCCAAAGCAGAATCCTTGGGTGGCTGCTGCCTGCTTTGCACAATTAATCCCTCCAGCATTTCAGTTTGGACTTGTCCTACAACTAAAAACCTACACAGGCCTAACAGACCTGAGTGTTCAAAAGAGTGCTGAACTGACAAAAGGCACGAGGAGAACAATATTCCAAAGCAGAGAATGTTTTGCTCACCATCCACAGGATCGAGCCCGTGGGCTGCTCCACCTGCTGGGATCCACTCCACCTGGATTTTACAGTTGCCAGCCCAAAGTCTCCTATTTTCACTGTGAGGCCTTCATGAAGAAAGATATCTGTATTTTTGTTAAAGAAACTACAAAAAATTTGAGCCAACAGTTCTGTATTTACTGACCTATTGAGTGCTGATTGTTTAATTTAAACCTGCTATGAGCCATATGTGAAACAAAGCCAAAGGGATTTTATGGCATCCATGTTTAAATTAACATTGAACGCTAAAGCAGAGCAGATGTTTCAGCATTATTTGTAGATTTATCTTTACGGTGAGCTAGGACAGAAATCAACAGTTAATTATCATCCATGGCTGCAGCTCATTAATAACTGGTGCCAAGAAAGGGAAACAGCACAGAGGTCTCACAACTCAGGAAAGTAGGAAAAAACAATTTCAAGGAGAAATAAGCATCAAAATAAAATCTCTTTCCACAAAGTTCTCTGGCAGATCTCCTGAGATTTAACTATGATTTTTAACTGGAAATATTATCCAGACTATTTATAATTATGTCCCTAATGGATCTGTCTGTTATTGATACCAGCAGTCTCTTTGTTGGGGTTATTTTAAGAAGACACCATTTAATGATTTCACTTAGGAATATTTTAAGTTCAAAAAGGTAATTCAGAAATATAAACATGACTGACTCCTCATTTCCATGTCAGGAGCAGAGCTAATTTATTTCACAAAAATTATTTTCATTGTCAGGAAGCACAAATTTCTGACCTCCTATACACTAAATGAGTTAGTTTTTTCTAGTTTAACTGAAAATGGAATCCACTGACATTCTGGACCTGCTGAACTGGGCGTATTTTTTAATGATGACATTTGCAAAACATCCTGCTCCCATTTCATGCAAGGAAGCCCCAGTTTCTGCTGGTGGCTCCATGGATGTTCCTGGCAATTCCAACAGCAGGCATTTCCGAGGTGAAAGCCATCCGTTCACAACATTTTCCCTCCACATGAATTACTAAATATGAATTTTTTGCACGAAATGTAATGGTAAAAGGCTGCCTTTTCTCGAGTTTAAAGTAAGATTCTGGGCTTCATTTCTGCCAGGCATGTGAGGTGTTCTAAATATATTAAAAATATGTGAGAAACAGAAACAAACCCCATGTGCACACACGGATTAACAGGCACACACATCTCCCATCAAGTGAGGAGTGCAGCATTTGGGTAACAGAGGATTGAATAAACACCATTTCAGTGAAATAAGAGACTTCTGGAGCACAACTGTGGCACATCTTTATCCCAAGTGTGGTAAACAAGCACAGATGTTCTGTGGAAGTCCTTGCTAAAAAGCAGTTTCTTGCTCATTGACAGAGATTGCTCATTATATAAACATATATATTTGAAATAGCTATTTCAACCCCCTCAAAAAGCTCTCCTAATTACCAATAAATCACTGACTGAAGAAAATAAGATTCAGCAAGGATACTGTTGGATTTCATGTCTCTGTGGATGATGTTCTTTGCATGCAAGTAGCTGTGAAGGGAAAAGCAGAAGAGCCGTGAGCACGGCTGCTCACAAACAGCATTTTCATTCCCCACGGACACAGGACAGGTAATTACACACTCAACCCCTTCCCACACCTCAGGATGAGTCCACTTTGGGAACAAAGCAATGTGGCTGGGCTCAGTGCAGGAAAGAAATGTCAGAAGAGGGGAGGCATCAGTCCCATTAACCCTGGAAAACTGGGGCTGTCCTCATAGCCATGAAATCTGTATCCCGTGCTGAAGTTCACTGCTCCAAAATGTAAATCAATTTACATTTTCCCAGTTTTCTGGTGTCTGACTGGAAGCCTGGGCCCTGATCTCCCAATGGATGGGCACCAGCTGCTTCTGTGCTCCCACCATCACAACAAGGGCTGCAAGAGCACAAAGGTGAGGCCTGGAGAGACCCAGGCAGCTGGAAAATGCTTCCAAAATCCACCTGTGTGAGTCCTGTGCAACAGGGACAGCCACCCCTCGGCTCACAGAGGCACTGAGTATAAATCAGGGTTTGTCAAACACTGTGATGTGACAGAAAGTACCACAGGGAAGGAAAAGACCCTGAATTATTCAGAGCAGGATTTCACCTCGTGCACTACAGCAAGCCCTCAGGCTATAAAAGCAGGTAAAATACAGAAAACCAAATTGATAAATGACACGAGCAAAGGCAAAAATCCATGGGAAAAATGACTAAATCAAAGCACAACTGCATCCAAGAGCGCTGAGATGGGAATCTTTGCTCAGCCGCACTGAGGCTCTTTCAGCACTCCCCATTTGGGGTTTGGGAGAGAAGGAAAGTCCATTGCTGGTGCCACTCACTCCATGCCCTGCGCCGTCTGCCGCGCGATGTCGATGAGCTGGAACATCTGGAACTTTGTCTCCTGCACATGCAGGTGCTTGTAGAGGCTGCTGCCCTCGCACCACTGCGTGACAATGGCCAGGTTGTCCTTGGTCATGTAGCCCATGAAGAGCAGGATGTTCACGTGCCGGGTCTTCCTAACGGAGGAGCACACAGAGCAATCAGAAAAAATCCTTTCTGAGGCTTTTAAAGGGCACTTCTGAAGGAATTTCATCTTTGGGGTCCTAGGCCGATGTGTGAGAGAAGTTTGGGTTTACACAAAATAAAATTATGCTACAGTTGCCAATTTTTAATATTTAATATTTTTATATTTTTAGTTACAATATTTGCTTTTAGTTATTTAAAATCAACATTTAAGAAAAAGATGTCATGAAAATTCAAATGTTTTGACATCAATAACCAACAGTCACACTTGGAAGTGGTATTTGAAATGACTGGAATGACAGAAATCACCCTGAAAGCTGTGAAAAAGTGGCAAGTTTAGCTAGAAGACTGAATTCCAAGAGGAAACCAAAGGATAACTAGAAACCCTAAAGGAATTATCAGATGAGGAGATGGTTTTTATGTATCTAATTTGTTCTTTTCAGGAGTAACATCACAGATACTTCACTGGACACTAAAAAGCAGAAAACAGTTACACTGATCAGTGTGTATACTTAAGGGGAAAAAAAAGTTGTTACGCTGCAATTTGAAGAGGAACAGTTCAAGTATTCTGCCTGCTGGTGAGAATTAGGGCAGAATTTATTAATCCTCACCTTTTAGTGCCCAGTGGGACCTGGACAATTATGGGTGTTTACACACCCCAGAAATACTCTGAACTATTAATTCTTTTTAATTCTTCTCTGGAAATCTATTTCTTGTGCCTATCAAACACAGAATATTGGGCCGAGGGTTCAAAGGAGGGCTGGGAGTCAAACGCAGCCCCTGAACACCTGAATTTAGCAGTGGAACACCAACTCACCTCAGGACAGCCACTTCATTCCTGAAAGCCTGGAACTGTTCTGGGGTTGGGTCTACAACCTTTAGGATCTTCACTGCTACATCCCCTGTAAACACATTTACCAGAGGAGTTAGTAAAAATGAAGACTCTTTAACTCCTCAAAATAGCCTTAATACACAATGTTATTCAAATTCCTAATTTGTGCACAGCACACCTTGCCTAATTAGTACAAAGGTCAAGATTTTCCTGCACACAAATTTCTGTGGTAGCAAGCAATTAATTTACCTGAATTCCAGTCTAATGGAAAAAGTCATTAATTAATTGTTCACACACTTCCCTTCTATTTTTCAAGGTCTATGGCTGGCTAGAATGCTTATTGCAGGACATATATACACACACCTTTTTATTACCAAATTTAAATGTGGTTTATATATATAAACTGCATATGAAAGTACAGCCCTTCATTTGAGCACATTAGGAAAGCTAACACCTCTCCCTAATGCAGAATTTCTTGAAATATGAAGAGGTACAAATGTCCTATGAAAATAAATATTACCAAGAAATTATTTTTTTATTATCTTGTTCAAGGAGATTTTAAGGAACTTATTTTTCCTCTTGATTTCTGTATTCTATTTCAGTTTCATAATGAAAATCAGAAACTGTTCATTACTTTTAGTATAACAACAGCGCTTCCCTTGCTGCTGCTGACAGTATTTGGGCTTTAAGACATGCAAGTATTTACTCAATAAAAACACAGGGCAGCAAGTTTTCAGATTTGTTTTGTCAGCTTTTTTAATGACAATCCTGCTATTTAAATTAGGGCCTAGAGGGGTTTCTGTGTGTTTCTTTTCAAAATCACAAGCCATGAATTTGGAAACAAATTCTGCAGCTCTGCAGTGTTTTCCAAATATTCCCACTCACTACATATCAAACTCTCACATTAAGCATTTTTTCATTGAAAAAACTCCACAGTAGAAGCAATTTACGCTGATTTCCTTTCCCTCCCACCTTGAAATGAAGCATGCTAATTAAGCCACAAAGGTATTTAAGAAAGGTAAATATAATTTAAGATCAGGCTGTGGAACTTCCCAGTTGATTCAGTCCTGCTAATGGAAAGCACACCCTTTTCAGAAAACAAGCTGCTGCAGACCATGGGAATGAAGAGATCAATGCACTGAAAATGGGCATGCACTTGTGAGGTTCAGGTTTTGGTGTCTGTGCTTTGCTTTAATTTCAGTGTTGCTCTTCCAAGGAAGTTCCTGTTTCTCCCCTGGTGCCTTTGGTGGTAGATGAGCCCCCAGCACCACTAAATCCATTTTCCCTGGGGTGCTGTCCCACCCCATCAGCCCTTGCCCAGAACTCACCGTGCCATTTGCCCTTGTAAACTGTCCCAAAAGAACCTGAGCCTATCCTGGTGGAGAGCATGACTTCACTGGCTTCTATCTCCCAGTAATAACTGGAGTCTCTCTGGCCACGAGGCCTCTGCAACAACAATTCACAGGGCTCTTAGTTTATCACCACTTATGTTATACACACACACAAGAAATTCAAGAACTTCCTTCATGCAAGCTCAGGATGACCTGAAACCCTGAGGGCTTTGTCCTGCAGTTTGGATTTTTGGATTGCTTTTCTCCTCCATTTGTGAGGGGTGGTGGGGTTTTTAGCAAAAACCCAAACAACAAAACATTATATTTTCTTGGATGTCTTGAACTGCCTAAGACTTTATCATTTAGTTTTGCACTGGAAACTTACACCCTAATCCTACACCTTAAAAGGACCAGTATTTTATAATCAACTATTTAAAGACATCTGAAATGTTTAAGGTTACTGGCTTCTTCAAAAGTGCAATGCTAAAATTCTGGAACTTTTTTTACGTATCTAAGTGGAATAAGCCGAACAGATGAGAGCAGAACTCTCAAATGTCTAAGTGAGCAAAAACTGTGAATCCCACTAAGCAACTCTACTTTCATTTTGAAAGCTTAGAAGCCTTCCAAAAATCCCAGATATTATTAATTATTATTCTAACTTTTCTTCCCCCCCACCCCTAAGTTTAAACCAAACCTTTGAGGGAAAACTTGCACTTTTAAAATCTCTTTGCCCCTGAGACATTTGACTCTCCAATGAAAATGAAGGCATTACCAATATCCATTTTCTATGGAAGCTGTGGCAATCAGTTCAAATAGTGCTGATAAGGCCAACTTTAAATACATTAAAACAGAATCCAAAAGAGTCAACTTCTAAAGATCAGA
The DNA here is from genome assembly GCA_013397895.1 of Origma solitaria. Classification (NCBI taxonomy): domain Eukaryota; kingdom Metazoa; phylum Chordata; class Aves; order Passeriformes; family Acanthizidae; genus Origma; species Origma solitaria. Next base: position 18,166 of record VZRL01001193.1, read on the forward strand.
AGGTAATCTTTGGATCTGCACTGACAAACAATATCACACCACTGTCTGAAATTCATTTGCAACCTAGAACACTTTGTTCTGGGCTTTTATAATCCAAGGCAATAGTGCCATCATTCCCAAATTAATTAAAATTAAATTGCTATTGTATGCACAGTGCAGAACAATCCAAGATTACCTGTACCTTAAAGTGCAGAAATTTATCCCAACATACCACTACACTCAGCACAGTTTAACTATTTTTTAATTAAAACAAGTATCTCCATACTTACAATTTTGTTTTTTTCTTGTGTATTAGATCCAGGGGCTCTCTCTCTTTGGGCTGGGACTGGGGTTTTAGGCTGAGACCAGCCAGTTGGGCTCATATTGTTAGGACTTCCAGACAGAGCAGAGGGCGAGGCTTTAATAAAGAAATAAAAGAAAATAGTTTATGAACAAGAAAACAAAGAAATAAAATAATATTAAAAAAATGTTTAACTTTTGCAACCATACCTGATTCACTATGGCTTCGAATTGCATCCTGAAACAGAGAAGATGGATAATGAAGTTAATAAATATACGAGAGCACACTGAGGAACAAGCAGGGATGGTGTGGAAATTGCTGTGACAGTTTTGGTCAAGTGCAATGCAGTAGTGGCCAACACCTCCAGGATTGGGGATTGCTCATCAGCCCAATCCTGCAGTAAACCCATGCAATTGGTGAATTCTTACAAATCAGGGAAGAGATTCACAGCTTAGTAAAAGTACTGCTACCAAAAAGGGAAAAAAGGACACAAAACAAGAAGAAACACCAGCGATATTCTCTGCATTCCCCCTGCACTTCATGCTCGTGTTCCAGGTGTGGACAGAGCTCCTGGGATGGCCTCTGTCCCCAGGGCACAACTCCCAAACAGCTTTTCGGTTAAAAGCAGGACTTTTAAAAACCCCCAAAATATTCCAACTCAATAGACAATGTGAAATAACTCTACCACACTACTGCAACCCCCCAAAAAAGCTACATCGAGTGCCCCTACACAAGCCCAACTACTTTCCCAAGCAGGTTCCCACAGGGAATTTGGCATTTGAGCAGTGTTTTCCCACAGGTCACCAGGACAGTGCCACAAGTCTCACCTCATGCCACGGGCACAACACAACTCTACAGCCATGCACAAGAGAGAACTAAGCTCTGACAAACAGCACTCCACAGCTTTTCTCACCTGCCATTTGCATTATCCCCAAGTACAAACAGGAAAGGTAAAATATCCAGGGACTGTGTAAGTACAAAGCAAGAACATGCACTACAGAGAGGTTAAACACTGTCAGAGTTAATAGAAGTCAATTCAAACTCTCTAACTAATGTGTAGAATAATAAATGTAAGGTTTCATAGCAGGACAGAGCAAGCCCACATTCCACTACACAGTTTCAAATTAAGATTATCCTTAGCAAAGATTCAGTTATGAAATACATTATTTTAGCTAATTAGTTGCATTCACCCAGGCTGGACTATGTACAGCATTCTTGCAGATCGCCACTGCTCAACACCTGAGTGGATTAAAATCTGCATGAACTACCAAGGAAGAACTCTTCAATTTACTACTTTTGTTCATTTTAAGGATAACAAAAACCTTCCAGAACCTGAATGAGTAACAAGTGATTTGTTTTGTACATCAGCCTGAGAATGTAACCACTTTCAAGGAAGCTGGCAAAGGATAACTAAGGAATTTAGAACATTTCTCATACTCATGTATATGGAGTTACTTTTAAAAAGTATTTTTGAGATTTAATCCTGATGTGAATATTTTATTTGCTTATGAATTCAAGAGCAGACAAACCAAACCCCCTGTTCTTTAGAGTTGCTCTTCCAACACAAATAACCCCATCCACAGTGCTGTAGTCTGTCAACTTTACTTTGATGGGAAATAAAAACAGTACAACGTGTTCTTAATCTCAGGGCTTTGTATGGCTATAGTCAATAAAAATAGTTTCCAGAGGGAAAAAGCCACACAATGGATGTGTTTGAGAAGGTTTTACTTTAAAGGCTGGGTGACCAAATGCATCTCTAATCCAAGCCTATTCAAATCCAGAGGAGGATGAATTCAGCCAGCTAAACTAAACATGAAGCTCTTTATCAATTTGCCTCTTCCAATTAACAGCCTCAATATTTGAGTATAAACATGCTGGAAAGATTCTCATCAAATCAGCTCCAGATTAAACACTTCATGTGGACACTGCCATGGCTTACAAGTTATAGCAATCCTGTTAATCACAAGAAAACAAAAGGCACCAAGGAAATACCTACTCTTCCCCTCAAACAAAACCGTCTGCACCAGGAGCTGGGAGAAGCATTCAGGCTGTTATTCTAGGCCAACACAGTCAGAGATAAAAGAAAAGAACAGAGGAAGTATAAAAAAAAATTTCAAAAATTAAGTGTTAGGCTAAATGAAAGAAAAAGTAACCTAATTTGCTTGATAAATGATAATTAAGTGCAGTAAAATTTTTAAGTATTCATGCTCAAACCCAGAAGTTCACTAGGATATTCACTAGGTAAACCACTTTATTATGATGGTTTTTCTCCTGGTGTACTAGAAAGTCTCCATTACTTTTTCTTTTGCATTGCTTTGGGGCCTTTTAAAAGCCTTTAGGACACAACAACTATTTTTATGATAATGTAAAGAGCCAGAATAGAAAGCATTTCAGTCTTTACTGCTCTGCATAAAGAATAAAGAAAGCAATGTCTCCTTAAAGACTCATCACTCTACAAAGGTCAATAATTCATATTCTCTTTCTTGAGTGCTTCATTGTGGTTTGTGCCATCAAAGATGCTCAGCCAGGCCTTGAAGCAGCAAAAAGGGCTGGGAGCCAAAGAAACCCAAAGAGAAAGGGAGGACCCTTTTCCCCATAAACCCCAGCTGACACAAAGCTTCTGACCAAAAATGCTTCCTGGGGCTGCAGAGCACTTTTATTCTGTTCCTCAAGTCCAGAGAATTCTCTAACTCATTTCAGAGCACCTCCACATTGCACAGAAGCCCATAAATCACCAGCTGAAGATGCAGGTGAACTCAGCAGTCAAAGGCTTCTGCTTGGCCTGAAGAGCTTTTAAACTATTCCAGAGCAAAAGCAGCAAACAGTGCTCTCTCTTCCAAGTTCTGCAGCTCAGCACTTTCTTTTGCCAGCCCTTCCCGCACACCACTGTTTTTGTTCAGGTTATTGCAAAACAGAATTAAAAAAACCCAACCGCTTTAGGCCTGATTTCCAAGAGTTGTCCCTCACTGCCAGTCTAAGGTAGGAAAATACAGGAAGAAGGTGCTGGAAGGCAAGGAACAGCAGAAATAATCTCAGACAGCGCTGGCTTTAGCCCACAAGCCCAGAATTGCTGTTAATTCCATCCAGGTGTAACACAGAGCAGATCACCAGGAAGCTTTGACGTGAGCATTTCAAGTCCAAGAACTACACCCAGACTTAGAGCACCTTTAGTCTGATTTAAAATACACACCAGCCCCCCAACAAACCCAGACTTTTAAATTTGGAAGTACGCTTTTAGTTATGCCTAAAAGGCACTTCTTCACAAAACTGAGCTTAATTGTTAAGCTCCACCCCATCTTTATAGACCCCGAAAATCTGCCTATTACTCCAGCAAAGTTGATAGACTGCAAGAATTAATTATTAACTTCCTACAAAAATGCATCTCCTGTACTCTTCACCACTCAGCCAACTAAGGCAAACAGTGAGCAAATGACAGAAAGCCAAGAAGGAAAACCAACCAGTGACTATTAGGTGGGCAGTGGCAGTTTTAGTTGAACTCTGTGCTCTTTGCTGCCAGCAGCATTACCTCGATTATCCGGCTGTCTACGGGCATTGTAGTGCTGACCATGTGCACGTTTGGGGTGGATGTGGAGCGCTGTCTCTGGGACAGAGAGCCCTCAGAGGAAGGGTTGGATGGGTTGAATGTGAAGGCATGAGGTGTAGAATACCTGTGCTGGGAGCTGAGGAGGAAAGAGAAGAGAAAGGGAAAGTTGTGGTTATTTTTTTTCCATTCCGGCAATTGAAAAACACTGTTCAATGTAACCTGTCCAAAAGCAATATACACACAATTCCAAGCAGAGAAAAAGTTGGGATTTACACATCAACTAAACTATGTGGTTAGCTGAATCATTCCCAGTTTAACTCAGGAAATAAATTTTAAAAACTTCAAGATCTTGTCAGCTCACATACTTAATTAGTGTGTTTAGCTGAAGTCTGTTTCTGCTGTTACAAATTTTGCCACAATTCACCTCAACCCCCATTACATCACATTTAACACAATGACAAAACACTGGCTCTGATAGGTGAATTCAGGTCTCTAAAATTAAACAAACTGCTCATTTCAAGCCTGTTAAATGCACAGCTTTAGAGCTAAGCCCTGAATTTGTAAAGGTTTGCAAGACTGTTCAATGGTTTGCACAGAACAGCCAGCAAGGAAGTCATGAAACCCAACACCAGTTAAAAGGAGGCCAAGACTTAAAATCCAGCTCAACAAAAAGAGTTATAAATCACAGCTAAGGTCACTCATACCATAAGGATCCCAAAACACACATGTATCCTAAAATGGGCCAGCCTTCACAAAACCCTTCAAAACATCTGTAAAGTTAGTAAGTCACTGTTCAACAACACTGGAAATAAGAGTAAGATGGCAAAGATCAATTCCTGATACAGTTCCCATTAAAATAAAGAAATGAATACATAGAACCATTTACAAGTCAGCTACGTGCTCTGTGCCTCATTCCTGAACAGATTTTTCAAATGGGTGCAGAAAAAACAAAAGCTGGCCTGCCCTCTTCAGCCTCTAGAATTTCAAGGAAAAGAACACAGGCACATGTTAGGATCAGGCCCCTTACAAAGGGACACAAATTTCATTTCAGCACTTAAAACCACGGGACTGTTCTCTTTAGGTATCAGAATTTTCTTTAAGAGGAGCATATTTTCAGTTCCCACTGTTCTCTCTTTAAACTCCTATCTGTCATCATAACATCAGAGAATTATTTTAGTTTATGGATGTGAATTATCCACCACAAGACACAAACCCTTGATGCATACTAGCTGATCAGATGAAATTAAATTAATTCACAAAAATACCAAAAGGGAGCCTTGGATTTTCTTAGGCAGGAAAACAAAGGTCTCCAAAAAGCCTTTAATACTCTACCTTAAGATTTTAAGATTCAAAATCAAAAACATAAAATTGGAACTCAGTGGATCTGAGTTCGGTGGATCTAAGAACAAGAAAGAATCATCTGTGATGAGGTGGTGTTGCCACCTTGCACATTCATCCCAACCTTCTATCAGACTGCTCTGCTTTGGAGGAGCTGGGGGTCTTTTGTTGCTTTGGATTGATTATTTTGAAAGAAGTGTATTTCCCAAAAGAGAAATGACAGGAAATACAAGCTTACCTAACAGGTATCCGGGAGACAGACTCCCGCATCCGTCTCATTGTCAAGGGAGGTAGTGCAGGGACACCACTGTCACTGATATTTGAATTTGGGAACAATCTGAAATATCAACAAAAACAATTACAATTTCAACTGCTACACTACCTCCTGTACAATGCTCTTGAAAGCTGAAAATTTAAAGGGCTCTTTCTTTGCAGCATGATTCATTTCATGAACACATTTCTATCTTTACATCATGTTTTTCCTCTGGGTACAACTAAAACCTCTGCCTTCAGACTCCCAAAGAAATGTTCCACATGTTCTTTCTAAAGTTGAGAACAAAATCTTTTTCTAGCAGACTTCAGATTTTCCTGAAAGGGTACTTGACACCATTAATTCTAGAAAAGCCACGCAGCACCAAGTGGCACAAGTCATCCTGCACTCTATTAGTCAGTATGAGAAAATGCATAACTACAACAAGTTTAGTTATAAAAAAATACAGTCACTAAGACACATAGAAACAATCACAGGTTTTAACACTCTTGCATAAAAGGACTTCTTCTAACATAATAGTTTTCAACTTTTTCTAACGGTATTAGGAAAGCATTATCCTTCTCTGTTTTCTCACCATTCACCATTTTCAGCAGTGTCAGAAGTTGTGGCAGTTCTGAACACTAACGCTTCCAACAGCTAAAATCCAACTGAATCCTGGCCTGGTTTATTCCTAACTGAAGAGTTGTGTGAGAGAAATTGCTGTCCCCCTGCTCAAACAGAGGGCATTAGAGCAACTGCCTGGTCACTCAAGGTATTTGTTTGCTTGTCCAGAATATTAAAATTCAGAGCAAGAACAAAATGCCCTTAATGTGAATGGCCTTCTCCCCCTGGGAACAGACACTCATTGCTGGCTGTTTCATGAAATCAATACACAATTCTGCACACTGACCACAGGGACTGCACTTCCCAACAATCCAAAAGCATCTCTGTGACGAGAGACGAGAAACCAACTGTCACACAGAACTGCTGCTGTCAGGAAAAAGGAACAGTCCTTACAAGAGCTGCCTGATGTTGCTCCAGTCCACACACATGGTTGGCACCTTGGTGCTGCAGTGCTCGTGGAATTTGTAGCCACACGTCTGACACCGAAAGCCATTGAGCAGGAACTTCTGGCAGATGTCACAGAAGGCAAGCTTCAGAAATGTCTTCCGAGCCTGGAAAACACGGCAAGTCATGAATTCCAGCTAATTATCCTTCATTAACTGAGATTTGGACCTTCAGATCCCGACAGAAATAAATAACCATGCTAAAATGCTATCAGAGCCCCCAAATTGCTACTGAGCTTAAAACCACACTTGAATATTCCGGCATAGATTTCTAGTTTGGTTGGAAACCTGGAAAGTTTAGAAACACTGAGGGCTTTATTTACAAAAATTTTTTTTAAAAGCATTCTTTTTGCTCAGCAAGGTGACAGAGCTGTGTGGGCCAAGAGCTGGGGTTTTGTTTGTTTTCAGTAACACTGAAGAGGTGAAAGAGGATCAGATTGGAAGGCCCACCTCATTTTTTTTTTGTAGCCAAAACTCTCGTTGTTTATGACTAACCAATATCCCTTGCATGAGAAATAAATTCCTTAATAATTAAAGTAGTCTAAGGAATTTCTGCTTTTTTTTAAATGGCAGCCTACTTTATTTTCTTAAAAGCTTCTGCAGTATGAAGAAAGATTAAAATGAACCAAGAGGTTTCTCCCTCCAGAGCATATTTTGGAGGAAGGCTCCAAATTTCAGCTTCTTCCATATCTGGAGAAAAATATTCATTTTCTGCTGACCAACTGCAGATGGTAATTTTTGTAGTTTTTTAAGAATGGAAGGTAGAAGTAAAGTGACTTTCAGGTTTTGAAAATCAATCCTAACCTTTCCAATGGATGTAAATGACAATCCTTTAGGTTTGCCACTTGGCACAATGTATTTCTAGAACAAAACAACAAAAAGGCTAAAATACAGGAACAGAGTTCCTTCCCAGGCAGGGGAAAATAATGCAAGGTAAAACTGTTAAGAGCTGGACAATTTATCTTTGTAAAAACAATTTTTTTGAAGTCAAAAATAAAACCCAACCACAAAACACAGAACCACCTTCTACTTATTTGTTCCTTATTGAATAAACAATCCATTTTTGATAAGAAACTACAAATCTAAAGCCTTTCCTGCCCCCAAAAAACACTGTCAAACTGCAAGGCAGCATTAGCTCACAAAACAATGTCACGGCCTGCAGAATTAACAGCAGCCCTGAATATCCAGTACGATACCATCAGTCCAATAAAGCTGCTAAACTTACCCAGCCTTTTTGACTGATGAGCCAGAGGCTGAAAACACAAATTCTCCCCTGCCCTTTCTAGACTTTAAAGACATGGTTACCTTGATACAACAGTTACAGACATAGTTATTCATATAAAATAAAAATGGCACTCCTCAGACTTGTGAGGAACATGTATAATGTGAGCTTTCACAGTCTCTGACACCTGGAGATCACCAATGTAATAAATACAATTCTGGCATTTCACTGCAGATTGATACTCAGCCAGTCTAACCAGTGGGGAACAGGGGTGAAGGAATCAGCCAGAACTTCTGAAAATCCCTGTGTCCAGAAAGCCAAAAGTTATCTAATGTCCCACATATTCTGCGGCCAAATATGTGGTTCAATTGATACAATTTACATCCCAATATAGAGCAGGAGAAGCTTACAAAATTGTGTGTGGTAAGTGGGACGTGATCCAGGAAGTCCACTCGCAGCTCCTCTCCAATCAGGGAGGCAGCATCTGTGTTCCAATCCAAACGCACTTTTTTTCTGAAAGAGAAAATGGGGGCAACAAAATCACTTTGGAGATAAGTCTTGCCTCATCTGCAATTATGTTTTTTGAGTTTTCTTGAGCAAACTGAAAACAAATACCCAAAAAAGCATAGCTAACCTCTTACAGTGAGCTAGATCTCACTCTTTCACTCAAAAAATCAGAAGCAACTTGGAACACATTGCAAGTCACCTCTTTTTCTGCTCATTTTTAAACAAGCTATTTAAGTATTTAATATTTGACACAAAGCACCTAGAAGCTTTAAGGGAGTCACAGAAATACCCTTATAAATAGAACAGAAATGAGGAGTGACAGACTCAGTGACACAGAAGCCATCATCAGGTGCTTGGGCACTGACAGGACTGGTGACCCCAGAACGGCCTCAGTTCTCAGAGATGGAACCCCACAAATGCCTGAGGCTACAGGGAGCTTTGAGTCCAAGCCTTAGGAGGTGTGAAGTTAAGTGTACTAACTCCATGAAATACCTTCACTCCCTCAGCTTGTAAAACAATGTTTTGGTATTTATTAGCAGCATCCCCCGTCCTACAAAAAAATAAGGAATATCTGAAGTGAGTTTTAAATCCAAACATTGGAAAGTTGTAGAGGAATGCAGAGGCCTGAAAATGAGCACAAAGACATTCAGGGAAGTGGGCTAAGAATCACCAACACTGAATTTAACAACTACAAATGAAGCACAGAAATGCACCTCAAATATGAAGGCATCACTTCATCTAGAGCATGGCAAAACCCTCACTAAGGGGCTGCAAGCACCTGAGTGAACCCCTCCATTTTAAGCATTTTCAATATTTAGCTTTAAAACAAAAATAAAATTGTTACCACCTGGGAAGCTGACATAGTTACCCTAAAAGAGGGCAAACAAAGCAACATGGAAGTGTTCACAACCAAAGTGCTCTTGAAAGAAACTAGCCACAGGGGAAGAAAGCATTACTGCTGCTATTCCAAACCCAAGAGTTTTACATTCTCTGGGTGGAAGTTTCACTCTTACCCTTTTGGTTCAGCAAGAAGTCGAAAAACTGCACAGCATTCTGGCTGCAGACCTCTTACTTTCAGTGCCTTCATGAGACAGTCATGTAAGGTCATCCCATTTCGCACATTCACCTGCAACCAAAGGGAAAAAAAAAGAAAATCAGTAAAACATTTAAGCAGTGACTGCAGAACTTCTTCAAGCTTTTCCAGGAGTAGAAGGCTTTCTTTTTTTCATTTTCTTTAGAAATTCCAGGAAAGCTGCATGAACAAAGTGCACTTCTGTACACCTGGAAAGGAAGTTCTGAAGCCATTTTATAAGTTTAGATCAGTTTCTTACAATTACTACGCTTTTATGAAACAGGATTTTACACAAGTAGGTAGCCTACAGAAGGGATAGAAACGCAGGCAAATAGAGTTACCTCAAGTACAGAAAAAGGCTTAATCTAGATTTCAGGGAACTTTGTGTAAGGCTATTATTAGGTACACTCAGCTCCAAGAAACTGAACAGAAGTGCTCCCTCAAGAAGTTTCACTTCGGCTTTAACCCCCGCACTTCACTGCGGGCATCCAGTAGTGACAGAGCTGTCATACTGCAATCATTGTTTAGGTCAGCCAACAACTGTCTTTTAATGTGAAACATGCTCATGTAGAAAAATCACAGCACTGAGGCAGAGAAACCTCTCAAAATACAGAGTTTTCAGAGTACATCCTCTAAAATCAACTCACTGCTGACAATCACTTGATCACAGTAAGACCCTTTTGAAGCTGGGCATTTCTTGTGCCAGATCCACATCGCAGTGCTAGCAGCAGGAACAGGACAGCATTCCTGAGCTAAAGCCAGCACAGACTCACCACGGTGCGCTGCTTGTTGGGCAGGAAAACACGGATGGTGTTGCTGGTTTTGGAAGTATCCGAGATTTTGCCATCGTCAGATGCCCGGCGCTGGTAACCAAACTGCTGCACAATGGTGGGGGAAATGCAGTTGGGGCCATCAAAGACAGAATCCTTGAGTCCAAACCCATTGCTGATGGTCTTCCAAGCTCCCTGGATGTGCTCCATTGATGCAGCCTGCGGAAGGTTGTGACAGTCAGGGAAAATGGCCATGTCCTTCACTCTGAAGTGGTGCTTTCTCCTCCTGACACAACAAACCTTTTTGGAAAGGACCTGAGGCCTGCACTGCCTTGTATGTGATCAACCTACAGGTGCATGGCACAGCTCAGCCACAGCTGCAGAGTCAGTCTGACTCTTCAATTGTATTGGACTTTGTACACTCAACCAGAACATGAGGAGAGGATGTGGAACTCCTCTCACTGCACCTCGGGGTCACAGGAGCGCTTTACCATCATGTTAACTGACATACTCAGTGCCTGAGGGGCCTTCAGAAAGGTGGCCACATCACAGATCAGAATGTCCCGAGCTGGAAGGGACCCACAGGGATCACTCAGTCCAACCCCAGCCCTGTCCCTGCAGACACCCCAACAATCCCACCCTGAGTATCCCTGGGAGCATTGTCCAAACGCTCCTGGAGCTGTGGCAGCCTTGGAGCTGTGCCCATTCCCTGGGGAGCCTGGGCAGTGCCCAGCACCCTCTGGGGAAGAACCTTTCCCTGACATCCACCCTAACCCTCCCAGCCACTCCCTGGGTCCTGTCACTGCTCACAAGAGTGAAGAGTTCTGTAGCTGGTGGCCAGAACAAGTCCTGCAAACCAGATATGCCACATGAGCATTAGCCCAGGCTGTACTGTTGAGAAAAGACGCTCAACAGGAATTACAATAAAAAGAATTAATTAAGAAACTCTATTTTTATCACTGATTTTGGGGCTTTGGTTCTTTGGGGTTTTTTTAATACTATCACAATTTACAGTGTGAAACACCAAAAAAAAATTCTCAGCTCTCACACCCACTATGCTCAGTTACATTTCAGCATCAATAAAGGCTGGGAGAACTGGGATTGCTCAGCCTGGAAAAAGAAGGCTACAGGGAGACCTAACTGCAGCCCTTCAGTACCTGAAGGAAGCTGACAAGAAAGATGGAGAGGGATTATTTACAACTAACAGGCCAAGGGGAATGGCTTCTCACTAACAAGGGGTAGGTTTAGATGGGATATTGGGAAGGAATTGTTCTCTGTGAGGGTGGGCAGGCCCTGGCACAGGTGCCCAGGGAAGCTGTGGCTGCTCCTGGATCCCTGGAAGTGCCCAAGGCCAGGCTGGACAGGGCATGGAACTGCCTGGGATAGTGAAACGTGTTCCTGCCCATGGCTGGGGGTGAAACTGGAAAAGCTCTGAGGACCCTTTANGATGGGATATTGGGAAGGAATTGTTCTCTGTGAGGGTGGGCAGGCCCTGGCACAGGTGCCCAGGGAAGCTGTGGCTGCTCCTGGATCCCTGGAAGTGCCCAAGGCCAGGCTGGACAGGGCATGGAACTGCCTGGGATAGTGAAACGTGTTCCTGCCCATGGCTGGGGGTGAAACTGGAAAAGCTCTGAGGACCCTTTAAACCCAAATCATTTTATGATTTTATAAACCTCCTCTAGTGCAAGAACACAACAACTCCCTGCACACATCCAAATCAGCACATTTTTGCATATGCAGGTGTAGTTGCACTGTTTTAGGAATCTCTCTCTTCTTTCTCATGGAGAATAGAGATAAGCTGCACTTCTTGTACTTTCTTAATCTCTGTGTTTGGTATTAGGTGCTGTATAGCTGTGACCCATGCCTTTGGGAGGTGGATTCTCTGCTGACCAATGGTTGCTACATTATTAATGGATATAAAAAGAAGTTTCTGTAAATAAACTCTCTTTCACCATCTTGAGAGCCCTGCCTGCTTTCTCCTCTACCAGCTTCCACGAATCCCACGAATATTATGAAATTCTAAGCCACATGCAGGGACAAAGATAAAGGTATCACTGTATTTTTCCCCTGCTATCCCAATTGCAACACAGCTTCAACTCCAAATATACTCCAAACATATCTTATTCAAAACTAGGCAAAACCAAAGCCTGTACTGAAATCATACAATCTAATTCAGAACACCTAACACTCCATTACTGAACACCTGCCAGCAGCTGCTCAACTCTCATTTCTTGTGTGGTCCTGAACCTCCTTTGTTGCAAATCATCTGAATCCTCTAATACATTTCCTCATGTTTATGTCAGAGCCAACGGTGGTTTTTTCAGTTCAAAAGTTAAAACAATGGAATTCTTGGATAAAAAAGATCTCAACTAGTGTTAAGTGTTCACTCTGGGGTGCCCAGAAGGATAAGCTGGATTTCAGAGTGTTCTCCCTCACAGCACAGTTCTGAAAAGCCATGGGCTGGATTTAAAGTAACTTTGCTCCACACCTAAACCCAGGTCTGACCAGCAGCTAGAAAGGAAATGTAATACCAAAGTTCCAGAGAAAGGTTTGGTTTCGGTGAAGTCATTACCATCGCATGCAAACCCCAGAGCAGCAGAACTCAGCCTCAAAGGGAACTTTCAGTCAGTTCCTGATCATCCCCTTCACTGACAAGGTACACAGTGACAACATATCCTCACCTTCCCTCCTGCCAACCCCTGTCATTCCTGAATCCATCAGCTGCGCAGGTCTAGTTGTCCAAAGGTTCAAAATACTTAAATGCCAATAGGATTTCAACTCAATGCCCAATCAAAATCTAACAGGATTAAGATACTTAAGATTTTTTTTTTTTTTAAATCTATGGCACATAAATGACAAGAGTTTTATATTTGATGTAAAAAGGGAATAAGGAACAGGAGGACACTGAGACATTCTGAAAAATGGAGGGGAGATAAAGTTGAGGAATATAACCAAATTCACCACACAGGAGGATCTACAACATCTCACAACTCCTAAGCACTGCCCTACTGTCAGGCATCAGAAAGGTGAAAAACAAGTTACGTTCAGGTACAACACCAACATAACACACACGGCAGCTGAAAGTCACTGCATAGATGGCAGCAATAAAAACTGGGATAAAAACTTAGATAAGAGGGGAACGATGAAACCCAGAGAGCTTCTCTTAACTTACACCCTATGGGAAACTCCTTTGTTTCACTCTTCCAGGTAACACAAAACAAGAAGAATCAACTGGATTTCTCTCCTGAGAAGCTGAGATAAGGAACAGCAGGGCAGCCATCAAAGCCCCCTTGTTGTCCTTGCTGATGTAAAGTGACAACACCCCAATGTTACAGCATTTATATTTAGTATTTTGATATGCTGCCAACATTTCCTGAAAAATTCCAGAGAAAGCAGGAAACGACAAAAGATAAGCATTTTGACAAAAGCTAAGTTTCATACCCACAAAGTTACTTCCCTGCTCTTAGGGTACTCTCTCTGGCAAACACTGCACACTGAAGCACAGCCTACCAGAAGAGATCACAGGAATGTATTTTAAGGCTGTTGCACACACAGTCAGAAAAACACAGACAGCAACTGCCATCAGCCCTCTGTATATCCAAATGTCAGTTCTATCTTTAATTAGGCATTTGCATCCTTCTCTCCCGGGATCTTTCCCTCAGTAAGTGCTGGACAGTCTCTGGACTGGGCATGGCTGCCACAATCCTCCCCTCCAGCAACACCCTCTCTTGCCACTGTCCTTTATCAGTGGGATTTTGCCATCTTTTTTGGCTGAGGATTGAGCCCCTGGCAGGCTGGGAGCTCACAGATGTTGAGGGGTCTTCTAGAAAATCGAGGAGATCCTTAGCACAGCACCCTTAGCTCTCCTACCTTCCTAAACTGAGGGCTCTGGGTGCTACTCCGCACTCAGGGAGGAGCCACCCCTGAAGGGAAAAGATGAGAACAGAGGTCAGGCCCAGCCTGGAGCTGACAAAAACCTGCCTGAGGGTGGAGGGGAAGGGGAGAAGAAAGAGAAGTTTCACAGATATTCCCAGCCTCCCGGGGAGAGACAGGGAATCCCTGATGGCAAGTTGCTAAAGCTGCAGTGGCATCCAGTGCACAAGGGCCTGCAGCTGGACAGGTGGAGTTTGCTGAAGAAACAGCACAATTGTGCTGCTGCTGACTCTCGCAGCTCTTCAGAGCCAATCCTCTCTGGCTGACAGAGGTTCCAGGGCCTCACAAACCCCTCTTCACCCAGGCCAGGAACAGGCTGGTTGAGAACACACAAATTCTGGCAGTGCACGGGCAGCCATGTTCACCTCAAACCTCATTCCAGATTATTATCATGGAAGAACAGACAGACAGAAAAGCTGCTGCTTAGGAGGTAATTTCCAAATGACTTACACCTTTCTCCTGCCCTCCAGTGCAAAGAAAGCTGGCTTTAAAGTTATATGAATATATACAAAACTATCCCCTTGGAACTCCAGCAGCTCCCTGCATGCACAGGTATGAGAGAAGGGAATTAATTTGGCAACTAACTGATCACCTTTGAGCTGACAAAACATAACATTTAGTGACACAACCTAATAGTGCACATCCACACATGATTTCTAGTTCATTCAGAGCACACTGACCCATCACAACAGCAGAATGTAACAGGCAGAGATCTCTGCACACAGGTTTGAGTTCACCTGAACAGGTAATTCATGTGTGGAGCACAGCCCACCCTGCAGTGTCCTGGAACCTGTGCCCTGGCATCGATTTGTTTATTCCCTTTGGGTATTGTGCTCCAAGCAGTAATTGATTAAAGGCATTTTTACTCACTACACTCATTTATTCCACCTCCCCCAAGATCCACATCAATTCGCTCCAGTGAAAGGATATCTGAAACTATGTTCTAAAGAGAAATTTAATTTAAAATAAAGGAGAAAAGATTTTACAATGATGCCTTCAGAAATATATTCTTTTTAGTTTGTCTATTCCAGAAAAAACTAGCTTTTCTTCTTTAAATTAATTACAAGCATGTTTCTGAAACATAATCATTACCAGATACTGGATTTATGTTTATGCCATGCTCAAATAATCCACTGCCAGCTGGATGTTTTCATGCATCTTTCAAAAAATTTTCTTTAAATCTTTTCTTCCTGCAGCTCATCACAGTCACGAAAATGACTTCAAACAGCCTTTCTACAACTGAAAAACTGCAACAGCAGCATTCAAAGAACATTTTAAGATATTAAAGTACATCAGTGCCCTTGTAGATCCAGGACTGCTGGGAAACTGATACTGATTGGTTTCATATTAAATGTTCAGCCTAAGCAGAAGAATAATGTCATTTACTCCTGGGAGTCCCCCAGGAATACTGCACACTGTGACCAAGAGTGCACTTTTCATTAGTGCTTTTTGCATACATTAGAGATTCTGCTAATGAATCATTGGAACAAGTATTAAACCAAAGGCACGGAACAGCTACGGAATGTGCACATCCGACAGGAACAAATTCCTGGAGATCAGTCACTCATACACAATCAATACATTCATGTCATTCACTCCCATTCAAAAGGTACTGTAAGTTGCTCTGACTTTTTCCATGACCAGGACAAATTGCTGGTCTGAACTGTTAAAAATTTCAGTCTCCCTCCCTAAGATGCCAAAACTTGTAACAAAGCAGCCTGAAAGTTCGCAGGCTACAAAGCTGGATTCCTCTCACTATAGAGTATAGGTACTTCGTCCTTTCTTTTTTCTGAAGCAAACACCAAAAGCTTTTAAAAACATGTCAAAACAGTCCCCCCACCCTAAGAAATGCCAAAACTTGTAATGAAGCAGCCTGAAAGTTCACGGGCTACAAAGTTGAATTCCTCTCACTACAGAGTTTAGGTACTTTGCCCTTTCTTTTTTCTGAAACAAACACCAAAAGCTTTTAAAACTATGTCAAAACAGTCCCGTCCCCCCCAACACACACACATGCTGCCATTTTTATGCACACAAATAATTAGCAATCAATGTCATGTTTCATTGAATACATCTACAAAGGCAAACCAGCACAAAACAAAGTCCAGAATCCATTTCAAGCTGAACACTTTTGTCAGTAAATATAAGCTTAAAAAGCAGCTTCTAAGAAAAGGTTTCATCTCTGACACAAAAAGATCAGCGATCTATCTAACTGTGGCTTTTTCTTCTCCCATATAGTAATTATCAATCGATTTAATATGGCTTGGGTGACCAATTTTCTGGGGAAACAACAGAAATTCCAACCAGAAAAACTGCTGCTGTGATACCTGAGTATTTTTTAGAAGCAGCTTTTCAGAGCAGTAGAAGATAAATATGGGCCCATTCCTATATTAATAAATAAAGCTGTGATCCATGGAAATATAGACTCAGGACACGAGTTAGGATCAGCATAACAACCCAGGCAGATCCCTCTAACATCTACAAGGTTGGTGTTTTTCCTTCATGTGTCCTTCATTTTAAGAGATCAGTGCCAAAAAGCAAACTCCTCCCTAACACAACTGACAGAAATTAAAAATTAACAGAAGGAAATGTCAGTGTTCAGGGGAAAAAAAAAAAACCAATACCAAAACAAAATAACAAAAAACCCAAAATACAACAAAAAATAACCAGTACTGAAACACATATAATTTCTCCCTTCGTTGTTCTGATCATGGAAGTATTTTTTCTCCTGTTTTTCTTTATTTATGAGAACCATTCTGTTCTTAGACACTACTTCAGCCTTCAGAAAAAAATAACATTAATTTTTCAACAAGTGGGCTCTACAGTAAGGAGGACATAAGCAGTACAACTCTCAATCTGCTTTCGGATTTATTAATTTGCAAGATTAATGCCTTTTTGTAGCTAAAAGCTACTTTCTGAGTGAAACCCTGGCTTGTAAGCACAAACCAAGTCAGACTGCCTGGCTGCAGCCACTGTACTTTGGGCTCTGCTTAGCAGGAATTTGTCACCAAAACAATCTGCACCTTTGGCCACCCTGTGCCTGCTCTCTGTTGGTTGTAACAGCTCCAGGCTACTTTTCCCAGCCAGTTCTCAGAAAGATATGTTTGGTTTGTCCTTTCCACACACATCACTCCCATGGCAGTCACCCATTTCTTTCCACATGATATTTCTATGAAATTCAAATGTGGAGCTCTAAGTTTTTCTACAAAACCTAAATTCCTACATTACAGAAACAGGAGCACTGAACACCCTGTATCTAAAAGAGTGATACAGAATCCAAAGCTTTCCCTTTCTCAAAGCAAAAAGACAATCCCAGGTAACAAGAAAAATGCAGCAGGTGTTTCTGAGCAATCAGAGTATTTTTAAATTGGATTGAAGTACAGCTGAGTTTATACAGATTCACAACGTTTATAAAATTGTTACTGAAGAACTAAAAAAGTAAAGCAAGCAAGGCAAGTGCACAAATGCTGCACATACATTTTGTACAAGTTTTGCTAAGAAAGCACCAGAACTCTGCCACGGAATAAAACTTCCACTTATTTTAGTATAATATTACATAATTTTTTTATCTAATGTGCTCTGAATATTATGGAGACTATTAAAGCTGAAATGAAATTTAAGACGTGCTCCTTTTTTAATTCAACAAATTCAAATTCATTACTAGAAACTAAAAGCACTCAACACTGCTTTCTTATGCCTAATTGCATCAGAATCAAATTATTGACAGTCTTGTCACTCAGACTTCTTGTTTCTTTGCCATAATGTTCAATTCTTCACAGGAGATTCCTCCAAAGGGAGATTTACGCGGAGATCCCTAAAGTGGGCCTTGCACTGCAGACAGCAGTGGGACTACAAATGCTTTGTCTTTACATGGTCAAAACACTTTGGACAAGCGTTTTTCTTCCCCCAAGTCTCTCAATCAAGTGCACATACCTTCCCAGCCATGTGCCTATTTGCATTCTGCACTTGCTCATGCTCCAATTGTTTCCAGTCTGAAAGCCCCAAACTGTGTTTGCAGTTGCCTGGAACTCATCCACTTTACAGCAAGGATGAAAAAAGTTACTCAAATGTCAGCAATCCACCAAATGCCCTTCCCACACAAGTTCTCAAGGATTAAACAAAAAAGTGACTGAGAACCTCAGCAGAAAGAATTTCTGACTCTGTCCTCCCTCGGTCGCGTGCAGGAAGTGAAGCAAGATTGAGGACACCAGCACTGAGAACACCCCAGATTTACAGCAAAGCTGGGAGGGAACAGCCTGAGGATTATTAAAGAAGCTGCTGGGAGCTGTGCTCATGTCAAACTGCACACAGAACCTGCCTGGTCTGTTAAACACCACTGCAAAGCAGCAGGCAATGCTGAATTCTCTGTACAGTCACAGTAAGATGCACTGATGCAGTCTGTCCCAGAGCCAGGTGTTCCCTGCACTCGCTCAGGGCAGCTTTCAGCCAATAAATTGATTTGATTAAGTGTGGGCTCTGTGCCAGACCTGCAGTGCCACGTGGAGGTCAACAATGTGATTCCAAGAGCTGGAGCATGGAAACAACCTCCAGACGGGCAGAGGGCAGGGCACAGCGACAAGAGCACCACCCCATGCTTGGAAAGGGCCTTGAGAGATCTTCTGGAGAAGATAAAACAAAGGATTCTCCCTCGTATTTTATAACAAAATACACCTGGGAATAGCTGAATATATCTTTCCACAACGTAAATTAAATCAAACTTGATATTACTTGAGTATTTTGACAACAAAATGCCTGGACAGCTCTAACAACTTTATTTTCTTGGTTTGTATGCACCTGTATTTGCAAAGAAACCTGAAAAAATGGCAAATAAAAACACAATGTACTTAAAAATTACAGGTTGTATACAACAAAAATTACTTACGACTATGTCAAACATTTACTGTCCAGAGACCCTCCAAAAAGAAATTATGCTCCATTTTAACTCCATCTTACATTATCTTATTGAATACGTCCATGAAATCACAGCTCTGGTTTGGGTGGGTTTTTATTTATTTAATGAAGTGCCATACCAGCCATTCTGTTTCAGAGGTAGAGTTTTAAGCTAATGTCACAGACACAATTTACATTAGGTCTGGATTATTCCCAACAGATCTGCAGTGGTGTGGGAAGGCAAATGCTCTCTGGAGAAGACAGGCAAATATCAAGAAGTTTAAGCAGAGCAAAGGCTTTTCCCCTGCAAAGTAAATACCCAAGGAGACTGACTAAATTAAGAGCTAAAGTTAAATACACACTTCTGATAAAGCAAACCCTGAAACAACTGTATGTACCATATCAATTTTGTGGAATTTTTCAGAAAACAAAAAGGGAATTTTAGCAGCAGCGCAGGAATACAAGCACGGAGCTAGGCTGAGCTGAGTTTCCCTTCCCCCACAAAAGCTTCAGGCATCTCAAAAGAAAGAATGGGGCAGGATAAGGAGGAAGAGAAAGATAACAAGAGAAAGTTATTTATACCTTTCGTTTTCCTTTCAGCAAATGAAGTCCTATGACAAAAGGATGAAGCACATCATCTGTGGAAGGCAACAAAAACAGAAGATATTTACATTTTAATAGACAAACATATATGTGCACTACATACTAAATGAACAACAAAAAATCACTTTGTGAGTAACATCAGTGATAAATTATCATCCTTCTACTTTAAGAGTTTTCAGGGTCTTCCAGCCTTTCATTATTTCATGCAGCATTTCAGTGTAATGAGACACAGTGCACAGGCTGCAGGACAAGCAAATGCTACCCAGTTCAACAGCATCTCATTCTTAGTCCAGAACATCATAAAAGTCCTTTACAGCTAAAAACTCAGTGAAGTAAAAAGTAAGTCAGAGCTGAATACTCTCCTCTCACACATCAGTTCCTCCCTTAGACAAACACCTTGCTGACTCACGAATGTTGACAAATCCTGGAGACAAAACAAACAGCAACAAGCAGCTAAGCCTCTGAAGGCTCTCTGTATCTTGCATAAAAGCACCAACTGTAAGAAGACGAATTCCTAGGGAAGCTGAAGAAATCTTGATGGGATCATCCACCACAAAGCTTTCTCCAGACCAAGCAGTTCCAGCTTCCTCATGTCTTTATAAGAAATATAAGAAAGCACACAAGAAAAAAACAAGAAGAGATCTTATATTGCCAGCTCACATTTGGTTAGGGCTATCGTCTCTTCCGGACAGAGCAGGTGGTGAAAAGATTAAAATCAATAAATAAAAAGAAGCTGCGATGATTTTACCATGACAGCAAATGCCCAAAGATTAACAAGAAACCAGATGAACACTTCAGGACCTCCACCTTGAGCCATTTTTAGTCATTTTTAAAGTAAAATATACTTCCAGTCTGAGCTGTGAATTTATCCTGCTTACTACCTAGCACACCCATCTCCAACAAACATTTAGGAATGTGGCATACAAAATACTGTGAATATGGTTTCCATCATGGAAAAAGATAAGCAGGGAAACTGAGGAGAAGGAAGTGTTTTGCTCACACCAGAGGAAAAGGTGAGATCTTGAGTTATAACCAAATACAAGAGAAGACAAAGAGTCAGTAAGATGGATAATGTGACATGAAAAAGAATAAAGAAAACTGATGGGAAAGGGTAGAGACTTTACAGAATGAAAACCCAAAGCATTTTTACTGTAAAATCAGCCAGAAGAAAAAGGAATCTATGCATAAATCAAGAAGTGACAGCACAGCACAAAACTGATGTGATGGGTTGAAGAAGAAGCAGGTGCAGCATTTCTATCTGCCACCAAAGCAATAGTTGAAAGGCAGGAAAATTACTTATTTTTCTTGACAGATAAGAGACACGTGACAAAAAAATCAGTAAGAACATTTGCTAGCAGAAGTGGCAACGAGGGTTTAAGCATCAAGAGAGTTGCCAAAAATTCCAGCTGTTACTGCAGATGTGAGATTCAATTAGACCTGAGTAGAATTGTTCACCTAAGGCAATGGCAAAGCCAAGTGGGAAGAAAACCCCTCTGTCCTGGAGGAAGTTTGCCTGCTTGCAGGATTTCCACCTGAGCTGCACTGAGGAGCAGAAGGAGGAGCAAGGCCAGCAGGGCCCTGTAAGGGGAATGCTGAACTCACACATGTTGATCACCCATCACACTTTGGGGTCAAACCATTGCTTTGGGAAAATTCTGCCACAGATATACTCCTAAATGCACAAAGAGCAGGACAAAAGCTTGAGGTTTTGGGTTTCAGTGCTGTCAATCACTTCTGAACTACAGATGTTGATAGTTTTAGAGAACACAGCTTGTATTTGAGATTAGAGAATCAAAAATGTCAGACATCTCAGCACTGTGATTCAGGCAGTCACACATCTGTATATGATACTTGTACCACTGAACCCTAGTGTTTCACTGTCAGGGCATTCCTGCTGCTTGCTCCAGTTTCCACTACAAATATTTGGGTAGATACAGCATTTTGTCATTGGCAGTGCTGCTAATCTATTCCCAGAAAATATATTTATTTCCTATAGTGAGGAGGAATTGCCAAATTAAAATTTAATCAAAATCAGCCTGCTCTTTTAGAAGTTAGGACAAAAACCTCCCACTACAGTTATTGCTGGGCTACAAAATTAATCCTGTCCTTAAAATTCACATTGGCTATTTAAAGTTTCAACATCAGAAACTGAGAAAGACAAAACAATCAATATACAAAGGAGCCCCAAATTTTTTTAAAACCCCTCTGCCAGACATAAAATATGCAAACAGAAGTGAAAGAATCTCTTGTAGTCACAGCTATGGCATTATTTGTGGTGACAAAAGAAAAAATATTTTTCAATGTAAGACAGTTTTAGCATCAATCTGCCCAATTTTATTGAAAATTTTCTTCAGAGCATACAGCACTTTTGTAACACAAAATTATTCCAGGTACTGTCCTGCAATCCAACATCACAAGGGCAGATCTTACTGGAATAGGTAAAAATAGCAGCAGTGAACATGCCAAAGGACAGTCTTTCCACTACAGGGGCAGTGCTTACATTGCAACATCAGCTGGCTCTCTTTTTATAACCTCTTGATTGCCAATGAGCAAGTTACACAGTCAACTTAAAAAGCTGGAGAAATCCAAGAGTCAGCTCTGGCCCTGTCTCTGGGCTGAAATCAATCCACTGTATCGCTCTGACACCAAGCCTCTGCTGCAGCACACGGTTATCGCCTGGGTAAGCTCTCTACCTGCTCCAAAGCATTCGGCACAGAGGGATGATGTCATTCAGAATACAGAGTATTTCTTGTCAAATGTCAGCATAAAATTAGAGCCTTGCACACTTTGCTGCAGCACACTGGAAGCTCCTTCATTTACTCCATTCCCTGTCAGCCACACAACCCATCCTCCAAAGACATTAATCCCATTTCTGCAGACCAATCCCCCTGCAGCACTGAACTGTAACTGGGTTTTTTCCATGTTTCCACATAGAGATAACAACCATCACAACCCAAACATTTAAACTGTGAAAGCAGTGATCAAACAAAGCCAGAAATGTTGTTTCGCTAGAAGAGACTCTGCTCCATAGCCAGCAGCTTGACTTCCAGGTGACCAAAAGTGCTTAGCTTTCTAATTAGGTACCAGGGAAACCAGAACCCTCCCATCTTCAACACCTCAAACAGGTTTCTGCCTGCTCATGCTACAGATTGGGATCGATTGGACACAGCTTTCCAAAGTTATTGGAGGCACATGGGAACGGAAAAGAAAGCTATGGAAAAGCAGCAGGGAGCCGCCAGGCTTGCACAGGTACTCTCACACTTTCCTGCCTCAGTGTGAGAAACGCTGACTGATCATCAACAAATTTACCTCTCCTTAAACCTGAAAGTCCTGGAATAATGAGAGATGTTTGTTATTCACACACAGTGCTGTGTTATCTTAAGAACTAAACATCAGCCTCATGTAAATTCAAGAGTAGAGAGAGTTTAGACACTTTTGCTATACTTTTAATGCATGAGTTTTGCAACACAGGTTTCACCAAAAAAACCCCAAAACAAAACAAACACATCTAATTACAACAGAAATATACAAATGAAGAACTGATAAAAACATTTTAATGGAATTATACGATACAGTAGATCTGAATTAATTCAATTTTTATCAGAAATCATCAAAATAAGGAACATATCAACCCAACAGTAGTCTTGGAATTAACAATTGCTAGGTAAGTTCTGAACTTCAGGAATTAAAAAGAAAGGTCTTACAGACCGTGAAGGTGGAGTCATATCCTATGCCATAAAAAAGAGCAACTTTCAGAGAAACTTCAGAAATGTTTCTAAAGCAACATTTAAACAACCCAAAGTTACCATGTATCAAAATACACCTTTTCAAGTGAAAGCTGGAGAGGTAATTACAGGGTCTCTTATCACCACATCAGGTGGAATTTCTCTTTTACAAGAAACTTTTAATACTGTATTTTCTACGCGAATGATTTTGAAACAATATAAACAGCATTTCTGGGGTAGCAACAAATTAGGATTTTTTTTTAATTGAAATATGATTAACCAGTATTTTTTCTTCCCAGCAACAAAATTTCCACCACTGAAGCTTCCAGTCTAACGGTCCGTGCTCTGCTTTGCAGGATTCTCCTTCTGTGTTCCTACATTTCTGCAACAATTCCATGCAAATAAAAGGGAGTACATGTATCATCACCTGTCTCATTAAGCTCCTTCGCTTTCACCAACAAACTCTGATGTAAAATCTCACATTATTTCTTTTACACAAAGAAAATTAGGATAAAGAAAAAGGACTGATAATTTACTCATCTCTTCCACAGGTAGCAAGCAAGTAGAGAGAGTACTGCCTTTTGTGGTGAGCTAATAGACTGAAATACCACTACAAAATACTGAAAGTATGACCAGACTTCAAACAAACACTCTTATATGGCTGAGAACAAGAAAGTAGAATATCCAAAAGCCAGTACAAATTACTGATGGAGCAGACAGGGACATACACTGGAAACAAAGCAAAAGACAATATAGAAAAAAAGAAATGGAAGATTGGTTATATGTTGAAGTTTTTCAATAGATACCTTAAATGTTTTCCCCTACAAAAGCATTAGAGACATCTTTCTTCTAGTTGTGCACTATCCTGCATCTCCCTCTCATTGATCTCTCAGCTCAGTGTCCCTAAAATCCTCACTTTCAGAACTCCAGCTTGTCCTACGGTGAAAAAATTTATATAACAGAAGACTATAATGGGGGCTCAGAGCTATTTTTTAAAGCCTGAACCTCTGAGCCAGCTTTAATTAATCTGGTTAACCCCACGCCACACCCAGCTGCGAGTTAGTGAAGCAACCTCCCTCTGCTTGTGAACTAAAAATACACCAATGGCTCAACCGCTCGTACCGATACTACGTCTTTGCATCGGAATGCTCCATTAATTAACGCCCTTTTGTCAGCTGCTTGTCAGAAACCAAGCGTCTGAGGGGCAAACCAATGGCAGGTACGAAATGTGAGTTAAATCTGCAAAGAAGCACTGAACAGCAGGGAGGGAAGAGAGGCAGCACCCCATAATCAAGGCAGCATCTGCAGAGCCACAACACAGCGAGTGGAAAGACTGCAACGAAACTGCAACATAAAAGGGGGCTCGGATGAGAGGAGGTGGAGATACAGGTCCCAGCTGCAGATCTCCAGATAGTGCACAGAAAACACGGCACAGTCACTGACACGCTCACCACATGCACAGGTTATTTGCAAGGCAATTCTGCAGCTCTTTTGCCTGGAGTTAAACAGCTCCCATTGAACGGTGCTGTTGCTCTGCTCCGCTCCTGCACCCAGGATGCGTTTGGAACACCACAGGAGAAACGGCAGAGCTGCGACACCTGCAACTGCAAATAAACCCAATGCACTTGCCACCGTGCTGCTCCACACAAACCCAGAGCTTTGCTGTTAAAATCTTACCTCCAAAAAGCTTGTCATTCCCCAGAAGCAAGCAAAACCCACCAGAAAATACATAATTCAATCACATGGACTACATCACTTAAAACCCTGAAGAAAGGATAGTCACTTATGTAAACATACTATGTATTAATTATCAGTGCTAATTCTTACCTCTGAAGTCTACCAAGAAAATGCTTTTTTCATTTACAAATGACTCAAGACCAGCACTTTGTTTATCATCATCTGCTGTGTGCACTGCAGCATTTCAGTACACAAGATGACCATATTCTATTAAACTGTAAAAGGTCAGTACACACTGCTGCAATAAAATCAACTCTGTGTAAAACAGATGACATTTATAGTACAAACACAATATTCAAGTCACTAAAGGAATAAACGTGCACCAGCTGCTTTTCAAAGCAAAAGCATTGTTTACAAAAAAACAGCGCACGCAGCAAGAGCCAGCAGAGCTCAGAGAATTATTCACAGAATTACAGCCAAAACAGTTTCTTTCCATAAAAAATAAGAACATCACTAAACATGGATTGCCCATAAAGAATAAATTGTATCTACTTCATGCTGTCTCAAAAGCCATGAGCTAACACATTCTCATTGCTAAAATACCTTGCTGATTTGTCATAAAGTTAGAAATTTTTACCCAAGTTCCTACTGTTACATCAACTCCTCTTTCAATTAATTTGTAGAGTTGACCAAATGTTTCCACATCCTTATTCAATACACAGTGGATGTATTTCATACCAGAAAATACCAAAGGGTTTTGCATAAGCAATTACACAAAATCAATCAAAATTGGTGCAATGTAGATGTAAGCATAACTATTTACAAATTAAACCTATGTGAAAATTGCCAAAATCATGCTTCAAACACCATACTTGAAATTTGCTAAATCAAAAGTTTTAATCTTGTTTTGATGATTTTTGTTACTTCCCCATATAATCTTGACTTATGCAATTTGATGTATTTATTATAAATAGAACACTAAATCCTATTCCTCATTACACACTCTTTAGATTTCTGTGTTTTTAATTTAGAAGATGGTCCAGGAACTTACTTCTTACAACACAATCATCAATTTTCAATTATTCATTCGTTTCTACCTGAATTGTCATGAAAGTTTTGGAAATCCATCTGCACAAAACCACATTATCCTTGTTCCCTAAGCAACTGGTGTTAGGTGATCATGGCATCCAGCTGTCCTGCCTGTCCTCCAGCAATTCTGGGGTATTTCTCATTTCAACTCAAGTCAGGCAGAGGACATTCCCACAGGATATAGAAATAGGGAGCCAAAGTATGGAAGAACTCCTTGCTCTCCATCAGCCGGGGCAGCACAGCAGGAGCACATCCCCACTGAGGTGCCCAAAGGCAAGGAAATCCCTCCCTCCTGCCCAGCTGGCAGCCCAGGGAGGCAGGACAAGAACATGACAACACGGGAAAGGGAGGAGGAAAACAGCTGGAGGTGTTTAAGGAAAGCAAGAGCAAAGATGGGGAAGCAAGGGGTGCTGGAGGTGCGACAGAGGTGTGGCAAAGGGAATGACTTTGGCAGCACAGAAGAGGACAGTGTGTGTGCAGCAGAGACCCAAATACCAACCTGCACTGAACCAGACTGTGTTAGCTCATTTGCCCTAACTTAATTAGCAATATAAAAACAATTTAAACATCCTGTATCCAGAACACAGAAGTGAGCGCATCAACTCAACTCCTGCACTGAAACTTGACTGACGGCTTCTTTATATAAAATAATTCAAACTAGCAGCTTTTGGTTCCCATCTCCCACAGGAGAGCTTGTGAAAACCAACAGCTCTGAATTTAATGTTTTCCAACATGGAAAACTTGGTTTCCTTCTCAACTCCCGCTTTTCCAACAGTGCAAAGAGACACATAAATAATCTGGGGGAAGGAGGGGAGTGCATGTCCCAGAAGAAATTACTGCTGATTGAGCGTACCAAGAAGTGCTGACCAATGATTTCCATGGGTCATGTTTGTGGTTTAGAAAATGAGTTCTTTTAATACGATGTAGTAAGTTCAGGCCCTGAGACAGCAGTGACTTCATATGTAATTTGAACAGAATGCACTGTCGGTTAAAAATAAAAAATGGAAAAGGAATTCAACTGAAAAATACAAGGTTTAGATGTTCTTTAAAAAAAAAAAAAAATCCACTTTCTCTGCTACTTACAGCTTTTCTTTCAAAGCAGGTTTATCAGCAGTATTGCACAGTTAGTTGCCCGTTCCTGAAGATTATAAGAATAGCAGCAAACAGTATGAAAAACATATTCCAGGTCTCTGAAAGCATCACTGCTCCAACCCAATGATGCTACTTCACTTCTGATTTAATAATCTAAGATTAAATTGCTTAGTACATTAATCAGTCACCATATTCATTTCATGAACACACATTCAGATCCCTACCTCTTTCATGATTAACTGTAGCCTTAGGTTTTGCCTGCAGAAAATTCTCATTAAGACAAACCAAACTAAAGCCACTTCCATTCTGAGTGGGTGTCCCCAGAAGAGATTGAAGTGAATTGCCTGGAATTAACACTCACATTCATCAACTCAATCTCTCCTTCTGCACCAACACTGCAGACAGCCCCTACAGAATAAGCATGCCCATTCCAATGACATCCTAGCTTGACACAATGCAGTGATCCTTCAGGCAATATCTGGAGCTGAGTTTTCCAGAAGCATTAAAATAAAAGACATTTTCAGATATTTTAAGTTGGCTTTGGTTTTGTAAAGATTCTGAGTTTTACTCCACTGTAGATCTTTCTGGTTCTGCATACCTACAACCTCCAGCTGCAGCTGGAACACACACTGTGCTGCAGCAATCCCACTGGTTTTGCAGTCTCACTGGCCCAGCTAAGGTGCCTGTATTTATGGATGTCACATCAAGGCTAAGAAGGAAAACAATCCTGCACGAGTCATTTGGCCTAACACAGGAGAGATGAACAACAGACAGCAGTGGGACAGGCAGGTTATTGGTGTGTGCAGCCAGGCTGGAGATAAAGGGAGGCAGGAAACAGCACAAGCCTGGAGCCCAGGCTCTGCAGGAACACCACTGCTACAGGGCAAGGATGAACAGCTTACAAGAAATCAGGACACAAAAGAATTCTTACTCCTGTTTGCAGATGTGTTTTTCTAACTGAATTTAAGTTGCAAAAAATAAGCAAGCAACCAATTCAAATGAAAGAATGGCCGAGCAGAAGGAATTCAGTTGTGCTGATACACCTAAAGGTGTTTTGTACTCCCAGTTCAGCAGACTATGGATCACATTAACAGGAGGGTCAGGGAGCCCCACTGGAAGCACAGGAGGGACAAGGCTGCAGCAGCACAGCAGGGACCTGAGGAGGCTGGGCCAGCTCAGCCAGAGTTCTGGGCAGGGCATGGCTCCAGCTGTGCGGGATGCTCATCTCCCCTGCAATGGGCACGGCTCCAGCTGTGCGGGATGCCCTCTCTCACTCTCCCTGGACAAGGCACGGCTCCAGCTGTGCGGGATGCCTGCTCTCGCTCTCCCCGGACTGGGCACGGCTCCAGCTGTGCGGGATGCCTGCTCTCGCTCTCCCAGCACAGGGCACGGCTCCAGCTGTGCGGGATGCCTGCTCTCGCTCTCCCAGCACAGGGCACGGCTCCAGCTGTGCGGGATGCCTGCTCTCGCTCTCCCAGCACAGGACACGGCTCCAGCTGTGCGGGATGCGCTCTCGCTCTCCCCGGACAGGGCACAGCTCCAGGGCTCCGAGATGCTCACCCCGGGCGGAGCGGGCCCACCCGCCCGGCTCCGCGCTGGCGCTGACAGGCGGCGGCCCCGACCCAGCCCCGCTCCCCCCGACCCTCGGGCACCCTCGCCCCG
>VZRL01001193.1:47195-57242 GCA_013397895.1 Origma solitaria
GTACCTGTGCTCCGGGCCCCCGGCGGGTTCTCCGCTGCCCGCTCCCACCCGGCGCCGCTCGTTCCGCGCCTCAGAGAAAATGGCGGCCCCGCGCCCAGGCAGACATTTATCCCCGCCCATCGCCCGCTCGGCGCTCGACGCCGTCCCTGCGCCCGTCTGCCCGGCCGCTCCCGCCTCCCGGCCTGGCGCGGGGAGCGCCGAGCTGTCGATCGGCCGCTCCGCCCCGCCGCCATTTGGGAGCGGCTGAGGCGCCGCGGGCTCGGCCGAGGGAGGGAGGGAAGGAAGGAGAGGATCCCGAGGGAGTCCCGCCGCCGCTGCGCCTCCAGCCCTGCCCGGGACGCAGCCTGGGAGTGCGGGATGAGCGCTGCCGCTGCGCTGGGGGAGCTGGAGCGGGCGCCGATGGGGCGGCAGAGCCGGCTCCCCTCAGGCTAGCGCAGCCCTGCCGCCCCTCCGCCCGCAGCTCCCAAAGCCGGCCGCCTCCCTGCACCCGCGCCGGCCCGAGTCCCTCAGCTGACAATTAATTAATTAACTAACCGGGGCGCATCGGCAGCGCGGCAGCCCCGATGTGTGGACACCGAGCCCGACAGCCGCGTGGGCCGCACTGGCGGAGCAGAGCCCGTGAGTCCTGACCTGTGCCAGGCAAACCCTGCCTTGCCTGTGCCAGCGCAGCCCTGCCTTACCTGGGCAAAGCAACCCTGTCCTACCTGTGCAAAGCAAGCCCTGGCTCTGAAGGGAGCGGGCAGCGATTCCCAAGGGGCGGTACGTGCTGAGGGGTGGGGTGTGAGCTGCTGGGAAAGGTATCTGGGGAGAAATAAAAAAATAAAAAAAATAGCGTGCAAGTTCTTTTCCTGGAGGAGACAGGGACCAGCTGTCAGGCAGCGATCCCTGTGTAACTCAGCACAGCCTCCATGGAAAAGTAAGGATACCAAAGGGCTCTGCTCGATGTTAACTCGCTTATTTTAGCTTTGAAAACGCACAGAACTACATATCCAAATAGTAAGCAAATTATCACCCCAAAACACAGCTTCTCAGGATAGCCATTGCAAAGGAAAACATCTCTCCTGGAACTGTTTTAAAGAGCATTGCACGTTTGCATTTACAGTCATGTAAGTTACATTAATTGTTAATTAAATAAGCGTTTCTCTCAAAAGAGCCTCCAGCAAGGTTCTCAGCCTTATTTTGGATTTCTCTATGGAAGAAAGTTCTGATAGAAACCAGGACCTGAGTTCAGCTAAAGTCACATTAACCTCAGACAAGCGGAAAAGCAGCACTCTTGGGTTTGCCTCTTCCAAGCACCAAATAAGAAAAAAACCCAAAACCATAGAGAGTCCTTAGGTACTGGTGCCCTGCAGGAAGAGGTGTAGTTGCCAGGTAATAGGGGATTGAAATGGGGATGGCAACCAGGAGCTCTGGAAGGCTGAAACAAAAGTTTCTATGCTTCCAGAATGCTGTGATTCCCATATATTTTGAAAGTTTCCACTGATTCCAGTGTAATAAATCCTTCCATTTCAAGGATATTGCTAAAAGAAATATGTAAGCTTTTGTATCACCCTTTTACAAGACAAACCACAGGGAGATTCCAAGTATTAAAAGATCTTACTCTCTTATTTTCTTCTTCCCCATTGCAATGGGCTCAGACCTACCAGAAAACCAAATCCAGACCAAGGTGGTATGTACCAAGTGCAAAATTTAAAATCTGAAACATTCTTTTCAAATTCTTACAGAGTAACTTCTCGGTGTCACAGTGGAACTGAAGAAGTCCTGTGATGCACAAATCCAGTTTATTTATACAATGTTACAGGAGTCATGTCCATGTATCTGACTGCAAAACTTGGCCCGGGAGAAAAAAATAAAAAATTACACTCGAAGCAGTGTGTGCAATAAATATTCACATGGCTTTAGATTGAGCATGTCCATGTAATGAGGTAGAGAGTCATAGAGATTTTAGCAAAATATGCCAAAGGATCTTAAAATACTCTAATCTAAAATATAAGTACATGCCACAAGGAACTTAAAAAGAAAGTGGGAAAGGAGAGAGGGAAAACCACCTCAAGAAGAGAAGGTTTTGACAAAGACCTTCCATAAAGTTTTAAACTTCTTTTAGAAGACTGGAACAGTGAAGGAGTGTAGTCATGGAGCAAATAAACACAGATCTGCAGGAAAGCAAGCCAAATTTCAGAGAGTTAAACAATGCAGCACATGCAAAGAAAGACAATAATTGCAAGGAAGAAAAAGCAAACAAGGAAACTAAAACACTACAGCATTGAAGTAGAAGGGAGACAAAAACTGGACAGACCTTCCAAAATAAACTGAAAATTATCAGCATTCTTCCCAAGGCTGATCTGGTTTATGTTTGTGATTAGGTGTTTAAAGTGTGAATGTCCAGTTATTAGACTTCCATTTGTCCAGGCATATGATCAAATCTCGTATTTTCACCATCTGGAGCATTTTCTACCTGAGTATGAAATCTTAGTCCCTTCCTCCTCAAGCCAAGGATTGCTAAAGACAAACTTTGCCATTTTATGCATGGTGCTTCCCTCAGAGCCACAGTCAAAGTATTGTCCTCCTGCAAGGTTTGATATATGCTATGAATTATTCTCTTACTCCTCCATATGATTTCTTTTCTTGAGTCAGAGAACATTGCTTACGAAAAAATTAAAGTCAAGTTAGATAGAAGTCCAGCATACAGAGACCAAGAAGAAAGTGGCCTTGAACAAATGAAGCATTATCAACCTAAAAGAGAAGCCAAATAAGGGATCTCTTATTTGTGTGATGATGCATAAACTATTTATATTTTATCATCCAGCTAAAAGACTTTATTATTTCCCCATGTGACTAAAGTGTTTAAAGGACTGGAAATATAATTTATAGTTTGGGTTTTCTCATGCATTGAGAATTTAAATTGCATAAATTACCTTACAACAACAGGACATCTTACGTATGAAGTTGTTAACAGTGCAATAAACTTGTTTTGCTGGAATGAAAACCATTATTTTTGTTGCTTTGTCCTTAACAAATTGTCAACTTTTTACTTTATCCATATCCAGCTAAAGGTGGTTGCTGGTGGGCTGGTTTCAGTTCAGTGCATGCCTTTCTTGCCCTGTCCAGCAGCTCTTCAGCCAAATCTTGGGAGTCTTTCTCTTCCATGTGAGAATAACACCTGAAGAAACACATTTATCTAAGAAACATCATTCCGTAGAGGACTGTTATCCTCTATTGCATATTCTTTCAGAATTAATTCCATCTCTGTACTGTAATCTATTAGGTATTCATACTTATATGGTTCTTGGCTGTCTTCCTATAAAATTAACAATCAATATGTTTGATGAAATCATCAATTACATAGATTTTCAGTATCAGTTTGTTTGGGAACACTTCAGAATAAAATTGAAACAGCTTTTCATTAAGCCTTACAGTAATTAAATTATTCTGAGAGTGCAGCTCTATGAACAGTAAACAACAATCGCCAACTGAAAAAATAGAGTAATATTAGCCCTTCTTCACTGATGATCTTACATGAAAGATTCTAAGAATTTTCTACAAACTCTCCACCAGTTTCCAGTGCTGCATGTGCTGCTGCTGTAATTTATGGTATTGCAGATATCCAGTGTCTCTGGCCTTGTTCTGGGCAGTGCAGCAGAGTATTTCTGCCTCTCCAATTTCAGGGCAATGCAATTTGCTTCTAGGAAAATTCAGAGGCACTGCACTCCCCCAGCCAGTTCTCTCAGCCTCTTCTCCAGACAGGCTGAGCTAAGTGGCTTTCCTGAATTTTAGGTACTCGTTTGCAGCACTTATGGCCAAGATTTAACTTTCTCCTGGTGTGACAAGAAGCTGTGACACATAGGAATGCTGGTCAGAGCTTTGAAATCAGAGATGCCAAATGCAGGTCCTGCTCACACACAATTTTCCCCCATGAGCCAACCCCTGTCCTCTGAGTCCTTGGCTGTTCTTGGTGCCCATTTGTTTGCACAGACCAACCGAGAAAAATCAAATAGAAGATATCACTAAAGCCACGTGGCTTCAAAGTGCTCTCTCTTGTGTCTGACAGGTACAGATGTATT
Source organism: Origma solitaria (assembly GCA_013397895.1). NCBI lineage: Eukaryota > Metazoa > Chordata > Aves > Passeriformes > Acanthizidae > Origma > Origma solitaria. The sequence goes on from VZRL01001193.1 coordinate 51,257, forward strand.
TTATCAGGTGACAATAACTGGTTTTTCCCTTTAGCTGGAAATGTGTTGGTGGGATAGCAGTTAAATTCCAGCTGGAAGGATTGAGAGTCTGGATAAATCTCCTTTCAGAACTTGGGAAGCTTCAAAGAGCACAAGAAAAATGCACCAGGTCAGCTGGGATAGCACTGGATGCTGAGAATATCAAAGCATGAAATAATTTTAGAATAATGTTTTATAAATTTAATGTGGAGATGCTCAATTGATGAGTGCCACCTGCACAGTGATTAAATCCTCAGTCTGAGTAAGCATTGTTTGAGCACCAAAAGGAGGAAAAATTTTTAAAACATTAAAAATCTAGGCTATTATTTGTGTCTATTTGAAAAGTCATTCCAACTGCAAAGACAATAAATACAGCACTCGGATTTACACATGTATTCTATTTTTGAAACCTAACCAAACTGGTTTATTTGGTTTATTTTGACTTTCTGAAAAAGTCTAACCACAACAAAATCTCTTCAGAGCTAGGTACTACAGTTTAAAAATAACAGAGCATAAACAGCTCTTTCCTGACAAAGGTTTTTAGAACCCAGACTGAATATATCATAAAAACCTCTTCTGCAGCAGAGCAATTACACCTGAGAGAGAGCCACAGAAAGGATTTATCATCTGATTTAGTGTGACATTGAGCTGTGCATTGTTGTTCCTGTGCATGGACAATTTCTAGTGGTAACTGAACTGCATTCAATACTTTGTTTCTCTACAAGAAGAATTACAGTTGTTCATTGTAATAACATACAGGAGGACAGTAAGATTTCAGTTTTCTGTGGGGAACCATGAGTATGGAATAAGTAGTGGCAGGGTAAAATAGGAGGCTGTGTGCGTGCACATGTGTATCAGACTGTAGCTGAAAAATACACAAACCTTCCTTTATCTCTTCACAAATCAGGTTTGTTCTGTTTCTTCATCAAAAAGCCAAAGTGGTTTTTTTATAGTTCTGCTGAGGAACCCACTCTCACTGTGCTGTGTTTGTGTTGTGCACAGCCAGCCTCACTCCTGCCCTTGCTGACGTCGCTCTCGGCTTTTATCAAAGGCAGATTGCAGAGACAAGGAAACCCAAAGCAGTCTGGCCAGGGAATCCATCCCACTGCTCTGCAGCTCTGCCAGGCCCAGATAACGCCAGGATAATTAGCATGTGGGTATAAGGTCATAAATACCTGCAGCACTCAAAGGTTCATGGAGGCAGCAAGGAGACCAAAGTCCATTTCAGCCGCGTGCCCGCATTCGCGCACTAAGAGAAATGCAACTCTCCTTTAGTGGAGTCTGTTACAACAGCAATGCAAAATAAGAGAAAAAGGTATCTGGCTGTCAGCTCAAGCCTATTTATCCATTGTCTTTCAAGTTCATCTCAAACATTGAGATAGCAAAGATAGGTGATCAAAGAGCTGCGTTACTTTTGGCAATACACCCGTGCTGTAGCCAGCCTTTGATACCTCCATGGCCTCTAGAGCGATTTGTGCTCAGAGGGCTAGCACAATTGAAAACCATCTTTCAGCAGCAGTGTGCTGATGAAAATGTACAGCAGGGCAGGGTTTTGCTGTGAAGCTGATGAGGCTCGGTGGCTGTACAAGGGTGAGTTCCTCACAGACCTGTCCAAAGCATGGAGCATTCCAGAGCTGCACTGGGGGGAATTTCCCTCTGGGCTAATGGACACATCTTGTACAGGGCTCAGCATTGTTGTGGCACAGCACAAGGCAGCAGGAGATCCCCCTGGGAAGCTCAAAATGGTACACCACTGTAGGTATGCTATTGAAAATTAAATTGCTTATGTGTATGGCTTATTTGGTGTCTGATTAGAAAGGTGGGGGATGTTTTTGTCAGATGTTTCATTTGTTAAAGCCTGTTTTGCTGTTGCACATTCATTTCTCAGACTGGACAGTGCTAATCAGGTTGATTATATGCAACAGGACATACTTCTGCTACAACAGAAAAATCAATTTAACTCTGATTAAAGCTTCTAATACAAGATGATGTTCACTTTGGTCTTACTTCTGAAATAACTTCTTTTTTAATTTCTTTTCGTGAGATAATAAAAACCCAAAACAATGCTATGAGCAAAACAAGTAAATTACTTGAGCAGTAATTAGCAAAGACATCAGGTCAAAGGAATGCAAACATTCAGGTCTCCTGCTGGAGCTCAGTGCAGAAGCCCAGGGTGCTGCGTTAGGAGATTTGTTCAATCTCTCAGCAACTGCAGAGAAATGAGTGTCGACATGTCTGCTTGGACCTGAGTATTTTTAATGCTTTGGAGATACACATCTAATACTCCCATGGATTCAGATTCATTTATTCAGACATTCCTCAACTTCAAACCTATTTCTGGTGGAGACAGAAGCTTTGCATGAGCAACAAATGATGCAAGCCTTTCTTCTGCCCACCATACACATGGAACAGTGACATAAGGACTTGAGTAACTGCTGGAACATTATTGCTGAGACATCATTTGATTTCATAGTAAGGCTAAATAAATACCAAAAAGAGCAAAATCTAGGGCAAGCTAAAGCCTTTGCTTTTCATAAAGTAGTTGTAACTTAGAATAACTGATTCTATGTTCACATGCTAATTTCTAGACAGGAAATTTTTTAAAAAGGGATTTTTCCCCCCTTATCACATACAAGGATGAATGGAGGGAAAGGAATAGCAATGTTTTGTTGCCAGTATGTAACAATGTATTGAACTATAATTCTGACTTGGTGTTTGATGACTTCCAAAGCCCCATTTCAATTCTTACATAGGTTCCTCGCTATCCCCTGACTTCTGAGCAGTGCCACTGCAGGGTTACAGGCACTGGGGCTCTCTGATGGCTCTGGAATTGCAGGAAAGCCAAAGCTCTCCTGAGGCCAGGAGGGTGAAACTCCAAGGCATTGTTGCCATCTGGGGAGGGTCAATGCTGACACATCTCCCCAGGACACACTTGACACATACACTTCTTTCAAGGCTGCCTTTAGAAAATAAACCAAATTTTCTCCTCCTCTTGTGACAGCCTTATTATTGTGAATAAGGACCAGCATGACCAAAGATATCTTATATCGGTGCAGGCAATCTTCAGATGCTTTGCCCCAGCACTCTCTGGGTAAATTACCTAACTTACTGTAGCTCTCAGACTTCAAAATTAGCTATTTGAACTAAATATTTGGGTGAAGCATTCAGTACAAAGCAATAAATTATTTCCTCAAGAAATGGATTTTGATGTATCAAGTTTTCAAGTAGGATCATGCTCTTGGCTGACAAGAATGCAAGCAAAATTATTTGCGTTTTTTCCCCCTCTCCCTCTTCATTTATCTTTCGATAATAGTCAACTAAACTTATTCTTAAAGAAGTATTGATGATTATAGACATAGTTTTATTCAAAAAAAAGATTGTGTATTTTATAAGCAAATTTCCATAATATTTTAAATGTAAGATGCAGTATAAATTATTATATATTAAATATATTATAAAATAAAATACTATTTCACCCCTGCTTTGTTTATACCTAGAAGAGTTCAGGGTATTTCCATTACAACCAAATGCCTAAACTGAGATTTTTTGTGCTATCAGAGTAAAGTATATTACTGAGATTGTTTCCTTTTATAACTCTATGTATAATCACTACACTTCTCCCTTGAAATTCTCCAGCAGTCCTATTCTACCCATCTTCACTAACTCAGAGATGTAGAAAGGCAAGATTTGGCATAGAATTTTCAGGTGGGGAATAAAAAGTAAACGACAGAAAAACCAAAAGCAAACCAAACCCAACCTTAGAACACATAAGAATATTTTAAAAGTCACTACCTGTCAGCAGCAGAGGACAGGATTTACTATATGTCGTGAACTGACCACAGGAAGGAAAAATTCTCTCTTCCAGGTGCACCTGGCATTCCATTAGGCCAATCCTTGTAAATGCTCAGTTAGGCACCAAAGTGTGCCAAGCCCGAGTGCAATTCTGTTTTGATTTGAGCACACCTCGGAGCAGCCTTGGAGTGTTCCAACGGATCAATGCACAGCTCTGGCATCCCTCACTCCCAGAGGTGTAACCATTGCATTACTCCGGGGGATATTCCAGCACATCCCCGCTCAGAGCAGGGCACTGAGTGTCCCCAAACCCTGAGTTCAGGAGCTCCACATGTCAGGCAGCACTTTGTATTTCAAACATGGCACTGAAGAAACTTCCAGCCATCAAAAGGAGTGATGGCAGCGAGTTCATGTGTTTGGAAACCACAATGGAATCTCACATCTGAGTGACCCGAAGATAAAACAGACCCACTCAAGGAGGGCCATTTCTGGAGCAATCCTAGGAAGCCTTTGAGTAAGGATAAGAAATAGGATCTGTTCTCATATCTAACACAATGCAGTCCATATAGAATAGCATAGATTTATTTAGTTTAATATAATGTAATTCACTCGAGTATTTAACTTAAGCGTGTGGAAAATCCTAGTTTCTCTTAGGGATAGGAAATGGACTCAAGTGATTAAAAGTCTTTGGTGACTTTTCCTGGTAGCTTTTTGTTGCTTGTTTTTGCAGGAAGTTAAGAATTCTCCGAGGAAAGCTCCAAGTTGTTTGTGTGGCTTTGTGAGTAATGGAAAGAATTTACACAAAATATGCCACTGCTGTGTAGTGATATGGAACAATAAATAATAAAATAGGCAAGAGGTAGGAACGGCTCCGACTCCCTTTCTGTAAAATAGCTTTTTCCTAGAGGAAAGTGGAACTGCTGTAGAACAACTCATATGAAACAGTTGGGATGATAATTGCCAAGGGAGCCTACTTTGGAATTTGGCAAGGAGCCAGCATGTCCTAATTACCTTTACTTTGCAGTTTGATTCTTGGGCTGAAAGCTTTACTTGGAAGTAGCTGGTATTGTAGAATTTACTAATCCTGAGTAATCCTGATGCAGCAGAAACCTGGGCAGTCCTTCAAAAAATAAGAACATACTGAAAATAATATTTTGTAAAAGAAGACTTGACAAGGATATAAAATCCGAGGTAACCAAAGTTGAGCAATATTATAAAAAATCCTTTATGCAGGCTATTATAATTAAAAGCTATTTTCTTAGGAAAATTGGTAGTCTTGCCATTCAATACTGTATTCCTCATTTAAGGAATAGCAGTTCTGAGAAAACTTGGAAGGAGAGAATACGGAATCATCCTTTCAGAATAACTTAATGCAGCAGAAAACTTGCAAAGCGATAAACCATAGAAATACTATTCTTACCACAACTATTTACTGCAAGGCATAACAGCCTTGGTCTTCATTAGCATTTTCAAATTAATGAATGTCATTAGGAATGTCATTAGGAAGTCATACTGGAGCAGCTGTTGATGTGCTACAGAGTTGCTTTCAGTGCCATTAACATCCACCTCCAAACAGCCTGAACGGAATGATTTTTAAGCTTCTCCTGAGCTTGTTATTCTGATGTCTCACGGATACTTGCAGTGCAAACACAGAGCTGTTATCAGGCAGCTTCAATCAGGGGCAGCCCTGCCACCCAGGAGCCTCCCACCAGGAATGCCACCTGCACTCACATCCAGAGGGAATGAAGCTAAAAACGTTTGGCCAGTTCTTCTGTCTATCAGACAGATTAACTGAGTCAGGCTTTTTATTTCCTTAGAGAACTTCTCATTTTTTTGGCTTAATTTCCAGGCACAAGCTTTCCCTTCCAGCAGCAGCAGTATGAGGACCAAGCACATCCCCAGTGCTGTGCCCCCAGCACATCTCGGGTGTGACAGTGCAGACAAGCACTGGCTTTGGCAAGGGCTCAAGTGCCACACTGCAGCAGGGTGAAATTCAGGGTTTGGGCAAGACACCATGAGGAAAACCAGGGTTCGGTTAAATTCTCTGAACCCCAGCCTTTTTGTCTGTAAATAAGGAGGAGCAGGGCTGTGCTTCAGGGGTGAGGTGCAGTTTAATAGCACATGTAAGGCTGTAATTATATCCTGCTACCAAAGGGACAGCCCCTTTTCCCCCTCA
>VZRL01001193.1:57407-109372 GCA_013397895.1 Origma solitaria
CCCTTTTCCCCTTCCAGCCCCTTTCTCCTTCCAGCCCCTTTTCCCCTTCCAGCCCCTTTCTCCTCCCAGCCCCTTTTCCCCTCCCATCCCCTGTCCCCTCCCAGCCCCTTTTCCCTCTGCCCCCCAGGCCGGATCAGCACCCTGACCCTGCAGGTGAGTCAGGTTTGGTGTTTTCCTGCCCAGCCTCGCATGGCAGCGCTCCTTGGGCCAGGCCAGGCAGGCACAGCCAGTGGCTGAGGTGTGCAGCACTGGAATCTCCCCATTTGGCAGCAGCCCCAGAGCTGAGGTATTGGCTGGGAAACTGCAGCCGGAGAGTGGAAACTGATCCCACAAAGAGGAGCTTTTGCATATGCAAAGTGGATCTCAGAGGCCATCTCTGCTTACTCAGCTGTTTATCAGTCACATGAGCAGCAATATCATTATGTGGAGGCAGAGCTGAAGCTGTTCATTTTGGTTTTAATCCATTGTTCAAAATTCCACATACATTATAATTAATTTCCCTGCCACAGGTATTATCTGGTTTTGAAGAAAGCCCATGTGACTTCTTCAAAAGGTTGTAAAAAAAAAAACAGGAGTAAATAGGAAGGCAAGAAGGTTTGCTGATAAACACAATTTTCAGGATACTTGAGACATTGAAAAAGTGCAGTATTAGATTATGAAATAATTGATTACATCTTATGCAAGTGGATGCAAAGCAACAGTCCAGGAAAGACAGCCTACATCAGTCAGGGGCTCTGGTTTAGCTCTGCCCAAGCAGATAAAGAGAGGTGGGATTTACTGCGAAGGGCTCCCTGAAAATGCCAGCTCAGTGCTCAGCAATGGTTCAAACAAGAAACACCGTCAGGAATTTAGGATGGGAGAGAGATGGCAACAAAACAGAAGGGAATCTTCACTGCACTGTAGAATTTCAGGCTGTAGCCACATTTTGAACACAGCACGGAGGGCTGTTCCTGCACTGCAATATGTGTGGAACAGAATTAAGAGGAGCAGAAAAGAGCAGCAGGGATTTGGAGAGATAAAAAACAGCTCCTACATGATAAGCAACTAACTGCATTAGGGCTTTTCAGCTGGAAAAGGATGAGAGAAAAAATAAAGTTATTTTCATAAGAAAAGTACCTGTCACATGCCTATATAGTAATCTTGTAGGGATTAATAAAATCGATTTGAGTAAGAATTAGAGAAACTCAGAAAGTAGGTATTCTGCTGGGTATTTTCAGATATTTTCTATCAAACCATGGAAAATCCAGTGACAGATGATCAGGGAGGGTGCTTGTATGCAAACAGAAATGTGTTTTCTCCCACTATGACCTCCAATGCTGTAGCAATCAATGAAAGGTTTGCCTGAATTAGAGGCTGCTTTTCTGTTTCTGGGCTTTTGAAAGTCTTTTATAGTTTTATGCTTTCTCTAAGCTGCCTTTTGGGATTTGTGTTCAGCTTCCTATGATTTTATATTTGAAATACCAGAGCCAAGGGCTTCTAAATTGCCATCTAGAAACAACTTACACAATGGCAAATGACTTCTTGGCAGCTAATATTGCTCTGTTTATCCTGTTTAGATTTGGAGGAAAAGATTCTTTTAGTTGTTGTTTTGGTTTTTTTTAATTAAAGTCACTTGGCTATGTCGAGTTTCTAGAATAGCATCTTCAAACTAATCAAGCTGCAAGCTTTTTATCCTTTTTGCTGTTACTTCAAAATGCAGGCAGAGATTGATTTGCCTTAGGGTGAATTGATGAGGGAGATGGGGAACAAAAATGAGGAACAGAACTGAGGTATTGTCTCACTACCCAACATTACAACTTTTCCCCAGTTTTCACTGTGTACCAACAAGAATCTTCACTTCTTGGCAACTAAACTGCCAAACACTTCTGAATGAGATATGCTGGAGTTGAACAATATTGAACTATCCTCACCCACCCACATTTTGGGGTGGGATTATCTCAGCACAGCCAGGGTGCAACTGGGGAGTTTTAGAGCCAATTCCCCAAGCAGGTGCCTTGTTTGTGGAATGGGACTCCCCCCAGTTCAGCTGCCACCTTTAGGGTCATGGGAGATGAATTACCAGATTTCACCTCCCAAGCATCTCTGAAATATTCGAATACTGATCTTAATGTTTTACTATTTACTATTTTACTATTACTTTATGCAGCACATACATGAAGTGTGGCAGAATTGCACAGCAAATGCCCCTCAAAAAAGTGAATAGACAGTTCTTCTTTAAGTAATTTCTACCTTTACAAAATGCAGCCAATATTACAAAAATATTATCTCAGTTTAAGTGAGAGCATCTCAGTTAAATAATTTCAATACATTTTCATCCCTTTCCTATTTCTGATCTGTGCTGATCTGATTTCGCTTGATTTCTATCCTGAAAGTTGGGTTGATTCTTTTCCTCAGTCCAGTTCCAAAATGGGAGATTGTCTGTCTCCAAAATGTGCCCAAAGTGCAGGGTTCTGACTCATCTCAGTCTGACCAAGAAGAATAAGTAATCAATTATTAATATACATTACTCGTGCATCTCCTAACTTGAAAAGTATTTAGGACACGAGATTTGGATGCAGATCTGTTCTCCAAATGTCCTGTAGTTGTTGGAATCTGGACCTGCTAATCCAGGACAGCCTAGGCTTTTCAGAATGATTATGGCTCAGCTTTAGTGATGCTCTCGTTCCCTCACAAAATCCTGCAGAGCACATTTTGCCGTGCTTGACCTTTGCTTAATCAAGTAGGATAAACACAGAAGAGGGAAAAAATAGCAATATGACATAAAAATACTCGGAACAGTTTTTCAAGTAAAGCAGAAAACCCACATGGTTTAATTTGAAGGGTTAAAAAGCTGTGCAGTGTTTACAAAAATTCTACAAAGAACTTGAGAATCCTTGACAGGTAAATCCTAAAGAAACGTCTGGAGTATTAATTCTGGAATAAAGGTGCATAGAGTATATAAAAAGTTGTTGAAATCAGAGTTTTTGTTATATAGAGCGCTTTACTTGGCAGCACAAAGCCCCATGAAAGTGTGTGACATTTTTAAAAAGGAAGTTTAAAACACCAGGATTGTCATCCCAGATTTCTCACAAATAAATTTTTTTTAAAAACCAAAGATAAAGAAAAAGAGAGGATGGGAGAGGAAAGAGAAATAACATTTTCCCATGCAGGTATTCTGGAAAGTATAGCAGACTCCACCCAACATGGTAAATACACAGTTTGCAGAAATCCAGGCTTAAAAGAGAAGTAAAATGAGGAACTCTGCAGTCCAAAAAAATACAGAAGTTCCCCAACTAAATAAATGCTCAGTGCTAAAATTTATCTTCCTGATTCTAGGAACTCAGTGATATCACCCCAGGCTACGAAAATAGCCACCCAGGGAGTCACATGGAATGATGTAATGTGAATGTGGAATAAATCCTTGCTTTTTTTAAACTGAAACATTAATATTCAGCGAAACTCTAGAAAAAGCAGAAAGCGACATTGAGGGCAGTGGGGCAGGTCAGGGCAGTTCAGCTGTGTCCCATGGCAGAGCAGCGGAAGGAACGGGAAGCATAGTGTTTCTGATTAAATGCACTTGTTGGTTTTGCCTAGCCCAGAACATCAGCAAGGTATCTGTGGCATCTGGGGAAATTTAAACCCTTCCAAAGCTGCTGTGGTAGGCCTGAAGAAGTGGCTGAAGGGTTGGGAGAAAACGCACCCCTGTGTTCTTGTGTTGGTTTTGCTTGGCCCAGTTTTTGCCAGTGAATAGGGTGGGGCACAAAGATGGCTCCTGTGTGTCCTGGGTGAAGGTTCTGGAAATTTTTCACAGAAAAATTGGAATTGCTGGTTCAGCAGAGCCAATCTCTGATGGCTCTGAAAATGATGGACATGCTCCTGGCCAAACCTGGGCCAATTAGAGATGTTAGTTACGCCTCTGTGAAAACATAGTTAAGAAGAAATCAAAACAATGTGAGCACGCACTTCTTTTTAGCCAGGGAAGGAGGAGGAGGAGGTAAAAATATGTGAGGGAGAACAACATGGAGGCACCAAGGTCAGTGGAGAAGGTGGGGGAGGAGGTGCTCCAGGCACCGGAGCTGAAAACCCTCTGCCGGCCGTGGTGAAGACCATGGGGGGAGCAGGTGGTCCCCCTGCAGCCCATGGAGTCCATGAGGTACAGACCGTGGGGGAGCAGGAGGATCCCCTGCAGCCCATGGAGTCCAGGGGATGCAGAGAGCCCCCCACAGCCTGTGGGGAGGGGCCCATGCCAGAGGAGCAGATGATGCCTGCAGGAAACTGTGATCAATGTGAGTCCCACTAGAGAAAAAGGCCTTACTCATGAGATAGATCAGCCTGGCCTCGGCTCAGCCTTGGCTCAGGGGTCTGCACCCTATGGACAAGAACTCATGCTGCAGCAATTTGGGTGGGTTTGCTGCTCGTGAGATTGGACCCATGCTGGAGGAGCTCACAGAGGACTGTCTCCCGTGGGAGGGACATCATAAAGCCACTGAATTCCTCCTGTTCGAGGAGGGGTGGAAATGGAGTGTTCAGCACCCCCACTCTGGGGTTCTGCCCTCAGGAAGGCACTTCACGACTTCTCAGATACAAAGGAATTTTGCTTTTCTATCGTATGCTCTTGGAAACACAGCTACGCAGGCAATCAGGGCTGAGCACGGGGCACTGATGGAATTTCAGCTTGGCCAGCCTGACCCCCATTCCCACAGCAATGTGCTCCAGGAGAAGGTTTTCCAAAGGCTGAGGTATTTTGAAGGGCCCTTATTAAAAATATAGTCCTAACACATTTCTAAGGAAGCCAGAAAGAAAATACAACAACTTTTGAGGCTTCCATTAGAATATACTGGAAAACACCAGAGTGCTGAGCTGTAAGTGGTTGAAGATAATTAATAGCTGTGTTAATACACTGATGGCAGCGAAGAGCACCATTCCATAGCCCTGTGCATGAGATCATTGGCCAAGTGGGTATTTCTAACCACATGAGAGAAGCATTGCTCCTTCCAGCATGGAATATGGCCAGAAAGGGAAAAAAATGTTTTAGAATGGCCTTTATTTAAAAAAACCAAGCAAAAAGTGGCTCTGCTATGAGCTGCACATGGCTTGCCAGGTCCATCTTCTAGAACTCATCTTGAATTTAAATTAGCCCATCAATTGATTATGAATTTCTCCAACATCACGACACCAGTGAGGAGTTTAGCAGAAGCCTCATTTGGCTGTGGAGCCTGTCCTAGCTCCTGGTTGTTGGAGTTACTCTTCTTATCCAGCTCCATTAATTCCAGCTTTCTTTTCCTAGAGTACCTGAATAGTCAAGTGGGATGCTTTATGCCACTTAATTCTCTTCACAGAGCTATGTGTTAATAAGGAAATAATGTGGTTTTAAGATAAAATGCACAACAAAACTCTATACAACAATATCATGGCAAATTTTAGATGATAATGAGCAACAACTACAAAGGGTTTGGATTTGAAGCAGTGAAGGTCTCAAATTGTGGCTCTACCAGAAACCACTTAATCAAGTCACTCAAGGGAGTAATTGAAATTAGCCGATCTTAAATGCTTTACTGGCTCTGAGATTAAGTTAAATGCAAGAAAGAGATTTCCAAGAATGGCAAAATGACTTTGTTAGTGATAGTGGGAATCAGCTGGGGAAAAGTGTGAAGTAGCAAGGCAGTTAAGAAATATCTATTGTTAGCCTCACCTGCAGCTCCCAAAGCATCACATCAGAACTGGGAGATTCCACTCAAATAAAAACAGATAATCCTGTTTAGTCCTGTTTATTGCTCTCCCTCAGAAAGGGTTATCTCAGATTGTTACCACCACTCTCAAGTTTACCTGAGCACGAATTCAAGAGCTCTTTCAGTGCCCCCATTTTACTCTGGGTTATTCTGTTCTGTCCCAGCCCCACTGCTCCTGCTGCTGCTGTAGTGTACAGCAAGGGGGAGATCAGCATTCCAGAGGGGTCCTGCCCTGTCCGGGGCTGCAATCCACAGTGGAGCTGGAGCTTCTCAAATCCTCACAAGACCAATCCCTGTCTTCACATGACTTGGGGAAGTCACAGGACTTGGTGACACTGAACCAGCAGGGCTGAGGTGGAACCCCCAGCTCTGCTGTGAGCTTTGCACATGTCCATGGATTTGGGCTCTGCAAGAGCTGCTCAAGGCAGCCCCAGCCCCGAGCACACAGAGCCCTGCCCACCCACGGGCACCACAGCCTGCTCCAGCTGTGCCCAAAGCAGCGCCCAGAGGGTCAGAGCCTCTGCAAGATCCATCATGCTGCAAAGGCCACCTCAGAGGTTGTTCTGTGAGACATTAGAGCTAAATCTCCAATTTTCACTCACGCTCTTCATTCTTACTTTACACTTCCATCCCTCCGTGAGAAAGGAGGAAACGAAGATAAGCTAAACGTCACAAGACTCCTGAGTATTCCTGTAATGAGGACTCAGTTCTAACATTCTGGAACATACTTGGAAAATGCTTCGTTCAGGAAGGGTCCACAGCCTGCCCATGCCTCAATTTCCTATCCTTGGAGTGGAGACAGGCACACTGCCCTTGGTCCTTCAATACTTCCAACTGTTTCTGAGGCATCCACAGTGGTTATAGGAGGGACAAATTCATAAGTCAGAATTCCTCCCAGCATTGGCCATAACTGTCACAGTGACAAGAAAAAGGTCTCCAATGTTTACTAACACTGGAAACTCTGTTAATGAAGAGGGAGACACTGGCAAACAACAAAAAGCCCACTTTGAGCAGGAAGGATTGCAGAGCATATTAGAATAGAAAACAGAGCTATTTCCTACACACATCTATTTGCTACACAAAGCTCTCCCTGCAGCCATGAGTCAGCCACAGAAGTGTTATTCCTCTTCTGGTGGATGGGAAGCAGAGTGTGCCATGGAAATGAGGCAGGAGGGAAGCTCACTGATGTCCCTGGCCAGGCAGGTGGAGGTGTCCCTGCATGGGCAACTCCACCCTGCAGGACAATGTCCCAGCTGCTGAAACATGCTCCTTCATCTGATGTGTCTGCCTCCCTTCTTTTCCATGGAATATGGGGAATGAAGAGGGAAAAATCTCTCAGTAACCTGTAGAGAAACTCCTCATGGAAGGGCAAGCTCTCCAAAAGCAACTACTTTCATATCCTTCTTCAACAGGAAAAACTGCTTCTGATTTAAGGTTAGTTTTGTTGTCATTCTTACCACTTGTAGCATTTGTACATTTGCTCCAAATATCTGTAAAATCTCACCTATCTGCCTAGGCAGAGTTTCACTAACATGCTTGCAGCACAAACAGTGTGCTTGTGCTGTCCAAAACATCAGCAGAACCCAAATTAAGAGTTCCTCGCTTCTCGGCATGAGTGACATTACCACATTATGAACATTGCACTTCCCTGGCTAGCAGCCCGATTTTTCCCATGGCCTGGGGAAGAACAAAAGAAGGAACAAAATTCACACTCAGGTGATCTTGCAATAGCTACTGTTGCCCCCTGCCATTATTTTCTAGACGCTATTTGATTCAAAATTGTAAATGGCTGAAAACGGCATCCCAAAACAGCAGTTTCTTGGAGAATAAAGGTGGTGGCCAGTTCCAAGCTGCCTCCTTAAGTTTTCTTTACCTTGACTCATGTATCTTTAATGGGAAGGACAATTAAACACTGTTAATGTATAACAATCCAGGAGATCTGAAGAATACCAAGCAGCATTGCTTCCAAATCTGTTGTGAAAATTAAGCCTTCCACTGGAAAGTTCAAAATAAAAAGTTACATGGAATTTATCTTGAATTCTCTGGCCACATACAAGCTTTCATTTGCTTTAAGCTCTGATCTGCTGAAGGCAGGCATAAACAACAACTTGGTGTTTGATCCTGCGCAGGGAAATTCTTGCAGGGATCCTCAGGAGCGTGGCTCATCCCTGATATCATCGTGGTCTGGCTTGAGGAGCACACCATGGTCCCTGGGCAATTCCTTTGAACTCTGGCAGCACAGTGTGGTTATTTCTCATGATTTTACCAGGCACAGAAGGATTCTGTCCTGTGATTTTTTGGAAATCCAGCAGTTCCAACCCTCTCATCCTTTTCAGTCCTTTGACTCTCTGCTATTCCCATCTCCTGGGGTGCAGCATCCAGGTCATGGATTCACAAGGCATTTGGACCTTTTCCTTCTCTCCTTCAGTACCCAAAAGGACTTTTTTCAGCCGAGGTTAAATGGGAAGCAGAATTGGGAACGCAGCCCTCAGGAAGAAAAGCAGGAAGGATTGCTGAGGGATGGCACCAGTGCATCACTGAGGGAAGGTGGTGGAGCTGCAGGAGAGGTGGGACTGGAACACTTTATTCCCAGGCAGCTTTAGAACTGCCTCCTCCCCCAGGCAAATGGCATTCCATGAATTTAGGAGGCTCAAGATAATCAAATAAATAGACACACACCCAATTCCATATGTTTTTCTTGGTTTTGTTGCTGTGGTAGAAGTTTTCTTCCTCGGGATATTTTGGGATCCAGCCTGTGCTTTTTGAGGTTAATTCTGTAATCCCAGCACCAGATTTATAGCTGAAGGTGTTCTCCAGCTGTTCATCACTGAGAGCCTACACACAGCTGGCAGAATGCTAGCCACCAAAACACACACAAAAAAGTTTAACTTCTCCTTTTTAGTGATGTCTCCAAGAGACCATCAGGAGAAAAGATCACTAGAGAGGGAGGAATCTGTTCTTTTAGGTTGTAGCCAGGATGAAAGGGGATGGTGCTGGGAGAGAAAAGGAAAGCTGAGAACCCTTGGGAAACGAGGGCTGCTGTGGTGCTGGGTACAAAAGGCTCAAGAGGATCCTTCTGCTTTGAAGAAAATTAGTTTTATTTCTTCTACTGCTTCTCTCTGATGGGAGGAATCCAGGCTGATTTGAGCTGTAAGGATGGAATATCTCGTAGCTCCTACCCCGAGCGCCATAACAGTGCAACTGCATTTGGAATCTGCACAATTGCTCTTTCTGCATTAGCAGCTATTTCCACAGGGTGGAAGGGCTTGGGGAAGAGCCACCTGGGCAGTTCCAGAGGAGAAAGCCATGACCATTTTTGAAACTTGTCAACAAAAGACCACAAAAATTAAGGGTGAAGTCTCTTTTGTACATGCCAAGTCCTCAGGCTCTGCCAGAAGCTGGTTTTTTCTTTTTTTTTTTTTTTTTTTTTTTTTTTTTTTTTTTTTTGGTCTTTCAGACTTTCCTGATGGAACTGGTTTACTTTGTATGAATACATAAAAATAGGAGCAAAATCCTGGAACTTCTTTGTTCCAAGCAATTGGCCTAGACTATGTGATCATTTGGAACGAAGGGATGTCTCATCGAAACCTGAAACTTTGTGTTAGAACTCTGAGACCTTCCCTGACAAAAGCTGCACCAAAATAAATTGGTTTCCATGCAAAACTTTTGGGTTTGAATCTCATTTTCCAATGAAAAAGCATTTTGTCAAAAGATCCTTGATGAGTTCTCTTTCTGAAGAAACACGTTTTGAGTAATCACTCCGTGGGCCAAGGAAATATTTGAAAATCATGAGCTTCGTCAGTGTCATCCAACAGATGCAGTTTTACATAAGTAATTAACTTGACAAATAGACATAAGCATTCTCTGCTGGTTTGCAGTTATTTTCAGGGTATAGGGAGTAATTAACACTGCCTCTGAAAGCAGCTGCAATTTATTGATGAGCAGTCTTTGCATATGAATAGATTTTGATCTGTGAATGACTAATTTCTACTTCTGAAAGAGATAGGACATCTTTTGCTTCCTGCTAGAAAGCAATTACAATTTATGTGGACAATTCAGCATTGAACACCACCCTTAGATTGGAAGCTGCATTTCATTCTGAACTTGCTCCCTTGCTTTTGATATTGCCCAATAAATTCCACTGAAGCAGAATCTTAAAGGCCCCTCAAGTGATAATTTATGGGACTCTGAGCAGCGAAATCATGAGGACACAAGAGAATCTGAATGTTTTGTATTATCTTCGTGCTCACTTCAGAGCAGATCCATAAAGAGTCTTTTTGCAGTTGAGTCCTTACAATTTCTGCTCCATTGCAAGAGATGGGATCACAAAATGGCCCTGTCAGGTTTTGTGCAGGGAGAGCAAATTAAAGCAACAGCTAAATTGTTATGAATGTCAACCTAGAAAGCAGCTTTAATGTCTATAATATTTACATATTCCCTGGGGCTACTCTAAGTATTTCTGCTTCAGATGACTCCAGTGAGTTTTATTTGAAGAGGTTTGATGCTGCTGATGTAGGAACTCTTCAGGAATTACTGCTAATGGAATTTACTGCATGGTTCAGTGTCCGGCCGTAGCTACTGTCCCTCAGATTTGGGAAACACATTTTCCTTGGATGCTCTCTTGTCACCATTTGCACAAAGGTTACTGTGGACAAGACAAGCATCATAAATTCTCAATTTCTCAACAATTTTCCCTCCTGAGCTGAGCATCCTGTGTCTCCTTACAGGAGCAGAGGGACCACCACACCTCTCCTAACACAGCCAATATGTTTCCATTTCCCCTCTGGCCCTTTCAAAATCCAGCACGATCTGGGTGTACAAGCTACCAACATTGCATTGAGAGTTCCACAACTGTGTTCGAAAGAGCTGTGAAATGCTGCATTCTGCTCCTTGAATAAGAAAAACAATTTTAATCCACTGCTGGTTGGAGACACTTCAGCAATGAGATCATATCTTTTTGTAATCTCAGTATTTGGTGTGTAATTGAAACCAGGAGAATAAAAAACTGGCTTTTGAAGACAGAATGTCTCTATTGAGTATCCATCCACACATAGAAGATGCACATTTGGAGGTGCAGGATCCAGAAAGGTGGGACTTGGAGCAGTTTAGCACAATCAAAGGGGCACAGAGCAATAGCATTGAGGGACATTTTTCACATAAATTAATAGTTAATAATGTAAATGTGGTGGGTGTGGAAAATAAGAAGAGAGGCAAACAGTGGATAAGAAGAATTAGTGTGAAGGCTACACAAAGGATTCATTTCTGCTCTATCAAAGAATGATGGTCCTGCAGACTCCATGGTTCATCTCTGGTATCTTTGTCCATAAATAAACACTTAATCAGTAGTCACTTCCATTTCAAGGGATCCTGATCACGTATCAGTGTTTATTCTGTGCCATGGCATCTATTTAGTCTTAATAAAAGTGGTGCAACAACCACATTTGAATCTGGGCAATTATATAAACAACGCTGCACGAGTTTCTGATTAAAACCTAAATGTGTAAAACTTTATGTACTTCTTCATTAGCCTGCACTCAAGAATTCCAGTAATGCTTTGGTGAAATAATAAATTCCCCACAAGCCCTTGTAAGCAAATCATTTTTTAATAGAAGTGGCATCTACTAATGCACATTTTCATCAGCTCCTGAACCAGAATGAATTGGTTGCATTTTCCTGGTGGAGCTGAGGCTGTCCCTGCATCCCCTCAGCTCTGGGTCTGTAGGGAGAACTGTAGGGTAAAGGAGGAACCAGGAGAAGGTAAGACAAGCATTCTTTGGGGGTACTGAGGCTTTGAGGAAAGGACTGCAGGATTTTGGGAACGGTGAAGGAATCCAAATGCAAAGCCTGTGGAGAAACCAGCTTCAGCGAGGCACTGGAAAGCAGTGGGAGGCACTGGCTGGCAAGAGGGGAGAGAGAAGAGCCCCAGGGCGCTGAGCTGGGAGGCCTGGGGGAATCCAGCCACGTTTGGCGTTGTTTTTCACAGCTCCACACCAAGCTGGTGTTCTGGCAGGTGGGCATGGCCTCAGTCAGCAAGGCAGGATCCCCCACACTTGGTTTGGAAATTGAGAGCTGTCTGTCTGCCCAGAGGGAGCTGCTGCCAGCCCTGGCTTGGGCAGCCACAGGAACAGTTCCTTCAGACTGCAGACTGCAGCAGGCGCTGCCTCGGCTGCGCTCCTGCATCCCTCGGCTGCAGCTGCTGATGCACAGGAGAAAGGAAATGACACAGGAGCTGGAGACTCTGAACAGCCCTGATGTGATCCCAGAGCCCTGGGGATTCATCCTCAGAGAGAGGGTTTATGCCTACGATAGAGAGCGACTGCCCTTGATTCGCTCACAGACACAAAACTGCACTGAGCCGGTTCCTGATTTGAACTCCTCTTAGAGAAGTGAATCTTGTGTAAATCTAAAAATAATATTTCTATAATAAGGTAGCATGTCATGAATTTGAGCATTTTTAGTAGTCTTTCAGATACAGGTTCCTTGAAATACATTACGAGAAAGTAATGATTATCAAATCTTCAATCTCAGGACACAGAACATCGATTTCTGTAATGCAATCTAGCAGTATTTTGTCAGGAATGAAATTGCTGCAAGAATCTCATTTTCCATGTGCCCATCCACTCCCACAGCATCATCTGCCCCTCACAGCACAGGGGAGGAAACTTTGATGGCAGGAGTCAATGTGGAAGAGCTGAAATCGCCAGCGAGGCTGCACATCCCCTGGTTTGGAAATTCACTGCAGGGACTGGGCAAATCCCCTTCTGGCTGCTCCAGTCAGTGTTGCCACGTAGGCTTCAAGATCTGCATATTTCTAAGGATTATTTATTCATTCTGTGAGCTGAACACCTTCAAATGGGACACAGAACCGTCCCAAGGGTCTCTTGCATCCCTTGTGTTTCCACACAAAGAACTGGAGCTGTCTCCAGTCCATGTGTAAAATGAACCGCGGTATTTAAATGCTTTTCACAACTAACACAGCCCCAATTTATCGTGCATTAAATGGCTTCTTCAGGACAGTAAGCATATGTTTTTGTACTCACCAATATATGATATACGAACAAAATAAAAATATACCCACATTTTGAAACAACAAAATGAGATTTATAAAGGTATATCCAACTTCAACGTGCAATCTGAACAGCAGAGCTCCTTCTGCGCCTTGAAAACATTACCTTTGATTAAATAGCGATTACAATCTTCCCTCAGATAAAATATATATGTGTGTATATATATTTATGTATATCATTTCAAAATCAAAGACTTGCACTTCTCCTGGATATCAGCTGCTGGCACTGGGAGCTGATCCCAGCATCCCAGAATGCAGCTTGGCAGGAATTAATCTCCTGCTTAGAAAGGGCTCTCTAATTGCCCCACGTTTTCTCCCTTTTGAACTCCCTCAGTAACCTGTAATTTCTCCTGCCATCTGCCCAGAGGTAAATGAAGTATCTGGTACACCCAGGGAATTCCTCATCTGCTGCAGGTGACTTCAGATCGGGAGTTGCCATCACCAGGTAAGAATGACTTTACATGTAACCAGGTTTCAATAATATCCCTGGGCAAGGGAGATCGCTCCTGCTGCCATTTTTATTCCGTTTATGAGCTCTTGGGAGAAGAGCAGTGAAGCCTTCACGGAGCCTCCTCCTCTGAGTTCCAGCACAAGATAGAAACTGGGAGAGATTCTGATCATTGAACAAGTATTGACTTGATTTAACAAGGCGAGAAGAACCTCAAGGAGCAAATTGCTGTTGCTGCTACTCCCCGCTGGCTCCAGGTGCTGAGCAATTCTGCACCTTCAGCCTGACACACTTGGTTTTCCCCACTTTGCCAAATCAGGCTTACTCTTGCACTTGGCCCTTTGCTCTTAGGCCAAGGCATGACGAGAAATCTTCCTCTGTCTCAATTTGAGAAGATTCTGCTGCTCAGAAGCAGCCGATGCCATGGAAAAGTGGGGAGGAGGCTTCAGGATTAAATGTAATTAGCATGGAGTGGCAATGGGTCTGTGGCAACCAAAAGAAGGGCTTGAAGTGGAATATGAAAATACCAACTCCTGTCTCCTTTTCTGCAGCTTGAGAAACACTCTCCTTGCTGCTGCCATCCTGATAGCACTGCCCCTCCTTTCCCTGTGCCTCTGGCTTGTTCCACATGTGGGGAAAAAGACAAGACACCAGGAAAATAATCAATCCCAAGCACTTGGAGTTTGGCTTTTGGAATGCACACGAGGAAGGACAGGATTTAGAACAGAAAGTCTGGGATAGCCTTTGCTCCACACAGCAGCACTGCTTTCTCTGCCTGAAGTGTCAAGCTTCTGTACCCAAAACTGTCCCATGTCTTTTAATTCTCATAACTACAAAGTTCATTTCAAATCCACTACAGATTTCTTAACATAAAAGGTGAAATAATTTTCTACATGAAAGCTATGGGAGGATACTTAAGTTTTAGCCAGTTGTTTTAGGTGTGGACAATTCAGATTATTATCAATCAATTGGTGCACAAACAGATCATAAATTCAAGTAAAGCATTACAGGGAAATTATTCCCATGTAAAAACAGTGAAATTATTCCCATGTACATGATAAGAAGTGGAAATGAAAAAAAGTAAGCCAGCAGTTGGGAAGACAATTTCAGTTCAGCTGAAGAAAATGTTCTCCTGGTACCCATAAATTCATGTTTTAATTCCAGCAATTTTGTTCCATTTCGGCTCCCAGTGGGGTTGGAAACAACACACCCTCAGGAGCAGTGGGAAGCAGCTGTGGGCAGGAACAGTCCAGCATCACCTGCTGGGCCTGGAGCAGCTCCCAGCTCCAGGGAATGTGTCTGGCATCTCCATCAGGAGCAGCTGAAGCCCTGGATCACCCACCTGGAGGTTCCCTGGTTTGGTAAAAGGAAAGGCCAGTGGGGATCCTGAGAATCCTCTGCAGCAGACCCTGCTGGCACAGGGCTCTGGGGATGGGCTCTGTGTGTGGTGCTTTCATCAGCTCTGCAGACAGGGGGTGGAGAGCTTGGAGGGGGTGTGGGGACATTTACAAAAACAAAAACAACCTACAGGTGCAGCTAAAAACACCTCTGCTTCAAATTTAGCCAACGAGTTCAAAATGCCACCACAGTCCCAGGGTCACACTGTGTGAACCTGTCAGCATTCAGCAAAAATGTTCATTCTCTTTTTTCCTTCGCTACAGTCACTTCAATAATTAGTTCGATAATGAAACACTGTAAGAGTCGCAGAGTTGGGGTTTGGCTCCTACAGACTGGTTCTGCTATTAGATTTTTTTTCCCTCCACCTCTGTGTACACAGTTTTATTTGTATGCAAACAGTATTTGTGCAGGTGCCTACCTGGGGTTTGGGGCTTGCCAAAACTTTGCATTTTTTGTTTTCCTTTCCTTAAGCAAACAATCATTTCACGTACCAGAGTGTTTGGGCACCAAAGGGATGTATTCCATATAAAAGCCCACATTCTTTATTGAACTACTTCTACTTTTTTCTTGCTCTGCAAGCGAACAAGGGGACAAGATAGAATAAAACCTTGTGACAGAATTCTGGAATCTTTCTCTGCAGCCTCCACAGTGAGAAGGTTTCTGTCTTAGGCCCCTGACACTTCCTGCTACACTCCAGGGTAACAAAATATTTGGGCAAGGAAAAAGTGATTCCTGGTTGGAAATATTCAAAGGAGGGGACAAGCTAAGGACCCTCAGACAGGAGGTTCTTTAAGCAGGGACTTCTGGACACCTTTTGGGATCAAAATGAGCAAGTCCTAAACCTGAGTGTCAAACTGAATCTGCTTGTATTGAATTGATTGTAAAATTTAATATCATTCTGAGTATCAAAATGAGCAAGTACTCATTACACTCCCAGCGCACTGTGGTTCGAAATGAAATAAGCCCAGCATGTCTTTTAGGGGAGAACTGTGGGGTTTCGTGCAAGGAGCGGTGCAGGGGCAGAGGGAACACAGCTGATTTTGGAGCAAATGCTGCTCCATCCCTGGGCTTTGCAAGCAGCTCTGCTTCTCTGTGGGATTCTCTGGCACCCCTGTGCTTTCCCAGGAGGAGTGATGTGGGATCTCTGTGCTTAGGAGGAAAAGCACAACACTATTCTCGTGCTCCCCCAGCCAGAGGCAGCAGCACGGAGCACCCCAGCTCGTGGCACAATCCAAACCAGAGGAACACACAAAAAACAGGGAAAAATGACCCATCTGGGCTTCGGAAATGAAGGAGGCAATGACCACATCAGCTACAACAGAGTGCAGAGCCAGCAGGAGCTGAGGGAGGGCTGCCTTCACCAGGGTAGGGAGCCAGCTGCAGGAATCCAACACACAGTGCCCAAAATCCCAACCCTTTTTGCTTCTGATTTTGAGGAAGTATGGGACACTTCCTCAAGTGAAATTCAGTAGGGCTTTGGAGCTTAGAGGGAATCTACAGCAATGTAACATCTGGGGAAAAACTCCATACATTTTCATTTTGTTATTCTTTCTCCTCAAGCCTGATTATAATTTATTAAGGATTTGGATTGGGAATAGGATTTGACATTGCATTTAAATTGTAAACTCCTTCAAAACAGAGGACAATGTGTGCTCCACTGTCCAACACAAGCAGGAATCTCTGCCAAGAAAAAGGACACTGGGCAAAGGGGCTCTGATGGCTATTGTTTGGCACAGGTCTGTGTTTGTAAAAAACCTCAATTTCCAGTCAGTTGGGTGTGGAGGTTTTATGGAACAAGCTTGGTTAGGTTGCTTTCCTAAGGAGAGGAAGCTTATGTAATGGTTCAGTCTATCTCTCGCTCCAAATTTCAGACATATTTGACACATGAGTCAAGGCCTCAAAAATAATTAATTTTCTAAAGTTTCTTGGAAGTCAGCAACTGGAGACAGAAAAAGGAGCCATATTCACTGCTGAGCTGAAGGCAAGAAAGAACTCAGGCCCCAAGTGTCCTGTTTGCTGCAGCAGGCTGGCCAGTGCCCACAGACCTGGGGCTGAATTAGCCCCTGGAGGGACACTGAAATGAGATATTAAGATATCCTGATTTGTCACAGTGGGGAGCAGAGGTGCTTCAGGGATGAGACCCCATAAATGCATGTGAAGCTGCTTTAGTCTTGCTGTTGGTGGAGCAATGGGGTTTTTTCTCCCTGGAAATGCACTCTGACATTCAAAACAGAGTGAGCTCCATCTCCCTGTTCTTAAAAAAACACATGGAATACTCAGCAAACCATACCAAAGATGAGGCACAAAGTAATTAAAATGCTGGGAAATATCCACAACATTCTGGTCCTTGGCTATTTCACTCTGGTATGAATGGGCGAGGGTGGGGAATCACTTCCGATCCACCTCCCTCAGCTCACTTGGATTTACCCAGGGAATGAGAATGGGAGTGGAGCTGCTCAAGGCCAATCTGTGGACTCTGATTTTGCTGAGGAATAATAGCAATGCAGTGATATAACTGCAGGAAACTGCCCAAAATCATAAAATGCCTCACTTTTTTTTTCCCCTTATATCTGTGTCATTCCCTTTCCATTTGTTGTTCGCAGCCTGAATTCCTTAGATAACTTTGCTGCAGATTGAGTTTTACTGCAGATATGGAAAACTGCCTGGAAGTTTTGCTCTTTGGTTGTCCTGGCTGCTTTCCAGCCTCAATAATACTCAAGATGCAACACATCCAACTTGCTCCAGCAATCATTCCGTGAAATACAGCAGAAAATAAAGGATCCCGTACAAAATTAACTCTGCTGCTCCCTTGACTTCAGGAAGCTGGAAAAGTGAGTGGTGGCCCAGGTCTTTGGAGGGCTAATTCTGACTCTGCTGGAGTGTGAGGTGAGTCCAAAATACATCAATGCAGGGCTAATCTTGAGGTCAGTAAACATTGCAGATTTTCAGTCAATAAGTGGAGGTTTTCTATCCAATGGCTGAGGATGTTGGTAGCTCTGGCTGCAGCCTGGGCACACATTGAAGCTGTTCCCAGCATCTGCTGCTAGAAAATGAGTGTGGAGACACCTGGGTTGTATCAGGCAACTCTTTTAACAAAAACTGAGCTGATTTCTGTGAAACAGAGCTCCAACCCAGAGGACAAGTCACGAATAACAAATGGAGCTGCATGAAGCACATAAGGCCAGGCTTGGAAGCTGCCTGAGAACAGCTTTCTACATTTTACACTGTACATTCAAGTGGTAGAGAGAACCATGCCCACTTGACTTTCAGACATAAAATCCTGATTTCTCCTGCTTATTAGTGCCCAGCAGAAACTCTCATGCTGTAAATTTTCTCAAATGTAAATGCAAGCCGTAAATTTTCATGCTGGGTCTCTGCCCTGGGGTGTCCATCAGTATGGATAAAATAGTAATTAAGAAGGAAAAAATAGTAAACTTTACTCTGTTAAACAGAGTGCGTGCCCAGCCTTTCAAGCAAGGGTTTCAAATTTAGTGAGTTAGTTGCTTTGGTTGAGGCTGTGTCTGTGGACATCTCGCAGACTGAGACATTTCTCTGGCTGGACATCCACGGGGTTTACTTCCAGCCTGAATTCTTTCCTCATGTGCAGCCCTAACAAACGAAAATACTCCCCAGCATGGGCTGTGAGGGGCCAAGACTGCACCTGACTCATGGTATGAGGGATTTGAAATGTTGGAGCCCTGAAACTCGAAGGGTCTGTGTCAAACCTCTGAAGGAACTCCTGCCTGCCCAAACCCTACCCCATCACCACTGCTGTGCTGTCACAGACATCTGAGAAAGGCAGAGCAACAGCCCAGGCTCTCCAGGGGACTTTAAACTCCTTTAATCTTTCCTTGGAAGGTACATCAGGAAGAAGATAAGATGAAGAAAGTAGATAAGTTAAATTCCTACTACTTGGTTTCCTCATTGAAACAGCTCTGGGGCTGTGCCAAGCATCTTTCAGGTTCCTACAATTCATTTTTGCTGATCTTGACATTCCTTCAGAACTTTGCCTTTCTGCTGCTCCTGAACATCAGATTATTTTGACATCATTCTGTCCTACACTGGATCTTTCTGGGGCAAAAGCCTGCTTGTCTCTCACAGCTTCCCAGGAGCTTCAGCTGAGATTCCCTCACCATTGGTAAAAACTCTGTCCCTGACCTCTGTCCCAATTCCCCATTTTGAGAAAGGGGAATAGGCATTTCATGGCTCCTGCCTTTTGTCTTGACCCCTGTTTGGGTGTAAGAAGAGGTAGGGTAGGGTTTCATACAACACAAGTTACACCTGATTTTTACAAGAAGGATTGCACCAGACCTGGACACGCAGAAGAAGAGAACCTGGACACACGAAGAATGAGGGAGTTGAGAAAAGTTACTATCCTGAGGCAGCTGATGAATTTAAGAGTCAGAAACTCCAGACTTTCCTGTGTGCTGAATGTCCTGGCTAACACAGACTGTGATAAAAGAGGGTATTATCGCTTTTCTTGCAATTTCTGACCTGCTGCCAGATACTGCCCACCTGTGGAAGGCCACCAGAAAGCCTGGGATTTTTGTTTGCCAGCAGAGGATATGGCTGATGGTTCTTTGTACTCTCAAAATCTCTCACTGGAAGGTGCCCTTAATCAAGTATTAAGTTGCAAACCTGACGTGCTGCAAAACTACAAAGGAATCTGCCAAGCTCATATCCATAAATAACAGGCATTTTGCATATTTATTTTCAGTTGGTATTTGTTTAGAACACACACAGCCTGAGACACAGTGAGACAGCTTTCACGTGCCTGCTTGATACTTCCTTTAGCTTTTCCTCTGCTGTAAATTACAAAGGTCCAAATTTCTTTTACAAAATTAATGAGGGAAATGAAGAAATGTAAATTAGCAGGACAGTTTTCAAATTATTTGGATCGTGTCTTTTAAGCTCTTCTCTGCTATTTTAACATTTCATTTCAGCTATAGTGTTAAATAGTATAAAATGCTGCGTGTGAGATAGTTTCAGGGTCACACAGCTGGGACAGCAGAGGTTTAGGAGTGAGGGAGGAACCCCAACAAGTTCCCCATGAGGAGCAGCAGAATGGCAGGCACTGATCTCTCTGTGACAGGGACAGGACCCAGAGAATGGAGCTGTGCCAGGGAGGGTTAGGGTGGATGTCAGGGAAAGGTTCTTCCCCAGAGGGTGCTGGGCACTGCCCAGGCTCCCCAGGGAATGGGCACGGCCCCACAGCTCCAGGGGTGTTTGGACAGTGCTGCCAGGGATGCTCAGGGTGGGATTGCTGGGGGGGTCTGTGCAGGGCTGGGGTTGGACTGATGATCCCTGTGGGTCCCTCGCAGCTCAGGACATTCTGAGATTCCATGAAAAACACCTGTGCTGTTTAAACACCCACCTCACGCCGGCAGGAGGTCACCCCCAGGTTCCTCTGGAAGGCACAGCAGGAGCTCCTGTTCTTACGATGAAGAACCAAAGCAAATTCCAAAATGCACGGCAGGCCGAGGCCTGGGCCCATCGCCTCAGGCCTGCAAGAGCCTCTGCTGCAGAGGACACTGCAATCCTCAGGGCTGAACAGAGCTTCAGCGCACACAAACACAGCCAGGATTAAACTGTGGCACACTTGGAAAACGCAGGCCCTAATCGACATTAATCTCAGCCATCACTCGGGAACTCTGGCCCACACAGAGGCTCGCAGGCAGCTCCGGGCGCGGTGCGGACACACCGCGGCAGCGATTCGGGGTGGCCCCGGAGCCCCGCGACTGTGCCGATAGGATAAATGCTCTGTTATGCAAACACACGGCTTAGAAACTTCGCTTTCACACTCCTCACGGGTTTTGTTTCAAAGCCTCCTGCAAACAGGCTTCGATTAAATCCAGAAAGGGTTTTTACCAACAAGTCAAAGGCAGGCAGTCTGAAACCCTGACATGGAACGGTGCTGCTCAGGGCAGTCACAAGAGGTGTACTTCAAAATGCAACTTTGTTCCTGGTAAACATTAATCCCTGTGCTGTTTCCATATTTAAATAGAAAATTACAATTTCGAAGATTATTAGGTTATGATTTTTCCTCAAGAAAATGTGGAAATTTCCACCGAATTCTTCCCACAAAATTCATAAACCTCCCCTTAAAACAGCACTGGGGCTTTTCCATCTGATTGCAGACTAATTAATTTAACCTTTAGAAGCAGGTTCGGCGAGTATTTAATCCTGACCCTTTAGCCTGGATTCCCAGCTCCACTAATCTCGCGTACAATTAAAAGCTGTGAACAGCCCATTGCCCCCGGCCGGCCCCGCTGGCACTCACCGGAGCCTGCCCCGTGCTCCCACACCCATCCACCATCCGAGGGGCTTGGATCCAGGGCAATCCAAAGGCACCCGCCGGGACTGCTGGCCCAGGCACACCTGGGGTTAAGAGCTCGCAGGGAGAGCCGAGCCCCCGGGAATGGCTCTGCTCTCCAAAGGGCTCCGATGCATTCTTTGTGTGAGCACAAATACCTGGGGCACGGGCTGAGCCCTGCAGTGTCACATGGGTGACAGAGCTAAAAAAGGCAAACCCAGAGGGTTCATTTCAACCGCCCCCAAATGTTGGTGTTTTCCCCCGGGGCTGCTCGTGTGCCTCTTCCAGCCTTTCCTGCAGTTTTCCTGGAATTTTAAAATCCCGCTCTCTCTGGGTTTGTGCTTTTGGATTCTTTTATTTTTAGCTGCAGCATTTCACAGCGCTCTGCAGAGCCTGCTTGACGCCAGCAAATGTAACAGGATCCCGAGTCCCCTTGGCCAGGAATTGCAGCCACGATCAGCACGCTGCTGCCCCAAGCTCAAACCTTGGCACCGGGCAGACCCAGCCAGTCTGAACCCTGCATTTGTCTCTGCCTTGGGAAAGGAGGCACGGGGAGTTCATCAAAACGGAGAGAAGAGCTGCGAAAGGTTAGGGGCAAGCAAATAGAAACCGAAGATGCAAATAGGGCTGTCCCACAACAGATCTGTGTGGGCAGACTTCCAAAAGCGAGAGTTTAGAAAAAAGCCCGAGATATTTCACTGCAGTAACCTGGTAACAGGCCAGGCATGCACAAAGCAGGCTGCCTTTAAAAAGGGCTGCTGTCAGCAAGGTTGACTCCAGTGGATAAATAAGAATAGGCTGCTTGGCAGCAGGGCACTGCTGACAGCCATCTCCCAGGTCACATTTTCCGAGTTTTGATGGCTCGTTTGATGCTCACAGAACTGCAGCTCCCAGCTCTGCTCCAGATCAATAAGGGCCACATCTCCCACCCAGCCTTTGGTGGGCAGCTGTCAGGTTTTTACCTTTCCCTTTCCCACTGTCCAACT
The DNA here is from genome assembly GCA_013397895.1 of Origma solitaria. Classification (NCBI taxonomy): domain Eukaryota; kingdom Metazoa; phylum Chordata; class Aves; order Passeriformes; family Acanthizidae; genus Origma; species Origma solitaria. The sequence goes on from VZRL01001193.1 coordinate 79,327, forward strand.
GCAAAAAATCTGGCTGAATCGCCCTGCCTGAACTTACTTTTCAGTTTTTTCTCTGGCCCTTAGCAGAGAACAAAGGGAAGGATTGCAGATTTATCTGATTGAGAAATTGTTCATCCTAACTATTCTGGGATCTGTAACTGGGACAACGTGTCTACAACAGAGAGTGACTGCTCTGAGGAATTACAAACCGAGGGTATGGAGGCAGTGATTTCCCAAAGGTGACATGAGCAGAGCCCGGATCCAAGAAGAGTGCTCAGCTCACTGCAGCACGGCTCCTGCTGCAGCCTCCAGGCAAGAACGTTCCAAAAGCTGGGAATGCTGCACTCCTGCCCTCGCACTGCACTTTGCTGTTGATCTGCGTTTTGGCAGGGCTCCATGTTTGTTGCCTGGAAAGAGTGGAAATGCAGGAAAACACAAAGCTCTGGGCTCACCATGGACACAGACATCACCAAGCTCCCCTTGGACAGCAGGAGTGCTGTGCTGCCAGGGATGGGATATACAGAGTGTGTGCAACACTGAAAATGCCTGGAAATTAATCTTTTACAAGGCAGCTTCTCTGTCCTTTCATAAGTAACAAATGCGGAGTAAAACAAGGTGAAAACAGAGATCTGAACAGAGCAACTCTTACTTGTCAGTTTTCTCCACTGCAGAAAGGTTATGAGATGTTTTTTAAATTCCTGGTGTATTTAAAACTGGTTTGGGCAAATCATGTGCCATGAGCATGTTTCCTTGGCAAAGATGGCATTGAGTATTTCATATTTGCTCACCGAACTGGGAATAATTCTGCCACTGTCCCTGATGCCACCCCACAGAGAGATAGGATATTCAGCCTTCACTGGGCTGCTGTGGCACAAACTGGGAAGAGATTGTAAAGACCTCGTGTAACCTCCTGCATCCTCATCCTCTCACTTTTCAGGTACTTTTTGGATCACATTTCCTCTTGGTTCTCCTTGGTCCCACTCATTCCTGATGAACCCTTCATTTTCATCGGCCCAATCAGCAAACTTCTAAAAGGAATGAGAAAAAGGATATTATCTACCCCCAGTGCTGAGTATCAGAGTTTAGGAGCTGCTGTTGCCACTGTGATGCTGCAGTCTTATCACATCAAGCACAACTGAATTGAAAAACTTGCTAGGCTTTCATGTTGATGCAAATTTTCCACAGAATTGTTCTTCTCATCCAGATTTTTCCTTAAATGACCCAAAGCCTTCGCTTTCTCTTCCTGCAGCTGGCTGGCAGCCTGAGACACCTACTTGAAAGTGCTTCAGATCCAGGCTCAATGATGAGTCAAAAATTGGCAATTTGCCCACGTCCCATTCCTTGCTCTTTTTCTTTTTAAGTAGTAGAACAGTACTGGTGATTCGTTAAGAGAATTTCTGATCTGCTATTCGATTTTTCTGGTTTCAGACATTCTGGATGCACACAGATACTGCCAGGGAGGGTGAGCTGACACAGCAGTGGGTAGAGAGCTCTGGAATATTACAGCTGTCTCAGAAATCTCTCAGCTAGGTCCACAAGGCTTGGAGAAGGCAGAAAGTCCAGGGAATGCTGGGAATGGGCTGTCCCTCTGTCTGGGACACTGGGAGCAGCTCTGGACTGCCCACAGCAAAGAGCCCCCAAGGGGAGCACAGCCTGAGGTGTGTCTGTCATTGGGAAGCTCAAAATCATAGAACAGGGAATGGTTTGGTTTGGGAAGGACCTTAAATCCCACCCAGTGCCCCCCCTGCCATGGCAGGGACACCTCCCACTGTCCCAGGCTGCTCCAAGCCCTGTCCAGCCTGGCCTGGGACACTGCCAGGGATCCAGGGGCAGCCACAGCTGCTCTGGGAATGTGTGCCAGGGCCTCCCCACCCTCACATTCAAGAGTTTTTTCCTAATGCCTAACCTAAACCTACTCTTTTTCAATTTAAACCCACTCCCCTTGTCCTGATCCTCCGGGGCCTGGTAAATGTTCTTGCCCCATCCTCCCTTCAGGCACAGGGGGGCCACAATTCACTCACCCCAAACCTTCCCTTGTGGGGGCTGAGCACCCCCAGCTCCTCAGCCTCTGCTCCCTCTGACCCCCTTGGCCTCCTCTGGACCTCCTCCAAAGCAGATCTGAGCAGGACAGACAATGTGGGACACCTGACTGGGAAGAATATTCCACAAGAAAGCACGGATGGCCACAATACAATCCCTTTAACACCAAGACCTAAAGTGTGACTTGGGGAGATATATTACAATCTATTTAATAAATTTCCTTGCTGAAAGTTGATTGTGAGTGTGCTCTGTGTTTATCCAGAGCTCTGCAGTGCTTTTCCAGTGATGGATGGTGCAGAAAGGTTCGTGTGGGCAGGGAGTGCAGCCACATGGCCCAGGATGTCCACGGGGCAGTCACAGAGAGAAAAGCGGGTGCTGCTGGGATGAGGGAACACTCAGGGCTGAGTTACCACTTCTGGTCATAATTCAACCACTTCTCGCATTTCTCTCAGCAAGAAATACGGAGAGGGAGGCCCTGAGTGCAGGACACACAAGAAGTCCTAAGCTCCTGCCATGTAAATATTTGTGAAGCAGACAGTGAGCGCCATGCATCAGGGAAAACAGAAATACTGCTCAATTCTCCAATGCAAGGGTACTTTATTCAACCCCTAATCTATGGAGCTGCCACCAATAAACAGCTTCTTCAAAAGTAACCTCTCCAAAGACATTGTTTCCTACCTGCCCTGACATGTGCTTGCAGGTACATTGCTCTTTGCTCTGTTGATTTATTATTTCTTTTTTTGGACATAGTAAAAACCGTTAATTTGTGAAACTGTACTGGGCAGAAGGCAGGGTTCGAACCCAACAATATTGAGATAATCGTGGAGGGCATAGATAATCCAAGTTCAAGTCCAAAGGTTTTTATTCAGTCCTGCAACTTCAGAGGGAGAAATTTTATTTACATTTTTCAGAGGGGATGAGAGTATCCACACAGTCTGATTTGCAGTATCTACTTTTGGGGACTCTCAGGAAAGAAGTGGACTCTCATTTCTTATTAAAGTTACTTTATGGAAGATCTTGTCTCTCTTTTTTTGTTGAGTACAGAGTGTGCGAGGATAAGCAGGGCCAAACCATTTTACATTAATTCCTTCAATATGAGGATTTTGCTTCAGACTGTGGAGGCTGTGATCGCCTCTCTCTTGTTTCACTGGGAGAGAAAAATTGTTCATCTGTCAAATGCTGACCAGATCCAGCTCTCGGAGCTGTTTTGCTCAGACATGGTTTTCATTGACACATTTTTTACATGCAGTTCCAGATCACAGCTGACAATGTGCCTGTCTCTGCTGCCATCAGCCAAAATGCTTCAATATCTATTTTCCTAAGTGTTTCCTTATACAGAGAAAGAAGTGTATCCCTCATTTTTTATGTATCATGATCTGGACGTATCCGTAAACTGAACATTCATTTATAACATGCACTTTGTACTACCTCTGACCTAATTTTCGGTGTGCAGGGAAATGATCTGAATTGTTTCACTGATGAAAAAGCATTATATGCACAAAGAATATTTTCAAGGAGCTCAGGTTCCTACCAGCACCATTCTGTTACCGATTTGGATTTGCTTCTTGAGTGTTGCTCCAGTGATTTTCCTTGGTTTCTTTCTATTTTGGGGTCTAATTTCTGGTTGTTTATGCAATTCAGAAGAAGGGAAGTGCTTTCAGAAGTGCAGGTGCCAGAGTGGGGCAGGTCACCCAGGCAGATGTCTGGATGTCTGCAGCAAATCAGAACCCTGGCTGCAGTGAAGGGTGTCACTACCAAAATGAGCAAATACGCCCAATAAATTAATTTTAGATGTTTTTTTACAGTGCTTAAAGAGGTATTTCTTTTTCAGAATAAAAATAGGCTACCCTATCTGGTCTCTTTTTACATCTCTTATCTTCTGATAGACTTAACTGCAAACCCTCTTGACTAAAATATGCCTTATGCCCTCATTCTTGTAGTAATATTCAACAAAATTAAAATAACTTCAACCAAATCTCGGATTTCTTACAGCAATTGCTGTACCTGGCCACTTGGATATTCAAGGCTGATGCAATAGTTAACATTTTGTTTGCCTTTCTCACACAGGCTCCCACACCCTTGGAGTCTCCATGTAACATAAATTGCTTTATAGAAGAGACACGGGAAACCAGGAACCAAATCTGAGCAGGGGAGGGAACTCCCATATGACCATGACATCACTGAAAAGTATCAGCAGCCTCTCTCTTTTTTACACGAGAGCTATCACCCCATATTGCTAAACAGAAAACTGGATTTTTTGGTACATCTGGGACAGGGCTGAGTCTGAAAACGATGCAGAAATAATATCATTTTGGAGGAGAAGAACTCTCCTTTTTTTTCTTACCTCATCAAACTGATGAGCAGAATAATTCTGGTGATTCTGATGGTTTGGGGTGAGCTGGGGTGTCAGGAGTTCAGGAGTGCAGCAGGAAGCACTACACTGTTGGGCTTCATAAACTGCCCTGAGAGCAAATTAGCAGCAGCAAAACCAGGGGAGGATCCCAGAGTCCTCCCAGTCAATAACCTGAGTTACAAGGAAGATTTGTGGGAAAGAAATCCAAATTTTATTCTCTCTACCGTCACGTGTCCATGGATGAATTCTCTGTGATGCCATTAATAACATCAAATATCAGAGTATGGGATGTTATAGTTCTCAGCATGGCAAAGATGGAGGGTCATTCCCAAGTGCACGGGGCAGCAGGAAAAGTGTGGATAATTGGGATTTTGAAAAATCTGCACTTGCTCTGTGTATATGAGAGATGTAAAATATTACTGTTACAGATCCTGCCAAGCAAGCAGCAGTTTCAATGGAGACAGTGCTGTGCAGAGCTCAGGTCAGGCTGGGAATTCCACTGCCACGGCTGGAACAAGGACTTGAGACTTGCCCTACTGTTCATTCATGCCTCAGACCCAGGCAAGGCGGCTCTCCAGCATATTTGCCTTCCTGATGCAGGTCAAGAGCCAGGATGAGAACAAAGCCACTCCTTGGTGCTGATAAGGACCCGGTGCTTTGTGGCTGAAACTGGATCTGTGATGTTCAGGGCTTGTTTTATGTGGCTGGGTGGGAGGAGGGCCTGGGCTCCATCTTCTCTCTTATCAGCTGGGAGCAAGTGCTCGAATTTCTCTGCTCCTGGTGGGGCTCACTCCCATCTTTACAGAGGGCTCCAAAAGCCACAGGAGTTTGCTTTGTGCAGGACTTTGAAACTCGAACCAAAATTAAAATAGCAGTTAAGTTCCAGATCTAAGAATTTAACCACTTAGTAACAATAAGAACTTTATTTTTCTAGAGTCATCTATTTGAACTATGCAATCACCTCAGACCCTCACAATCAGACCTGCCCCTGATGTCTCAGCACGATGCTTCTTGCGCAGATTCAGAGCCAGAGAATTCTGGAGCTTTTTTGTGTGACTTTAGAGGACACAAAGCCAGAGACCCTGGAGTGTTTTAGTGTGACTTTCGGGGGATCATGTGTCCTGCTCAGTACTTCCCTCAAAGACACCAGGAGGTGGGGAGTGAAGCCAGTTAAGGGTCAGGAAGGTTGTACAGCACTGCAAGAGTAGTACACAGGTGAGAATAGGAACTTTTTGCCATTTTTTAGTTCAAATGAGCAGCAGCCTGAACTTTTTTCACTCATTCCTTGCTCTTCGTAATACAAAAAATAGAAGTTCCTGGAGAAGAAAGGAAGAAATACTAATGAAAGTGAGATTTCCCTAAGCTGGAAGAACAGAGTAGAAAACCAATTTTATATCACATCACCATCATATCATATCATATCACCAATGTTCTATGAAAAGCTTCTATCATTTTGAACGTTTAGATTCGCCCATGCTGGTGCCAGCCTGTTATTTCTAACAGTGATGGCAACTGGAAAACCTCTCTTGTGGTCTGGGGGGGACACTTTCGGTCTCTCTGAGGGACTTCAGTCACCCCCAGCCCTCCCGAGGTTCCAGAAGAAGGGTACCTGGCAAGCAGCAGCAGTGTGTTCAGCTGTGCCTGGAAAGAAAAGAGCTGAGTTTCCCCGGGGGTTAAATGAGTCTCAGCAGCACATCTCCCAGGCGGGAGGCAGGAGGAACCTGCTGGAGCTCAGCCTAGCGACAGAACGCAGACAGAGCGCAGCAGTGTCGCCAGTGTCGCTGTCAGCGCCGTTCGGGGCTGGCAATGCCCTTGGCAGAGGCTGCCAGCCGCCCCGGCAGGGCACTGACCGTGCCCGCTGTCCCCGCCCCGAGCCGGGCGGACCTGTCGGAACAGCCTCCGCAAAATCCCACCGCGAACCGAGCCCATTGTGGAGCGGAGCTGCGGACACCCGACACCGCATTCCGGGGAGGTGAGGCGAATGTCAGCCCCCAGAAAGGCACGGCCACCTGGGCACGGAGCACCGGAGGGCACGGGGCTCGCCCGGAGCCATCACTGTGACTCAGGAGATCGCCCGGGCTATTCCAGAGCGGGGCTAAATTCCAGATGACACCTACCCCTCGGGCGCTTTCCAGCGAGGCAGCCGGGCTTTGCAGATACGCTGAGCTGCTTTGCATATTTTCCTGCTCCTCAGCCAGGCTGTGGGACACGGCCAGAGCCGCTGCTGGCTCAGGCGCAGCCTCTCGGGCACTTTGGGACAGTTCTGTGCCTCCAGCCTGTCCAGCAGAGATGGAGGTCATTCCTTGGTACTGTGAAGGACTGAGGGCACCCAGCACACCAGAGTGAAGCTTTCACCTTAGTGCAGTGCTGAATCAGGAAAGTCTTTCCCTGAGAGGTGTTCCTGCATCTCGGAGTGCTCCACGTTTCATATCCTGGATATTTTATGCAAAGAGCAAATATCAGCAACAGGTGAGGTTTACCTTTGGTGCCTAAAAGACAGGCTACCTGAAACAGAGGCTAAGACAAATTAGGAGTATAAAAGCAGACAATTTATTCAAGGCCTGCAAAGGCCCTGAAGGTACACTGGGGCAAGCAAAGCCCCCCATCGGGGACGACACCCAAAATGGACCCTGGGTCCCGAGCCCTTCACCTTTGATAAGTTCTGTCCATTAGCACATTGGCCCTTAATTCTCCAATCGCACCCTCAGGTGATGATGTTAACCACCCCAGGCCTGCTCCCCCCATCTCGCAGTTGTTTACATATTTTTGGGCCCTAAGGCAGTGAATATGTCCTTGAATCTGTATTCAGAGAGCCTTGTTTTGGCTAAAGGTGCTGGGAACAGAGGATTTTAGCACTTTGTAAGAAGCACAGAACTACAGCAAGTAACAGATACATGAAGAGTAAAAACTAGAAATACCTGAAGGCATCACCTTGCAGAGGGAAATGCTCCTAGCCAGAGCCAGGCCAGCGTGACAGCAACGTGACCTTCACAAAGTCACTGATTTTTGCACGCTCAGCCCTTGTGGCTCAGGGTCACTGCTATTTCTCCCATCTCCCATGCCTCCTCCCTCACTTGCCTGCAGAGATACCCAGAGGGGACAGCCTTTGCCCCATCTGAGGAAGGAGCTCTTTGAGTCTGGTTTGTGCAGACGAGCAGGGCAGGAGGGCTGACCCTGGGGAATTGTGACATCCAACCCCCAGGGCTTTGTGCCACCTCAGCCCCGACCCCATTAAAGCTGAGCCAGTGTCTCCTAAAGCAACCTCACCTAGTCCTGGTGAACCCAGAGTCACTCAGAGCTGCTTCCCCTCAGTTCAAACATTTTTGGTAACCAGAGAGCAACATTTTTTAATCTCAACATTAAAGTCTCTATCCTTTCTACTCCCACTTTTGAATAATTCACAGCTGAAAAATCATTTCACTTGGTCTTTCAAAAAGGAGAGTTGGCCTTTGATCCAGAACTAAGCATGGAGAGCTCTGACCTGAGAGGAATGTATTTATTAAACCTAGAAACAAAGGTTTCAACTGACTACCAACCCTGCAGTTCCAGAAGCTACTGCCCAAGTTTGCTGCAGTTGTGTATAAAGCTTCAACCAACAAATAAAGTATAAAATGATGCATTTATTGGAGCTATTTCTTCTGTGCAGCTCTGCCCCAAATCAAGAGTTAGGTATTCTGATAGTTTTAAGTTATTGCCGTGTTTTGAGCCCCTTTCCTCCCCTTTCCAGGGAGAAAAGTGTCCTGATGAGGCCATGGGCAGCCAAGGTGTGAAGCTGAGGAAGCTTCCAGCCCCTGCATTGTGCTGATGCCTTTGAGCTCTTCCCCAGGGGACAGGGCTTCCTATCCAGAGGGAGTTGCTGGAAAGCTTCGAGGGAACAGTTTGAGGTAGAAATGCACAGATCATCACTAAATCCACAGAAGATTCAGTGATGTGAATGTACAAAATTCCATGTCGCTCAGCCACTGTTTCATCCCACAGCCCCAGTCAGGTTAATTTACTTCTGGTTTTCCTTTCAGCGTTGAAAGGAAACCAGGGGACATTTCCAGCCTTCAGAGACGGACAGGAATGGTATGAAATTTGTTTGAATACTGCCCTAGCAATTCTTAAGTCTTCAGACACCTAAAGGTAGGGGATCTATACCTTTAGTGTCACTCCGTGCTCACCTTGTGAACTTGGTGGCTTGGTCTGAGTCCATTTTTATTGGTTTGCTGCACCAGTGGGATTTCTGCCCTTCCCATTCTCCTCTCTGGATGCACAGAGAGCCTGAAAAATCAGTAATGGGCTCCCTGAGAAAGCAGGCTCCCTGAAAAAACAGGCTCCCTGAAAAAACAGGCTCCCTGAAGCTGTGGACTCCAATCCCCAAATCTCCGGCTGCCCCCGTATTCCTAAAGGGTATAAACAGCCACCAAGGGCAGGCAGTGCTGCACCGCATGAGAGAAAATTAAATTGCCTGACCTGTAAAGATGTACCAGTTCAGCCCTGGAATTTCAGTGGCAATGTTTTTGGCGAAGGACTTTCTGTCTGCTCTTGAAAGAGCCTCCATGAGGATACACCAGACGTGCCTTGTGGGGGATCCCAAGGAAATGGAAAGAGCCTCTCCAGACAGGCTGTGGGACATGGGCTCAGTGACAGTGGCAGCTACCAACACTCCCTTCAGCTTCACTCTTTGCCTGTTAACTGCAATAAAACCATCAAATGTCTTGAGCAGATCAATGATGCATTGGGGACACTTTGCGTTTCCATAGAATGAGGGTAACAGCTTCGTGTTATCCTTCGGTGTCTCCTAAAGGTTTGAAGCCTGTCCGTGCTAAAGGGCCTAGCACTGAATGGGTACTTTTAATACCCATAATCATAATTAGAAATCAGGAATAGTAACTGAAAAAGACCTTCCCATTACAAGGATCCCATATGGATAAACTTGAGTTGTTTTGGGTTTTTTGTCATTGTTGAGACAAAGAAATACATCTGTGTGAGCACAGATGACTTTAATGAGGCTGAACAGCTAATAACACATTGCCTTCTGCTAATTGCAAAGCTATAACGAAGTTAAAATACAAATGTTCCTGTTTTCTTGCCCAACAAAAGAAATAAGAGGCTGTGCTGATGTGTCAGTACCACCCAGGATACTCAAATTTCTCCCCAGAGCAGTTTTATAGATGGTTCTCTCCCTCCCTGGTGAACAGACTCTAAGTTTCTCTCCCTTGGGAAGTCTGAACAAGGCTTTAATTCCTGTTGAAGACAGAACAAGTCAGTCTGGGATCTTGCATCATGTTCTCATTGTTGCCATATTTCCTTTCCTATGCACGTCAGTAACAATTTGAAAATATTTGTGTGCACATTGCACATCCAGACTCGTGGGGGTTCGGCCAGCCCCAGATCCCTCCAGGCAGGAATGGCCGGGCCAGAGCTGGGACCCGCAGAGGCTGAGAGTCACACGGACGGGCACTGCATGGATCCTGAGCAGAAACTGGATGATTTTGGAGGCTGCAGTCATTGGCTCACTTCAAGCAAGCATTCCACAGGGACCAGCACTTTTCCCAGTGGCAAAGTTTCAGACTTGAGCTCAACCAGGGGGCCAGGAAGGGTAAATCCTGCCCTCTCTCCTCATGGCTCAAAGCAGGTGCCAACTTCCCAAGTGTTCTCCCATAGAACATCCGGAATGCTGAGGGCCTTGTTTGATGCCTTGGCTGTCAGAGCACCTGAACAAAACACTGACATTCTGGTATTAATCCAAGATTTCTGGCTCGTTTCCAGATTACAGACTGGCCTGGCAAGAGTTAATAATTTCCCTGCTGCCCTGCAGGAAATTCTGCTGCAAAATATCTGCAGGCAGCTAGGAACAAATACCTGCAGAGGTGGAGGAGCATGGGGGCATCTCCAAAGCTCTCTGCAGCTGCAGACAGAGCAACAAATTCCTCTGAGGGCTGTGTGCAAAGTTAACAATGGCTGTGGCACTGTGGCATGGAGAGGGTAAGGGGTTCAGTGCCTGAAGTCACTCTGTCAGTGACTCTTTCAGTGGCTCTTTCTTTATTATTCAAATCCTGGCTCACAAAGGCTCGTTAATGCTTAAGCAAACAAAAGCAAAGCGATGGCAGTCCCAGTGCTGAGCTCACGGCAGTAAGGGAATGCTGGAGCTGCCATGTCATGGCTCTCGACAAAAAAATTCCAGCTCCAAGGATATAAAGAACATGTGGAAGCTTCTGCAGCCAAGTGCTTGCAATCCATAAACCACAAGCTGCATCTGGGCTCGCGGGGATGTGAGGCGCTGCAGTTCATTAGTGAGCACAGCTGCACAGGGAATGGGAGACTCCACAGTTTGGGATGCTTTTGGAGCCTGTGGGACTGAGCCACCGCCGTGGCTGTGCTGTTTTAGGGACACAGATGCTGCTCAATTGTGCCCCTTGAGCTGTCGAGTCCATGACCCAAAGGATATGTTTTTGTGTGGGTCAAGGCCTGGGAAACAACACAAACATTTACCCCTTTTACCTGAACCCCAGCCAGTGCAAATAAGTAAAAAGGACCCAAAAGCCACCACGCAAAATCGAGCTGCATTTCACATTTTGCTTTCCAGTCGCAGGGAGTCACACCTGGCACAGCAGCGAGCTCCAAACAATGGAACCAAATAAATACCTGCTCAAACCAAAAGTAGCAGCAGTTAGCAGTTAATCGCCAATTCCAAACTGGAGTTTCATTTCTGGGAAGTCATGTGGGAGCTGTCCCCTGCACAGAAGGTTACAGAGTGCCTGGATGTGAGGTAATTGTTCTGGCACTGGCAGCCTGCTGTGAGCTGACTCTGCTGGGATGGGTTCATTCACTAGAACTGAGGCACTGAGTTCATCTATAGTGTTGCCCACATTAGGGCATACAGCTGGAAAGAAATTCCTTGAAACTCAGGCCCAGTACTTCTCCTATCACAAAACAACTGCTCATTATCAGTTGGGCGAGGACCTGCCACCTCAAATATTGAATCCTGCCTACCCAGTGGGGAAGGCTGAAGAATAATTTAGGACTCATATGAACAAGGCCATCTCCGTTTTCACTGTGTCAGCTGGTAAAAATTTGCTTGTTCATGAATATACCACCCAACTGAAAATACAAAACTTTGATTAATCATTTTCCTTTTTAGGCTGTCTCCTTTAATATTCAGCTGGAACTATGCTCATTGAGCTGGTGATGTGTAAAACAGAAGAGCACAACCAATATGTGGTGACTTGACTTTGCCTTGCACAAGTAGAGGTGAGTATTTGACAACAAAATTTCAAGTTATTTTTTGTAGTGGGAGCCTGAATTATACTCTGAATGGAATAATTCTAATGCCTAAATTTCCATGTTTTGTCCATTTACATTTTCTGCTGTTTGGTCTGTTCCAATGGGACACACAGAAGGATCATATTTAGAATTAAATAAACTTGAAAAGGGCAGCAATTGTGAGCATTTGGTATTTATGGAATGGAGAAATGATAACTGGTACTTTCAATGTAACAATTTGTGATGCTGAAACTTTTCCAGACAGGAGAGAATCACAGAATATTCTGAGTTTTTCATCAGAAAATGTTGATTCAGTGGAAACTTATTGGACTATTTCTAGTCAGTCTTTGATCTTAGCAACTCTCTCTCTATGCTGATATGAAATGAATCTTGTTTAATTGATGCTGTGGATGGCTCCCTCTTGCTCATTTTCTCCTGCAGCTCAGGAAAACAGTAGGTTCACCTTTGGCTCTCTAGTGGTCAACATGAGCTTATTTTTAACAAGTGTTTTAAGGACTGGAGTTCTTTTTTCACTCAAAAGAAACTCACAGATCTGAACATGGCATTGCTACATCCCAGCTCAGCCTGGGGTATTTCCCTCCATTCCTTCTCAGCTGACAGGACCCGTGGTGGATAAATTGGATTATTATTTACATCCCCAGAGCCTCTGTCAAGCAGCTCCTGTGCATCCTGGGAATTACACCATGGATCTTCAGCTTCCAGGACAGCCTCTCCCTGCACTTTCATTGCTCTCAGCAGCTCCTGATCGAGGTGGATGCTGCTGCCAGACTGGGGAATCTGAGCACCCCCGTGTCGCTCTTGTCTCCAGACTTTGCTCCCTTCTCTGTCTGTTCAATATTGTAGCCAAAAATTCCCTCCTTACTTCTAAAATTCCTGATTTTTAACCTCACTTGGGATGTCTGAGGCTCTCCCTCGCCCCGTTCCCCCCTCCTGCTGCAGTGCTGGCTGCTTTGGTCTCTCCCTAATTGCACTGTACGGGACAGCAGAGCTGCTGTGCAGCTTTCCTGGGCCTCATTAACTCCTGCTGAAGTCTCATATTTCAGATGCCAGTTTAAGGCTTTGGTCATAATCTTCAAAGTGGTTAATGGATCAAGCCTTAGCTACATTAAAGGCTGAATTTTGATCTGTGAACCATCATGACAGCTGCATTTCCTTGGGGCAATGGAGACTACAAAGCCTAGGAGGAAGTGTATGAAAGAGAGGAACGAGGTGATCGTAACTGAGAGAAGCAAGGGAGGGAAAAAATATTCAGGAGATACTGTACAGATCCAGACATTTCAAACCTGAACCACTCCAAACAGTGATTTCCCCCTGCAGCCAAGCAAACAAACCAGCAACACCTCAGCACCATCCTTGAAACAGATCCCAAGTACATCTTTCTGCTACGAATTTTGCTTTAAATGCAAAGCTCTCAAGCAGCCAAGTGCTAGAACATCTTTTCTCCCTTGTCCTGAGACATTGCTGCATTCACAGAATGCCCCAGTGGTAAGATATTGTCTGGATGAAGCGGAATCAGCGACAAAAATTAATGCAAAATATTCAAATAGAAACAATCAAATACAGATGAGGAGCCTCTTCTTCAAGAGGGACTTTCTGTGAAGCTGCTGCTGAATACAGAGCACCATTTACTTTTGAAGATAAACCAGAGTTTTTCATTCCCATTCTAAGCTAAATTAGTGTATTTCAGGCTCAGTGTTTATCCAAACACAAAGGTCCCACTGGTTAATCTTCCACGGAGGTTTCAACCAACTGAGTGAAATTGGTATAAACACTTCTGTAAAGGCTCTTAGTTTAGTTTATGTCAATTTGGGATCTGTTTATGGAACCCAAAATAAGCTATTCTTACACTTGACTACAAATGTCAGCCAACATCTTGCACCGATTTTGGCGACACTGATTTAAAATAGAATCGTAATGCAAACGAGTGTAACTTTCCTGCAGGCTGGGAAGTCCTGGGTGGAATCTCAGCGTAGCACATGGCACGTCCTCCCTCTCGTGGCAGACACGGGCATTCCCTGTGCCGGGGAGGGAACGTGAGAACCCCAAAATGGGTCCACTTGTCTGTCCCAAGCTGTCCCTGGCAGCAGGGACAAGAAACTGGCTGTTATTTCTGTGTTCAAAGGTACAAAAACACAGCTTTATAACGAGAGAATTGCAAAATACGCCAAGGTGCTCATTTGACAAACAGAATTCATAATCATTTTGGAATAAAGTAACTACTAAATTATCAGTAAACATTGCTGGTAAAATCACTGTATCAGTGATAATGTACTGACTACTAGTATAGAATCACAGAATCCCAGAATGGTTTGGGTTGGGAGGGACCTTAAAGCCCACCCAGTGCCACCCCTGCCATGGCAGGGACACCTCCCACTGTCCCAGGCTGCTCCAAGCCCTGTCCAGCCTGGCCTGGGACACTGCCAGGGATCCAGGGGCAGCCACAGCTGCTCTGGGCACCTGTGCCAGGGCCTGCCCATCCTCACAGGGAACAATTCCTTCCCAATATCCCATCTGTCCTTGCCCTCTGCCATGGGAAGCCATTCCCTGTGTCCTGTCCCTCCATCCCTTGTCCCCAGTCCCTCTCCAGCTCTCCTGGAGCACTTTAGGCCCTGCAGGGGCTCTGAGCTCTCCCTGGAGCCTTCCCTTCTCCAGGTGAGCCCCCCCAGCTCTGCCAGGCTGGCTCCAGAGGGGCTTCAGCCCTTGGAGCAGTTCCGTGGCCTCCTCTGGACTGTCTCCAGCAGCTCCAGCTCCTTCCAATTTTGGGAGGTACAATATCCTAACAGTATATTACTCTCAGGATACTCCTAACGCCAGTCTAGCCTGTGGTCTGGGAGTAACTGGGAAAGGAAAGCTGGCAAGGATGGATGAGCAGGAATTGGGGGGGCTTGTTCAAGGGAGGGACAAGGAGAGAACTCCAGAGGAGGGAGTTTGCAGATCCGAGACTCTGGAAAGCACATTTCCATCCCACAGGGGCAGAGAAGTGGCTGCAGGGTGGATGCCAAGCAGCCCTGAGCCCCTGGGGCTGAGGCACTCGAGGGCCGTGTGGCCTTGCCAAGCCTCCCCCTGCCCCTCTGGACACTGGGGACAGGAACACAAGCCAACCCCGCGGGCAGGGAGCTGTGCCTCACACACAAACCCTGCCTGAGGCTGCAGCAGAAGCACGGCCACATTCCATCCGTCCCTGCCTTTCTCCGGCCCTTCCTGATGGATCACCTGGCCCAGCTGAGCAACCACCAGGTGATTTTCAACATCCTTAGGGGAGGCTTGAGGCTGCCATGAGGACCTCAGTCCTGCCATCCCAGAGAAATGTAATTGCTGTGATTACTTTACTGGCATGATTTCCAGGTTTGTTTTTTTAAATTTAAAATGTTGTCTAGAAAGGCTTGGTGCCAGAGGAGTCCTCTGCTCTGCTCCACCCTGCCAGGGCAGAGCTGTTGGTTACACTCAGGGCCAGCAGGATGGTCAGAGGGCTGGAGCACCTCTCCCAAGAGGAACGGCTGTGAGAATTGGGATTGTTCAACTTGGAGAAGAGAAGCTCTGGGGTGACCTCATTGTGACCTTCCAGTACCTGAAGGGAGCTATAAGAAAGATAGAAAGAGACAATTTACAATGGCCTGGAATGACTGGACAAGGGGGAATGACTTCAAACTGAAAAAGAGTAAGTTTAGATTGGATATTAAGAAGAAAATCTTTCCCTGTGAGGGTGGGGAGGCCCTGGCACAGGTGCCCAGAGAAGCTGTGGCTGCCCCTGGATCCCTGGCAGTGTTCAAAGCCAGGCTGGACAGGGCTGGGAGCACCCTGGGATAGTAGGAGGTGTCCCTGCCCATGGCAGGGGTAGGATGGGATGGGCTTTAAGGTCCCTCCTAACCTGAATCAGTCTGGGATTCCATGATTTTCCCATTCCATACTGTGCACATTTCCAAGTGCAACTGGAATCTGGCATCTCCCAATTCCTTCTCATTAGAGATGCACTAATCCTATCTTGTTAGGCTCTACCTCCTCCATGAGAGCATGGTGCTCTGAACTCAGGAATTACTGAGGTTTAAACAGAGGCTGGGATGTTCAGGACATGGGAAGGAAGGGAAGAGGAAAAGCACCGTGTAACACTTGCACAGTGGGGAGGAAGTGTTCCTGTGCCCCTCATCCTGAGTTAGTGTCTCAGGTCATCCATAAAGAGGTATTTGGGGAAAAGACAGAGGTGGTGGCACAGGAAGAAGCTCCCAAGGAGAGGATGGGACCACCAAGCCATAACATCCCCCTTTGATAAGGCAGCAGGACTCCCCTGCCTTGCCTCGCTCCCAGCCTGTGGCAGAGGCAGCAGCTGTGGGACCCAGGAGGGCACCTGGGACCTCCTGTGCCAAACCAGGGACATCCCACACCCAGAGCACCCCTGGGACACCACGGGCAGCAGTGGCAGGGGATGCATTATGAGCTCCACTAACAAGTCAGCAGAGAGCTGTAGTTTATTTTAGTGCTGCTAAAATCTGATGCAAATTAGAGGTGAACACTCAGCGAAGAGTAGCCTGGATTTTCTTCAATGGCTTCAGTTACTCTCAAGGTCACTGCAAAGCTCCCCAGGTGAGCTGGAGCAGTGCTGCTGCACAGGTCTGGAGCAGAGCAGCGTCACCTGCCACAGCCCAAGCAGTCAGCAGAATTCCCTGCACTGACCAGGCATTGTGGGGGTTAAATGATCCCTGCATGATAAAGTGTTTCTGGTTTGCAGCAGGGTTACTGGAATAATCAGAGATCTGCAATCATTATTACTGAAGATTCCTTCCAACTCTATTTTCTGGTCTGGTATCACCAAATTTGGGATTTTCTGACCTTTGGGGGCTCAGAGGCTCTGCCCATTGTCAGGGCAGGAGGCCAAAGCTGAGCACAGTGACACAGCCCCACAGTGACCAACCCAGGTGGCCAGGCCAGAGCCAAAGAGGGCACCTGGGTTCAACCACGACTGTGGAACACCCCACAAACCCCAGTGATGAGACAGGGCCAGCAGGTCAGTCCACACAGCAGGGCCAGGACCAGGGCTGCTGAGAGCAGGGTCACTGCTGGGCAGCTCCAGAGCGAGGGGCCAGAGCTAAGGACAGGCTGGGAGGTGAATTTGGAGGTCAGGGTCAGTGGGCAGCTCCAGAGCGAGGGGCCAGAGCCAAGGTCAGGCTGGGAGGTGAATTAGGAGGTCAGGATCAATGAGCTCCATGGGCACCTCCAGAGTGAGGGGCCAGAGGCAAGGTCAGGCTGGGAGGTGAATTTGGAGTTTAGGATCAATAGGCTCCATGGGCAGGTGCAGCACTCCTGCAGCACAGCCTGGGCCAGGCTGGAGGCACCAGGGCTGTTCTCCAGTGCAGGGACACTGGTGGAGGAACAGGAGAGGCTGGACAAGGCCAGCAAGGCGTGGTGGTGACCTCAGGGCCCAAGAGCAGCGTGAGCAGTGCAGGGGACTTCTGGCAAGGCCCTCAAAGAAAATGCGCGGGGAAGAGTAAAGAATCCACACAGGGCAGAGAATAAAGGATCCCCAGGCTGGGACCTCAAGGAGCCTGGAAAGGTAAAGGTGAATGGCAAAGGCTCTTGTAGCACATTTTGGAGAGGCACAGCCAGGAAAGGCAGAGTTTATGCTGCTGAATGTGTCAGCAGTCACTCTGGCTGTGACCTGCCCTCTTTCTGAGAACACTGGGCTCCCTCATACAGAACCAGGGTTTGCCTGATCACCCCCTGGATTCATGGTTGGATTGAGCCCTGAGAGGAGGAGAGAGAAGCCCTGAATTCCAAGTGATCCTGAGTTCCCTTTGTCAGAGTTATTCCCACTGCTTGTTAAACTGCAGTGGAGGGTGGGAAAGCACTTCAGAAGAACACTGGCAGAGGATGAAGCATCTCTTCCATACTGAGGGCCAAATAGGTCTTTGATGCCCTATTATATAACAAATTCTGACTGTTATTCAGTGGCAAGATGGAAAAAACTCATGTGGCTATTGAGTTTTATTCTGGAGTTGTACATCTGGCTTCGTAGTTGCGCTCCTCCTCTCTGATCCTGGTTTTTCCACCATGTCCAGGAACACAGAAGTGCCCAATGTGAGGTAGGGACAGGTGACAGTGCAGAGGTTGTCCCTGCTCAACCCCAGTGGTACAGCAGGCATTGACTGGACACATGAAAACCAGACAAAACTATTGCAAAGTTCATCTTCTTCACATCTATTCATTCAACCCACTGACACAGACATTCTGGACATCCTGCTCACATGGTTTGCATTAAAGCATTATGAAATCCCAAATTCTAGTGCCAGATGGTTTTGGATTACTTTGCTTGTGTAAAGCGTTTAATTTGGGAGCACGGAAAATGTAAAATACTCTGGTAATAGCTTTAGCAGGACTACACAGCCTGCCTTTGCTTTATTCATCAGCCCTGCTGGCTGCCTTCTGCACGTTATATTCCCAGCCATGATAAAACTTCAAAACATGAATTCAAATTTACTGACTTCCCAGAACAGACTCTGCTCTGTAAAATGTTTAAAGGGATTGACGTGAAAGGAAATATTCCTAAAGACCTCTCTGCTGAGAAACCACATGGTGAATAAAAATAGCTCTCTTTTTCCAAATACATGGCTCCTAGGAATGCCTGAGCCTGGTCCTGAGTGCAGAGAGGGAAAAGGGGGAATGGGGAAAGGTCAGGCATACAGCTGTTGATCCTGCCAGGAGCTTTCTGCTTGCTTCACTTGATGAGCTGAATGAGCCTTTTAGCTCCTATTAACAGGGATCACATTTTTCAGATGATCTTTTCTTGGTGGAACAGATGAGCACCAGGAGTATAAATATGGAGTTAACTTGAAATCAGATCTGTTGGAATTCACACATCCCGTTCTCCATGGTATGAACAGGGTGAAAAGGGCTCTTGCACTTTCCGGATTTCACCCTGCATGGACCACTGTCACATCATGTACCACGGGGTTCTGCCTTGTCAGTATTCAAATATAGAATTACTCCCCTGATCCAGTCACACTCCTAAATGCAAGTGCAAAATGTTGGCCTGGTCAGACCAGTGTCTTTCTAGGATATAATCATGAAAATTAGCTGGATTGTATTTTAAGAGAGCTCTTTAAAGTTACTCTGTTAACGGGATGTGATTTTAGTTTGTTTAAATTTATTCTAGATGGGGAAGCCAGTGACTGGCTAAAGAAAGTCTTTATAGTACTCATTTATAGCATTTTGGAAATAAATTGCTTTTTTTCAGAGACAACACAAAAGTAAGGGCATGACATATGAACAGTGGTCTTGTTCTCAGAAACATAATGGGAGGAAAGCTGGTTTGTACAGAGGAATTCCCCCGGCTCTGCTTAACACCTTTTATCAGTTTTCACTCACCCTTTTACCACAAGTATTTTTTCCCTGAGTTTCTGTGTAAAACCCAGAACGAGAGATGTCAAATAGAAAAACAAACCAGGAGTTTCAGATTTGATTTTGAAAAGCTTAGCATTGCCAAGGAGCCTGTGTTTCCACTTGTACTGCAATAGAGAGACAGAACATCACTGACTTGCAATTCATTTCATCAGCCTCCAAGTACTGTACAATAATTACTTGGGAGTCATTTTTCTATCGAGTTTTTCTTTCAAAAGAAAGGGAAACAAAGAAAAACCTGGGAGTTTTGCAGGCTGTGAGATCCCTATAGCAGAGTGGACGATGGCAGGTTTACAGAGGACTCGTGACTGAACACTGCTCTCTGTTGCCCATCTCCAGGTGAGTCTCCTCAGCTGTACCACCTCATCAGGGCAGCTTGCAGTCACTGCTGATGTCAGCTCAGTGTGCACTGAGACAGAGCTTTCAGAGAGGTGCAGGTGGAGAGGAGCAGGAGGAACATCCACCAGCGCATGGGGCTGTGGCCAGGCACTGTGGGGGCGCCGAGGGCAGGATCACACCCGGCACTCCACAGGTGGAGCCATCGCCTGAGAGCTGAGTGTGCCCTGGCCCCGGCACAGCTCCTGAGCTGGGGCGAATTTCAGAGGCCTGTTGGGAATGAAACATCAGGACACTTGGATCTAACACCAGGATGGGGAAGCACATGAAGTAGACACAAAGCTGAACATTCCCTGGAGTTGCAGGACACACATATAAAGGGTGTTTAGGATGTGTATTGGCACAAGTGCACTGGAGCAGCCCCTGTTCCAAAGGAATGATCAGCACAGAGACACTGAAGTGAGAAGTTTGTTACGTTCCCTAAAACCTTGTTGTTCAGCTTGTGCTGAATCAGTGTCCCCCTTTTTAAAACTGGAAAGGCAGAAGTTTCCCTGTTTTCCTCACTGCCATCTCTTCCACTGTCTCCTCTAGAGGCAGTCCAAAGACTGACAGAGTAGTGTGGATTATTTACCAGAGTTTTCCTCTGGAAGGCTCTGGGGTGGGTTGCTTGGGACTCTCCCAAATATTAATAATTTTCATACATTTTTTAAGCTGAATGTGGCCCCCCATCTGGCAAGACACACACTCAGTTATCACTGAGACAGCCAAATAAAACTGATTCAAGGATTTCCAAGGATGACCCTTGGCTTAGAAGAATTTCCTGTGACCTCTCTTCTGATAACTCCAGCACTCCTGTGCTTCAGGGTTAGGACCTGACTACAATTATGGTCATTCCTCACTCCTGAAGGTCTCACATACAGAGCCTTTGGAAACGAAAGACATACACATTGTCACCACCTGGGAAAAGTTCTGTGACATGTGTGGCATCACACTGGAGATCTGTCACACAGACATGAATAGAATTCAGTCACCCAGGACAAGGTTCAGTTCTCTGAGCCATTAAATTGTCCTTTCCCTTCCCTGTAGCCTCCTGTCTCGTGCATCTCCCAGCTTTTCCAACAAGGTGAATGTTCCATTAGCAAGCAACCCCGATTGACTCCAAGGAGGTGGGGAAAAAGCAGCACTGAACTATTTCACTGAAGGCTACTGTAATTCTGACCACAAGATTCCTAAATTAAGGTTGTATAAACAAACTTAACCCTAGCATGTCCCAATCTTGTTATGTGTTCTAATTTATTCTAATAACTGTGTTTTCTGCATGAATTTTGTCTAGGAATTCACATGCATCACCAACACTCTGCAGTTGTAGCAGTGCTCAGAATTAATGATTCGATTCACCAGCACTAATGGATTGGCCCAAAGCCACTTCCCTGCCTTTGTAGCAGGGAAATTAAATGAAAATTTAATGGAGTGGGCTCAAACCTTCCCTTTATACATGAAAAAGGTGAAGAGATCCCAGTGGCCAGCAGGTGAGGAACGATGAGCTGTCTGATTAAGTTCTTCCTTCAGGCTGAAAACCTGTCCAGAGCTGCTGGCATGGTCCCCTTTGGGAAGCACAGCCCCTCAGCTCCAGCGTGCTGCTGCTGGGGGATCTCAGCCAGCAGGACCAGTGACCCCATAGAGCCGCAGGGGTGAGTTCCAGCCACCCCACAGCACAGCCCCTGCACTTCAGGGCTCAGTTTCCAACCAAACACCCCGAGATTTTCAGTACTGGGCAGGAGCTCCACGCCCACAAACCTGCTCATCAAGTTGGCTAATGAATGTGTTTGTTTCTGAATGCTCCAGTGTCAGCCTTAGTCACTGCACCGACGTTGGGAACAATAGAGGGATCAGCCAACACCCAAGGTCATTCCCAACTCCAAAGACAAAAATACCTACTTGAGGTGCTTTCCATTTGTTATTGCTTCTATCACTTTTCCCAGTTTGAAGCTGATTGAGAGCTGCTTCCAGGAAAATAACCATGGCCGGAGCAGATAATGTGTTTTATCCTGGTACACACTGAAGACAAAAACAAATGATAATTTCTGAAAAATAACGTCTTCCTTCTGCAAAGAAAAAAAAATCAAATAATCCTGTTTATTCTTCAGTTTTCAAGGACAGCTAATTTTTCTCTAATTTCACACACAACCTCCTTTTCCCTATCTTTTGCTAGATACCAGTATTGTGCCATTTTCAGGTTCCCATGGATAAAACATCCTTCTAGATGACTCTTTTCATTAGTGTGACTAACCTTGGAGACAGATATTTATGATATAATGATGACTAGACTTCCAGCTGCCTGAATCTTAATGGAAGAATTTTTTAAAGAAGACTTTAATATGAGGTGTGCCTGTTAAAGCCCGTGATAATATTAATAATTTGAGTCTAAGATGAGTTATTGCATATTTAATTACTATAATATGATATTATCAAATAGGATGCCAGGGAGGAAAAACAAGGCATACTTTTGAGCAACGACAGGCTTTTTACTCTATTTTATTGAATAACAAATGCCACCCTTCTCTTAGGTGACTCTATCTGCTTTTATAGTGTTTATATAAATTCCACACCAGATCTACATAATACATGTTGTACCATCAACCTGGATGTTTTGAAAGCCCAGTGGCTGCAGTCCTGAAGTCCATACAAACAATTTGATAGACTGTGAAAATATACCTGTTTGTTTTCTTCTGTGGATGTGGCACTTGGGGACATGGGGCAGTGGTGGCCTTGGCAGTTCTGGGTTAATGGTTGGACTCCATGATCTTGAAAGTCTTTTCCAACATAAATGGTTCCATGATTCTTTGATTCCATACCCATGGTGGTGTAAAATTGGTCAAATAATCATGAAGCACTGGGAAAAAAATGCCTTTAAAGTGTGATGTCTCATTGCTCAAGCAGTGGGGTAAGGAATTTCAACAGCATTTCCACATGTGCCAAAGGACTTGGATTTACTCTGACGCCTCCATCAGTCCTTAGGATCTTCAAAAATCACTATTTTGTATTAAAAAGTCATCAAGTATTTCAGTCACCCTTCAGGCTGACCTGTTCCTGCTCTCCTCCAAGCACATACCCCTTTTAATTGGGTACATTTTCTTCCCCTGGCTGCGCTTGAGCAGGCTGGGCAGTGACTCTTCACTTCTGTCCCTTATAACACAGCTTGGTCAAGCTACAGAACACACAGGAAGGAACACCTTTCCTATTAATTGTTGGTTGTAACAGTGCTGAAGCCTATCATTTTAATAGTAGTATTTTTCCTTTATGAGCCTCTTCTCTGAAGCAAAGGACCAGTGATACCTTGTCCTGTTGTGGCACTGCAAAAGCCAGGCAGAGGTTTGGTTACAGATCACAAGTCACGTGCAACACTTGGGACAAGAGTCTTTTGCACTCTCTGTAATTCTGAAATCAGACAAAATGTGGAAGTGGGGTTTCCAGCCACTCCAGAGAGTCCACCTGGGAATTAAAAACATCAGGGAAACAAAATCTGCTGCATACAACATTACAAAATAGAAATAGCCACTCCTCACGCTGAGTAGTAAGACTGGAGGTATTTAGCACGAGAAGAAAGGACCTGTAAGATGACAGTGCACTGGCAAACATATCCTGAAAGGCCAAATGTTGAATGGAAGTCCCTCCTGCACTCATACCAAGAAGACTTTATGTGAAAGTGTTACGTGTATGTCCCAGAGAGAGCTATTCCTAGATTCCGTAAGAATGCACCACAAGATTTCATAAACAATCAATTCAAAAAGCTGGAAAACAGAAGAAAATTATTTCTTTATACAGAGAAGATCGCACCTCTTATGAATTATGAACTATGAATTTATATAGCAGGCCATATGTGCTCATGAATAAATCCTTTTCTGAAACTCAAGATTTTGGTAGCTGTTCAATAAGTTGAATTTTACACATGTTAATGAGGAGAAGCCTAGGAAATGAATATAGTTCCTTCCTAAGTAAAAGTCTTACTTAAACCCGTGAAACCCCAGAACCTCAGTACAGTTTTGCCATGTCCATTTGTATTCCTGGGACTGAAATCCTTAAAACAACTCAAGAACATCTCAAGAGAAGAGGAGCAGCACCCAGTTGTGTGCATTGAGGAGAAAAAGCTGCTTTGTGTATTTAGGATGTTGTCATTTACCAAGAGCTTGCATTGAGGCTGAGGATCCTTTCTATTCAGCTGAATCAATTAGATCTGTAAATTTAGCATTGAAAACTTATATGGTGATACAATTATGAGGAGAAATTTTTTTCATTTCTATTTAATTTATACAGAGTTGACATGAAAAGAGTGGAAGTCAGAGCAACTTACAGGAGTTTTTACCTGTGAATGTCCACCTTTACAATTCCAAACACAGTGTGTTTGCACTGCTGGGGAACCCCACAGTATCTGGGCTTTTTATAACCTTTAAAACTGCTTCAGCTGCATTATTGCTCCAACTTTGAGCCTGTAACATAATTAAAGCAACTCTATTAACAGAGTATCTCACACACACACCTTTGTCACAACTTTGAATTGTGATATATGCCTGCTCTGATGCTTTTTCTACCTCCAAGCCAGCATCTTTTTCTGACCTTTTACTCATCCTCAGCTTGTAGTTTCTCATGCAATTAAAGTGAGCCACACTTATTTTTAGCACATACAAATATTCTAGGAACTACAGAACTGTTTGTCATCTCTGTTGGTAGAGCCCAATTGTTTTCATCTGTTACTTGGTGGAAATTACCATGGAATTCAGTTATCTTTTTGTTGTTGGCAATGCTTACATTTCTTAGATAATTTCTCCTTTCCTGTGAGTTACTCCCACTGCTCCTTCCTAACATGGCTTTACACAGCTTTAGGAGAACATCTCTTTTAAAAGAGTATTTCTCATAATTATTTTTGTAATTCTATGTATTATTTAATGCAGCTGAAAGGATGCTGTCAGGTTTATATCCACATTTCAGTCCGAGGTGGGATGACCTCCCTTAGCTCAATCTCCTATATCCTATGCACTATTTTGGGTAAAACACCTCACTGGAAAAAACAATAAAGCAAATAAATCACTGTAACATTAACACAAATTTTTTCTCATTAGGTATCTATCTTTCTGCACAGAATTTATATCTGAAAGGAATGTGGCTATAATATTTTCCATTAAATTATCGTGCTGCTAAATCTTTCTTGGCAAAGGTTGTGGTAAGGTGCAACAACTCAACTGCTTGCTTGACAGCTTATTCCAGGAATAATGTAGAGGGGGAAAAAAGTTCTGCTCATTACTTCAGTAATGAGATGGGGGGGGGGGNTTTAAAGGTTTTAATCCCTTTTGCTTTGGCAGGCTGCAAACAGGACACCAGATGGGATATATTTAATAAATAAACACTGCAAAGCCTCTGATCCACCCATAGCCAAGTCCTGACTCAGCCTCCTCTTACTGAAATCTCTTGGAGCCTAGTCAAGTCCAGATAAAGAGCTCATTTCAACGCTGGATCTCAGCTGAGGATTGCTGCATCCAAACTAGGTTAGGAACCTGCTGCTGGGAGTGGTGGCAGTGGGACAGGACAAGGCAGCTTTGCTTTGGTACTCTCTTCAGTCAGGTCAGCCTAGAACAGTCTACTTTCTCTGCTTCCAGCTGCCTCTGGAAAACCTGATAAAGCTGTGCTAGCACCTGGATGTGTCTGCTCTGCCACTGCCCTCTTCACATACTATTCTCTTCCTAAGAATCTTTTTCCTTCCCAGGGTTAACTGCAATAGCCATGAGGGGTTGTCCCCTCAACAAGTAAAGCCTTTGGTGTCCAGGTACAGTTGCTGGATGTCAAACATACACTGATACAAGATGGGCTGGTTATGAATCTCAGGTGGAGACTCCAAAACCCCTTGGACACAGCCCAGTAGGACTGTCCAGCAAAGAGAAGGTTTATTTGTGGGATCTGATCCTCCTCTGGAGCCCCAGCTCACAAAATGCCCTGTCAGAGCAAACAGAATGGCACAAGCATTCAACTGGTATCATCAACATCATGGAAGGCCTGGGCTCACCGAGTCCAATCATGTTCAATTAATAATTAATATTTTAGTTGCCTTTGCAATAAACACTGCATAGAGGTTTTTGGTCATTGATTCCTCGTCAGTAAAACTCAAATTTTGGAATCACTCGTGTAAGTGGCTGGGAGAAGCTCGAAAGGCATTTGAAGCAAGGGAGGAGGCTGGGCTGCAGACTGACTGCGGCAGATGCCCGAGGGCAGATAGCTGATAACAGACCCAGCGAGCCGCAGCACTCTGGGGACAATCCAGGCACCTCCTGACCGGGGTTCCACATTGTCCTGGATAACCCCAGGGCACTGCTCAAAAATAGAAGCAGCAGAATGACACAATCTGCCTTTTTAGTCGAATATCCCATTTTAGAGGGCCACCAGAACTCCACCCAGCACTGTACACATCAACATCGATATTGTTACGACAGCACAGTGCCTCTGGCACTCTAGGTTGTGGGGGTTCTCCTTCAGGTTTTGGGGTGTGTGGTCCCAGAGCCATCCTGCAGCAGCAGGTCTTTGCAGTGTCACACAGACCATCAAACACTGCTGTGATTTTCAACACTGTAGTCAGCTTAACAGGCGAAACATTGGGCTGGGTGCTGAACTGCCATGTGACTAAAGGAAATGGCACCTGGAAATGCCAGTGTAAAATATTAAAGTATCCTGAGCAGCTGGCACCCAGCAGATTATTCCACAGGTTGTTTTAAAAATAAGAGAATAGCACAAGGAGGTTTGTGTGTTCTCTCCATGACAAAGAATAAGCTTTAGAGGATACTTTATTGAGACATTTCTCAGCGTGCCTCAGCCTGTGTCACATTGGGCATGTCAGATATGGCCTCATGGTGACTTCATCTGCAGTTTTACCTTCCCATTCTCATGGGACACCAATCTGCTGCTCCAAGCACCGAGTCCTGAAGGCCCCCCTTGTACCATATAAATTCTGTCTCTTTATTCCACAGGACTTCCTGAATAACTGATTTCAATCTCTTTAGAGAAATAGAGGAATGATTGTGTAGCTGCAGTTCTTAGCTTGCAAAGGAAGTTCTTTTTGCCTGATTCTAAATGTGGATATCTGTGCAACAGTCATGAGCTAACTCATCACTCTTGTATTATTATATACACTAAATAAGTAATTATTGGAAATCTCATCAGCTAATTATAATAAATCAAAATGGACTAAGCATCTGGAATCAGTCAGTATGATTGCTTCTCTTCAACCAGACTCACTTTACCCTAGAAGACTGTATATAGCTAATTTAGCATAGACACACTCTCAAAATAAAAAATACATATATATATATGCCTATGAAATAATTAACCCATGAAGCTTGAATACAAACATGAATCTTTTATAAAAGAAGCAGGCAGATCTTTCCTGCTGTCTGTTGCATCATCCAGAGAACACTGGGAATATATGCCTTCTACAATTCAAAGGTCTCTTGAGATCACCACTGGTGCTCCCCAAACCGTCATTTACACAGCCCAGGGTTACCACCAGAGCCAGCCTCTCCTTTCTCAGCACAGCAGTTGATTTCACTGGGGGTTTATCACACCTCTGTTCAACGGCAGGTTAAGTGTGACTTTTCTAAAGAAATAAATCCACAGAGCTGCCTGCAGACTCCTAGGCCCCTGGAACTCCATTTGCTGCAGAGGCTGGAGCACAGCATCCAGAAGCAGGCCCTGGAAAGGTGGGGGTGTTCCTGCCCTGCTGTGGCTTCCTGTCAGGGGAAGGAATGGGACACAGCCACCACTTGTTCTGACTGTGCTGATGATGAGGTGTTTTCAACTCAGCCATACTCCAAAAGCAGTTTCCCTTCTGAATAAATGCTAACCATCCATAGCATTTATTTTAGGCCTCCTCGGTTTTGCAAAATCCCACCTACAAGATGCAGTGAGGTTTGCTTTAACAATGGAAATCTGAGGCTGAGAGACAATGACAATCACCCAGCAACTGGAACAGCTCTCTGCCCACAGCTTCAACCACTCAGAAGAAAACAACGCAGCAACATGAGTTACAAAATGTGATTTGTTGTTTTATTTGGTCTTAAAATGATTTGGCTCTTCGTCCACCACTTCTAAGAACTGTCTGTGTTAGGAAAGATATATTGCTGAAACAACAGATTACCTTCAGCTGGGACTGCATTGGAGCTCCTCTGAGTACAGCTATTCACAAATTCCTCTTGAGGCTCGGGATTTTTGGGGCAGAAACTGGAACTGACATAAAATTGTATTTTCCTCGTGTGCAAGAAATGTAAAGACTTTGTACTTCCACCTTGTTTTCTGTCTCCTTTGTTTTCTCTAGGAAGTACTAACTGAGCCAGGAATGGATGTCACGCTCCTCACTTTTGTTCTCTAACTGCAAGACTACCCTTCGCCTAAATATCAAAGAGAAACCTGCAAAACAGGAATTACAAGTTTATGAAGATACAAGCCAAATTAATTCTTGAGGCAAGTACACAAACCAAATGCTGTTAGAAGACTCTCTTACTATCTGCTGGGGGAGAATTTCCTCCATTATAATGAAACAGAGCTAAAAATATCCTATATTATAGGAACACTGGAGCTGAATGTGAGACAGTACACTTAGAGAGGATGATTAATTGATGTGTCACCAGCAGTAACACTTCCTGAGTAATGCATTTTCACTCACAGTTGCACCCTATTTCCACTTAAACCAAGGGAGAGTCCAGGGTATGAGTTGAAGTTCTTTTCAATAAACAGTTTTGATATGCTCAGTGCAGTTTATCAGCTGTATCAGTAACAAAAACTTTTTCTGACAATAAATCTACAGGTGCCACCTAGATTAAGCTTGGAGTTTCCGGGCCTCATGGACAGTTCCAGAAGTACAACTAGCAAAACATGAGAAAAAGTTAGAAAAGTTGTATTACAACTGGTTTGTTGGTCTGAAATTCATGAGTCCTGTTACAAAGACTCAGAGAGAAGCCAGGTTTTAGTACTTTAGAAGTAAAGATTTGCTTAAAAACAAGGATGTATGATTTTGTTTCTGCAGCCTTTGTGAATGACATTGACCTGTTGCTTGGTTTTTTCATGTAGTGAAAAAAAATGATGATTTATAAGCTTTGAGCACTTCCTTAGCTACACATGCTATTTTTCTTCCCTTTATCACCTGGAAGCAGCAGTAATTGACTGAAACTAGAAGTAGGACTACTTGTGAACAGGATTGTATTGTATCCAAGGCAACCAAAGGCCATGAAAATTATACTGGACTAGGACTATGACAGTAGAGATAAAAAAAGTAATTAATGGGAAGAAATGCTATTACTGGGGAAAATGTTATTAGAAATTCAAAGTCTGCTAGTGATGCTGATGTTTTTACTAAGAGACTCATCCTCTTTTCACAACTCGGGATGCGTTTACTTGTGTGGAAAATACAACATATTATAAACCACACCACACAGACACAGCACACAAAACACAAATAAACCCAAGTCCATCTTAAATGAGGTGCACTTAACAGGGAGGAAAAGACATACGTTGTTACTCATAGTCTAATAAAAGAAACTTAACAGTGCTATAATACTAGATTTACAGCTTGAGGAAAGGTCAATCTAAAGTGTCTCCACGATCAGCCTCACACAACATTTTATTCCTGAGCCCGGGAGCTCGGTGGGGGTTTCTTGTACCTGATGAACAGACACGGAAAGACATTTTAACACAACGATGACAACTAATTGTGGGTAACGCTGGTGTGCTGTACTTGCTGCGGCAACCACGTAGGAGTGGGTTTGGGGCAACAACTGGCCACTAATTCACAAAGTTCCCCAGCAAACGGGATTTATGTAAACACCCTCAGAACGCTAACCTGAGAAGTAACGTTACTTCTGAGTTTTGCGGAACGCACAACGGCTGAGAGCAAATTCTGTTCAGTCATTCAAGAAACTTTTCCCCCCGCATTCTTTGGGCTGCCGCCCGTGGAAGCCCGGCACGGTTGTTGAGCTGAGCCCTCACGGCCCCGCGTCCTCCATTTCCTGCGCTGCGGCGGCGCCCGCGCCCTGCCAAGATGGCGGCGGAGCATGAGGGCCGGCTGACGGCGGGATGCGGCCCCTGCCCGCTCCCCTCGGCCCCAACCCGACCCTCAGGGCCGTCCCAGCCTCGACCCCGCGACGCGGGCTGTGCCGAGCGCGGCGCCGGCGCCTGGAAGTGTCCGGGCAGGGCGGCGCGGGGAGCGGGACAGAAGCTGAGGGATACCAGCTTGCGGAGGCTGCCGGGGGACAGGACGGCGGCGAGTCCGGGGCAGGTTCCGCTGGGGCGTGCGGGGTTTTCCCCCGGAGGCTTTGGGCTGCCCGGCTAGGCGCGGGACTCTAGGCGAGATGGAGGAGCGGGGCCGAGCGCGGCTCCTCGATACAACATGGAGGCACCACGCGGAGCGGGCTAGGCCGGGTCGGGCAGCGACAAGCAGGAAGAGGCGGGCAAGAGCTCCGACGCTCCTGCGGCCGCTCGAGTGCGTGCAGGGCCGCGCCACCGCTGCCGGGGCTCCAGTGCGCCCATGCTCCGCTGTGCGCGGCGCGGAGAGAAGCGAGCGGTGAGTCACGGGAGAACCGCGCCAGCGCCCCCGGCTAGCGCGCGGAAGGCACGCCCCGCCCACCCTCCGGCCGCCGCGGTTGGGTG
>VZRL01001193.1:109833-134005 GCA_013397895.1 Origma solitaria
TGGGGGCCGCTTCGCTCCGCTCGGGCACGGCCCGGGGGGCCTCACACTCGGCCTTTTGACCGGGGCGGTGGGGGGCGGCGGGGCCGGGGCTGCGCTGCACGTGGCCGCCTGGGCGTGGGGCGGGGGAGCCTGGCCCGGCCGGCCCGCCTGTAAGCCAGTGAGTTCGGGGAAAAGAATGTTCTGTGTGATTGGGACTGCGGAGAACGGACTGGAATTAAGTTTTTTGTTCGTTAAATTGTTCTTTTTCTTCTTTAAATTTTATTTTGAGTCCCCGCTGAACTCCCGTCGGCGGGGCCGAGTGGGGCCGCGGCCCGCGCACCACGTGGTTCCCCACGTGTGAGGTGCTGCCGGAGACGAGAGGGTCGAGGTGTCGCAACTGTTTGCTCCGACCACAGGCACGGATGGTGGCCTGCTCTAAATCCAAATGTGACCTATAAATGGATAGGAAAAACAGCCTGTGCCATCTGCAGATCGCGGTCTGTGGGGCGGCCTTTTATTTGAGTTCCTGTCGGGTGTAGTTCTCAAGTAACCGCTGTTACTCATTTAGGAACCAGCATTGTCACGACGGTTTATTAACCTAATAGTGAGTTCTGTTTGCCTTTGTACACTCAGTGTGATCCCATTGCCACGCAACATTAGGGTTGCCTAGTCCATGTTTCCTTCTTCAGTGTAGATTTGCCTAGAGAAGCAATCCTGCATCTATCCTCAAAGTGAAGAGGTTAAATAAGTTCATCAGGGCTGTGCAACAGTCCTACGATTTACAGGTTTAACCTGCCGTTTAAACTGACTTTGTTAATGTCTGGGCTAAATTCAATGTTTAAAGCCTCACATGTTGCTCATATTGTTTACTCTAGTTTAAAATTTCGTGCCGGTAGACATAAAAAATTAAAGGGGAAGATGGCAAAACGTGCATCTTTGGTAGATAGGGTTTATTCCCCTCCATATTAACTAGTATGGACCGGCAGAAAGTGCTACAGAGTCACTTCTTGGTGAACTTTTGTTCTCTTTCTTGTTTGTGTCAACAGAGCTATCCAAGAATTACTTGTCTAATTGAAGTCATGATGTCCTTTTGTCCTGGTTTCTGGCTCCTCTTGAGTCTTAGTTAATGTTCAGCAGTCCTGGGTCAGCTTGGCTGTGAAATGTATTAAGGGGTCCCAAATGGAGTATAGGGATTGGCTTTTCACATCTGCAGGTTTTCTTGAATTTTCAACCTGGTTTCTTTCAGAATTGGGGTATTGCTCCCTGCTGGTCAGAATACTTAGTTTTGTATCTTGTTCTTGTGAGAACAGAAGTGGGAGACAGGAGCATCACTAACTCTGCTGTAGTAGGTTTTCAGGTTACAGAGGTGAAAATTAACTGCTGAGTAGTGAGTAGCTTTGGTGGCAGTCATGTGTCCTGTGTTCAAGAATTCTTGCAACATGTTGCTTGGGAAATAAAAACTCTTCGCTGGTATTTTTTGTTAAATGAGTAATAATTTGACTTTTCTTTTGAAACTCAGTGCTAGACTTAAGGTTAGCAGGCCTTTCTGCGTCTTTAGTCCTTTAGAGGACGGCAGATTTGTGCTTCCTGTCACGTTGGGGTTTCACCATGCTCAGCTCTGGGCTGGCTTGTCCAATTCAGGTGTGGTGCTGTGGGTTGGTCACAACATCCTGGGAAGGACCTGCTGATTTCCCAACGTGTGCCTCTGATAGGGCTGCCTTGCTGAAGAGCTTTACGTGTGCTGGCTCCAGCAGTGGCTTTTATCTGCTCTGTCCTTTGATTGAAGGAGTGAAGTCCTGCTGATAACCCACTGCAAGTGCTGCTTGTTGGTCAAGAGAAGCACTGGTAAGTAGAGTGAAGAGAGTTGTCCCTGTTCTGTTGAGCTGTTGAATCCTAAGGAGCTGCTGGTATCCAGAAGAATCCTGAGTAATCTCAGGGGTGAAGTTCAGCTTTCTTTTTACTGTGAGGAGCCCAAGTTAGTTGTATTTTAATTTGTTAAAACAACTTCTTCCTTGGAGGGCATCTGCAGTAAAATAAGGAGTATTACAGTGGAGCTTTGTGGCAATTTTTTACATCATCAGATCTAGAAGGGCTGCTTAAACAGACTTGGATATTGTTGAATCTTGTGCTTGAAGGCTGGAGATTAATAGCACCTCTCCTGTTTTAAGGGTTTTGAATATGTGTTAACTGTAAAGCCACAGGAAGACAGTCTTCTCCTTCAGAGCATGAGACAAGAAACTTCTTGTGTCAGAGGTGTCTCCTACAACTAGGAGAATCATAAAGAAACTATCACTTTGAAGTTTCCTGCACAAGCTGCACTCAAAAGCTTCCGATCTGACCTAGGAAAGTGCTATGGTGGCACAGGGATCTTTGTCATCAGTCCCTGCTATTTAACAGTATGGCCATCACAGAATAAGGTCTAAATCTCATTTTTAATGTTTCAGCTTCCAACTGCACTTACAGAGCTCTGCAGAAGGAGTTTTTAGGTAAATAACTACGTTTCTAGAAAGGTAAGGTTTGGGGAGAGAAAGCACAACTAGACTTGTTTCTGGACAAGTTTTGGGAGCTGATCCAGGAGGCAGTGCCTTGCTATATCTTGCAGAATTTGACCTGTCTCAGAAATGCTAGATGAGGCAGTAGTTGTAATTTGTATTCCATTCCTCCTTTTCCTGCCCCGGTGAGGTAAAAATCTAGTTCTGGTATGTAGGGAGGGAGGGGACGATGACACATGGACAGACAGGACAGGCTCCTTTGTGTAACACATCTAAGCTGCGGAAAACAGTGATAGCTGTGACTGAAAACTTTCCAAGAAGACTTAGGTAGCTTTCTTGCAGAAGGCTTACTTAAGGTGGCCTTGATAGATAAAAGGAGCTGCTGGAAACTTGCCTGTGATGACAAGATGGAGGAGTATTGACTAACAGAGAAGTGTTTGAACTTGGGTGGTTTTTGCTGTACTCATTTTTTTTCTCTTGGAAGTAACTGAAAACTGTAATGGTGTCCAAAGTGCTTGGAGGCTCTCCATTTAAGGACTTGTCTTCTGAACCGGCCTTTTCTGGATGTTGCTCCTTAAAGGTGGCTTTTGGCTTTCTCTGAAAAGTGAATCCTTACAGTTCACACTGCTGGGGAATTCTGTCCCATGTAAGGCTTCTTAGACTGCAGGCAAGTAAAACCAGTGTCAGCTGCAGCCACCTCTCTTTGGTGAATGTGTTTGCAGTTGTATCTCCCTTACAGGAAGGATGCAGAAGTTTAATGTGGAAATAGTGGTGAAGGGAAACTTCAGGCAAACTGTTTGGGTGGTGTTTAAGGTATCTTGAGGATGGAGCAGCATGCTTTGTAATCACATTTGTATGGCAGCTGTAACCTACTGCTTCTGAGCTCAGGGGGGAAAAGGGGCCTCTGAGATGTTTTTAAATGAATCTCAGTCTTGAAGGATCTTTGCACAGAGCCTGTCTGAGTTTAGATTTCTAGTTCAGTTTGTGTAATCTTTGCCAATTTGCTGTATACTAGAGAAGGAGAAACTTGAGTTTTTTTCTTTTGAAGGGGCAGTTAAAAAGGAAACAAAACTGAATCAGATTTAAAACTTCTGAGATTCCTCTGGGTAAGTGAGTAGTGAGCTTTTGTCCATCTTGCAGGTCCTGACCCAGACTGGCGGAAGGGCAGACTAGCTGTAGGCTGCCATTACTCTTGGTATAAAAACTCCCCCACTGTGTATCTAAAGCAGGTCTGGCTCACCTGTCAGACATTTGTCTTCTACCATGTGTTAACCTGACTGGTTCTGTGGGTGCTTCATGTGGGTCACTGCCAGCAGGGCTCAGTCCAGTCACGTTGTGCTGGAGTCTCACATTCATGGCTGGAAATGAAGCCTGTTCAGGTGGGCTACAGTTCTGTTACAGCTGGTGCCATACTATTTTGCTCTTTTTAACAGGTCTTACGTTGCCATTCAATGATGCTTTAATGTGAGGAGTGTTTAAAAGAATTGTAATGAAGTGTATATATATATAAAATTCAGAGACGCCGTCTTGGTCCTCTTCCAAATTAAAAGCAGCATCAATTTTTGTGCCTTAGCCCAGCTCCTGCAGTTGGCTTTGCCTGTGTTTTTCCTGTTCTGCAGTGTCAACACTGTTGCTATGAAAACAGGCATAAACAATAGCACAGTGAGTGCCAGCTGCTGCCAGCAGAGCGGGCAGTGCTCAGCCCTGGGTGTCCTCAGAAGACAGTTGGAAGTCTTGAGCACTCAGAGGAAGCAGAGAGGACTGAGTTAGTTATGTGTGAAATCAAGTGAATCTCTTTAAGTGCTCCAAGAACGAGTTGTTTTAACTTTGTTTAGATGTGTTTCAGATCTTCTTGCAGCCTTTCAGTCCAGAACTTCATTTTGAGGGTAAATACCATCATCTGGTCCAGCTGGAAGTTAGATAGGGGATTAGAGATACATACTTTAGTACGTTATCTCTTGTATTTTAAATTCTCAGCCCTCTGCTGTGGTTGGAATAATCACTACTGTGCAGAGGGCATCAGAGAGAGGAACTGTTTTGAGGGAGGAGTGAATAAAAAGCCACAGTAAATTTGTGAATCATTGAGGTACTTCAGAAATAGCTAAATAACAATTCATGTTTAGGCACACACTCTGTATTTAAGAGCTAAATGTCAGGATGCTAATTCTGGTTCCTTCTTGAGGTCATGTGTTGTTCTACTGCTCCTGTAGTGGTTTTCTTCAAGACTCAGCTCCTGGCATGTTCTGTAATCTGGGATGCTGAAGGGTCTGGGAGGAGGGGGAAGCATTCTGTAATGTGAATAAACTGTAGGGCTACAGGGGGATTACCTTGCAGGGGGATCAGGTAAACTGCCAGATATACCAGATAATGATTCTACTTCTTTTGGGTTAAGAATAATGAATTGGGAGAGAGTATGTGAGGTATTTAAACTTCCATCAAAACAAAGCTTGACATGCAGATTTTTAGACCAGTGTACTTCAGACTTATCTTCAAGCATGCTTTAAAAAAGACTCCAGTTTAAATGTGTAACTTCCTTGTTCTTTTCTTTTTGGCTCTGAAGTGTTGTGTGAGTGTCCTGCAGCTCAGAGGAGGTGTGGCAGTGTGAGCACAGTGTTGAACCTGCCCCATCCTCAGTGGGCTGTGCAGGCTGGCTCTGCCCATGCCGTGCTGACCTCCAGTCGCAATATGGGCAAAGCAGGGATTGTGCTGTCAGACAGACCTGCCTGTCTGATGCTTCCAGAGCATTCTGAGGATGCTTTCCCAGTTAGCCTTCCATGTAGTTGGCAAGTGTCTGCTGTCTTAACATCTTCAAATATTTTCTTTCATGTAAACCTGGGAGTGGAACATGCATCCTGAGCTACAGGTTAATAAGTTGTAGTTTTGCTTTTCAGAGTTTAACTTGCTATTTAGGTCATTAAAGACCTAAAATCTTCAAATGTTAAGCTAATGTGCTTTTGAATGCTTTAGGTTTAATACTGCCTATTCTTACACTCAGCTTTCAGACTGAAGCCTGATTAGTCACTAGAGGTAGTAGCTGCCAGGCAGGTGCTTCAAGAGAAAACATAACTACCAGGAGGAAATAACTTGTAGAGGTTGAGTAACTGGCTTTTAACTCTTGGACATAAGGAAGGTGTTTTACTGAAAGAACAGCATTAAGTGTGGTACTTCAATAATTAAGGGGGTTTACTTCTCATTTCCCCTCTTCCTGAACGTTTTGTAAATTCTTGAAGTAAGGGCTGGCTACAAAATAATTAAAGGAGAAGTTACACTGCACACTGTTTGTCTGTTCAAAGTTGCCTTACTCCAAGCAAAGTGGAGGCAAACTTTTATCCTCTGCAGTGGTTTCAGTGGTCATGATCAGCTGCAGTACAAGAAAGTATTGACTTAGCTGGAAATCCTGTTTGGTTTGCATTGCCTTTGGAGGGAGGCTGGGAAACCTCTGAATCTCTCATTTTAATGTACTCTTTGGCTGGGGGAGGAGAAGGTGCTCTAAAAATGTCTCTCTTGCTCAGACAGGTGATCTGCAGCCATGAGCAGCAACGAGTGCTTCAAGTGTGGCCGTACTGGCCACTGGGCCCGGGAGTGCCCCACTGGGATAGGCCGTGGCCGTGGGATGAGGAGCCGTGGCAGAGGTGAGTGGTGGCGTGCTTTTCTGTTCGTTTGGATAGCAGATCTCCAGCTGACTGCTGTGTGTAGCATGTAAAACTGGCTCTGGTAGACTAGAGTGAAGGAAGTGGGGACTCAAATTGCTAAATAAGAATCTCTGAAATTTACCTTTGCCTAGAAGTTTGACTAGGGGCTCTGAGAGTGAAGCTAACTTGTCAATTCAGTTTGTCATTGATTCTTAAAATTATTCTAAACTTAATACTTACGCCTTTTCTTTTTCTTTTACCTGTTTCAAGCAGGCTTCCAGTTCATGTCTTCATCTCTGCCGGATATCTGTTACCGCTGTGGTGAGTCTGGCCATCTTGCCAAGGACTGTGATCTTCAGGAGGATGGTAAGTATCAATAAATATTCCAGCTCTTCAGTGCCACGGGCAGAGCTCTGACTGAAGGGAAGGATACAGGGATTCCCTGGGAACAAGCTGTGCATGTCCCCTGTTCACAGCATGCTGTCCCTCACGCTACCAAGGTTTTATAGTCTTGTTTGGTATGTTTTTCTTATTGTGGAAGCCTGCTATAACTGCGGTAGAGGTGGCCACATTGCGAAGGACTGCAAGGAGCCCAAGAGGGAGAGAGAGCAGTGCTGCTACAACTGTGGCAAGCCCGGCCACCTGGCCCGTGACTGCGACCATGCAGACGAGCAGAAGTGCTATTCTTGTGGAGAGTTCGGGCACATTCAAAAAGACTGCACCAAAGTGAAATGCTATAGGTAAGGACTGACAGGAAGTGGCTGAGAGATGCACCTCGTGCTAGATGCATTCTGTGTGTGCTTTTGGTTAGGAAATGTAACTTAAGCTGTGACCAGGTGCCAGTTTCTTTGATAAGTTACCTGCTGTTGTTCAGAACTGAGGCTTAAACACCTATTAGTAAGGTGGAGTACAGATTCCATGATGTATTTCTAGATGGCCACCCAATGCAGGTGTTAAATCAGTTGAGCTGTACAGGAGAAAGGGCCGTGTCCTTTTGCAGAAGGTAGCAGGAGGTACTTGGCTATAGCACAAGGAGTTGGGTAATCCTATATCTCCTGCCAGAGCTAACAAACCCCAGCTGTACAGCCCAGCTGACTGGCACAGCCAGCCCCAGCAGGAACACACTTAGGATGCCTTGGTTATGGGAATAGTGAGTAGAAGTGGGTGTTAAATTGGTTTCAAATGCCATCTTCAGAGTGTTGTCTGGGTTTTTAGTGCAGGCATATACCAGAAACAGCACGTTCCTGAGAGCAGTATTCTTCACCCCCACCAACATTCCCTCCTGTGGAGGAAGGAGAGAGAACATGGTGTATTTGAGCTAAAACTAATTATTCTCAAAACAAGGCTAAACTACAGGCAGCAGGATTGGGAGCAGGCAAAACCCTGTACAGTTGGAAAAAAAAAAATCCCCAAAGCAAATCTACAGTGATTTTGGCATGTAAGTGATTAATGTGAGTTGATCATTTGGGAGCAGTTCATGGCTCTGCTGAAGTCAAACTTCCCTCATGTCAAAAAATTCTGGGACACAGGAGCAGAAGCCTCGAATGCAGAACCAGTGTTGCATGAAACTGAAGTAGACAACATACTTGGCCGGGTAGGATTGCTGCTGAGTGTTGTGGCTGTTCTGACACCCCCTTTGCTTTTGCAGGTGTGGTGAAACTGGCCATGTAGCCATCAACTGCAGCAAGACCAGCGAAGTCAACTGCTACCGCTGCGGCGAGTCAGGGCACCTTGCACGGGAATGCACAATTGAAGCTACAGCCTAATTATTTTCCTTTGTCGCCCCTCCTTTTTCTGATTGATGGTTGTATTATTTTTCTCTGAATCCTCTTCACTGGCCAAAGGTTGGCAGATAGAGGCTACTCCCAGGCCAGTGAGCTTTACTTGCCGTGTAAAAGGAGGAAAGGGGTGGAAAAATCAACTTTCTGCATTTAACTACAAAAATGTTTATGTTTAGTTTGGTAGAGGTGTTATGTATAATGCTTTGTTAAAGAACCCCCTTTCCGTGCCACTGGTGAATAGGGATTGATGAGTGGGAAGAGTTGAGTCAGACCAGCAAAAACCCTCTCTGGGTTACAGGGAAGTGATCCTATGCAGGAGGAAAGAAATTCTGGAAGTGTCTAAACTTCCTCATAACTTTTATTTTATTACAATGGCCTTGGATTGTCTGACCTCAGTAGCTGTTAACACCAAGTGATATCTGCATCAGGCCCTACCTAGAGCATATAGCTGAGTGGGAGTAAACAAACAAGATGCACATGCCTGTTAATGGCCATGAGAGAGAGAGAGAGAAATCTGAAATAAATCTAAAAGTAACAGTAATTCAGTCAGTGAATGTTAATGTTGGAGATACAGAACGCAATGGGAAGCTTTTGAATAAATATCTCAAAGTCAATCTGAAACCCAGACATCAGTGCTCATAGCATATACAATTTGGAGCTATTCAGGAGTTGCAAATAAATGCATTTTCACAGAAATCAAGATGTTATTTTTGTATTCTATATCACTTAGACAACTGAGTTTCATTTGCTTGTAATCGGTTTTTAAAGTAAGATGGTAAGAGCAATTGAAGTCCTAGAACATAGAAAATGTAATTTTAAACTATCAATAAAGCTGGAGGAGGAAGGGGAGTTTGGCTAAAGTTCCTTTTGTTTATTTTTGGTTTTCCTGTACACAGTGCAAAATAACATATTAAAAAGGGGTATGTTGGAGGTTCAGCTTGGCCTTTTCTTTTCTACTGTCAATGTTGAGTTCCCATTCTGTAGCATCCGGCTGTCAATGTGTTGTGTGCAGATGTTCATGCGAGTGGGATGTGGGTCTGGATGGGGGGCTGATTACATCTGAGTGGGTGCAGTTAAAGCATTTGGTGGAAAAACCATTAGAGGAGGGGCAGGGAGTTCCAAACTCAGAGTAGCTCAGTTCTGTCCAGCAGTACCTGAGCCTTCACAGTGGCACTTCCCCTGTCCATGGGTGGTTGTGTTGTGTGTGTTCACTGAGGGTCAGTGAATAGTTGGGAGGTTACACAGCTGAAAAAGGAGCTGACAAACACAGTGGATCTGCACATCCACTCACCCAGTGAATAAAGTCTTGGTGTGCAGGAGCTCTTGGCTGACCTGTGCTTCACCATAGGGCAGGACTGGAGAACGGGCATCCTAACATCTGGTGTGAAGATTGGACTTTGCGTGGAGTGCCTCTGAGCTGCTGGCTGGCCTCAAGCTCCAGCAGATCCTATGGAATCTGCAGTTAGGAGCAGGGATAGTGTGCTGCAGTGAGGTTGTGTCTGAATTAGCAGTCTAAAGGGTTTCCTTTCTCTCAAGTCCCCCGGGCTGTGTGTGCTGTGCAGGGAAAAATGGGCTGTGATGTCTGTCCCTAGAGGGAGAAGTACCAGACAGGCAGTCTGCAGCTATGCTGGAGACAACTGAACTGGCCCCGTGTCTTCATCTCTGTTACAATTACCCAGTTCTGTCAGATTTACATTCCTGTTAATTTTGGAAGCAAGGGTGAAGGGGGTGGGTTGCCCTGGGGTAGTGCAGATACACAGCACACAGGAGCTTAGCCTGGTAGGTTTGGACAAATTTGAGTCTGCACACAATTGTCTTAGTTAACAGTAAAGTTTGAACCTCTGTGATTACAATGACTTTAAAGTCTTTGGGACTTAACTGAAAAAAGTGTTTTTCTCTAAGAATGTACATTTTTATACAAAGAAAACAAGATTAAAAGCCAAGAAACAAACGAGGTTCTAAGTTCCAAAAGGAGAAAATTATTCTGGCAGAAGTGTCTCTTCCTGGTTCTCTTTCTGCGAGAATGTTGGTGCTGCTGTTTATGGTAGTTTTTCCCAAGTGAACAAGAGCTGGACAAGCAAGTGGTGATTTCATACAGTGTGGGACATGGGAAAAATCAATCTGTCATTTGTGTCATGTTGATCTTTTTCACTAACACTGAGGCATCTCATTCATTATGGCAAAGTCCAGGGTAGTGGTTTTTATGAATCTGGTGGATTTTTATGGATCAAGAAGGCAGAGACAAATATTTTATAGAAATGAAACTCTCTGAAGGGGTACAATTTCTGGATAGGGGAATTTTATTTTACTGAACTTGCTGGGAGTCACGGAATGAATTGCCAGTCATCCCAGTTTGGGTTTTGGATGAGCTGCTGACTGGTGTGATTGTAAAACAACTCCACAGGAGCCAGCAGCGTGCACTCAACAGCGCCGGGAGTGAATGGAATGCGGGGCTGCATGCGAAGGAGTGCGACTAGCAGGGTAAGGGAGGGGGTTCTGCCCTTGTGAGACCCCCACGGAGCACTGTGTGCAGTTCTGGTGTCCCCAGCACACCATGGAACTGTTGGAGCACTTCCAGAGGGACGTCTGAAGATGTCAACAGGACTGGAGCACCTCCCCAGGGGAGGCAGGCGGGGAGAGCTGGGGCTGCTCAACCTGGAGAAGAGAAGGCTGCGTGGAGAGCCCACAGCACCTTCCAGGCTCTGAAGGGGCTGCAGGGAGGGGAGAGGGACAGCGCATCAGGAACTGCAGTGACAGGACAAGGGGAATAGGTACAGATCGACAGAGGGGAAATTAGGTATTACAAGGAGCTTCTTTGCTTGTGAGGGTGGGGAGGCCCTGGCACAGGTGCCCAGAGCAGCTGTGGCTGCCCCTGGATCCCTGGCAATGTCCCAGGCCAGGCTGGACAGGGCTTGGAGCGACCTGGGGTAGTGGGAGGTGTCCCTGCCCATGGAGGGCGTGGCACTGGGTGATCGTTAAGGTCCCTTCACCCCCAAGTCATTCCCGGTTTCCGCCAGTGGGTCCCAATGGCCCCGTCGTGGTCGCGCCGTGGCCTCGCCATCCGCCGGGAGCGCGCAGTGTCGGCACGGGGTCACGCGCTGAGTTTCGCGCATGCGCACGGGGGCGTGGGCCCGCGTTCAGTTCCGGGTCTCGGCAGTGCTTCGTGTGCGGCGCGTTCGGTGGGAGTGAGGGGCTGCGGGACAGAGCGGGACCATGGTGAGTGCGGGGCTGAGGGACGGAGCGGGACCATGGTGAGTGCGGGGCTGAGGGACGGAGCGGGACCATGGTGAGTGCGGGGCTGAGGGACGGAGCGGGACCATGGTGAGTGCGGGGCTGAGGGACGGAGCGGGACCATGGTGAGTGCGGGGCTGAGGGACGGAGCGGGACCATGGTGAGTGCGGGGCTGAGGGACGGAGCGGGACCATGGTGAGTGCGGGGCTGAGGGACGGAGCGGGACCATGGTGAGTGCGGGGCTGAGGGACGGAGCGGGACCATGGTGAGTGCGGGGCTGAGGGACGGAGCGGGACCATGGTGAGTGCGGGGCTGAGGGACGGAGCGGGACCATGGTGAGTGCGGGGCTGAGGGACGGAGCGGGACCATGGTGAGTGCGGGGCTGAGGGACGGAGCGGGACCATGGTNGCGGGGCTGAGAGGCAGAGCGGGGCCATGGGGAGTGCGGGGCGGGGGCCGGAGCTGCTGGGCCCTTGTCCCGCGCCATTGCCCGCTGAGGGGCTCGGAGGGGACCAGCCTCGGGCTGGCGCCGCTGAGGGCGGGGAGCACGGTGGGCCCGCAGTCCCTCTCGGCGCTCCAAGCGGGGCCGGGGTTGACTGAGGCCGCTCTGTTTGTGTCTTGCAGGCTCGGAACGCGGAGAAGGCCATGTGAGTGCGGCAGGGCACTGCAGTGCGGGCACCGCTTGAGTCGTGGGTGACCTCGTCCGAGTCTCCCGCTGTACCTGGTCTCACAGCCTGCTGGCTGTGACTGGCTGGCCCAGTGGGACTCCCTGTTCAGCCTCTTTTACAGCACCAGCAGTTTAATGATGCTTTTGGGTACTTAGTTATACGTGTGCTGGTCCAGAGGTGGTGGGAATAGGAGGGCACCTGCGCACACGTACCTGGTGCTGTGGAGCTCCTGTAGCTGTGCTGGGTGGTTCTGTACAAGAGAGACCCTG
The DNA here is from genome assembly GCA_013397895.1 of Origma solitaria. Taxonomy (NCBI): domain Eukaryota; kingdom Metazoa; phylum Chordata; class Aves; order Passeriformes; family Acanthizidae; genus Origma; species Origma solitaria. Next base: position 121,885 of record VZRL01001193.1, read on the forward strand.
CAGCAAGGGCTGGGGGAAAAGTACACTGAAATACGTTGTAAAGGGGCCTTGGGGTTTTCGGCAGTTCCCATTTTGGGAACAGAGATGCCAGGCCAGGTAGGAACCTTGTCAGCATTGCTTTATTTGTGAAATGAACCACTGAGGATTTCTAGTATAGAGAAGCTGTTAGCAGGAAGAACTCAAGGTGCTCAAACAATGTGTTCAAGCCTTTGTTTTCTACAGACTGTGATTAAGTCCATAATAAACATCCAGAGGAAAACTTGTTCCCGTTGGAATGTGGATTTGTAAAAGTAAATCTGGTTTCTTTTCTTCAGGACGGCCTTGGCAAGATTTCGGCAAGCCCAGCTTGAGGAAGGAAAAGTCAAGGTAAGATGTAAAAGCCCTGAAGGTTTGGTAGCTCAAATCAGGGAGGAAGGCAGGCCTTGTTCAGAACTGTGTTGGGCCACAGGCCAGGCCCAGGTGTCCTGTAGGAGCCTGACTCCAGTTAGAAGGAAGGTATTTCAGCTGACTATTTCACAGTCACACAACCAGAAATGGTAAACAGAAGTTTCTTAAATAAATTACTTGCTTTAAAACTTAAAATATGTTTCAGAGGTATGCTGGCTTGGCTGCCAAGAAGAAAATGCAAATTGAAAATCTGTTTTTATATGTAGTAGCTTGGGGGGAAAGTCCCCAAAAACCCCTACGGTTATGCTGTAAATAGAATCAGCATGCTGGGCAGAAAACTAACATTATTTTTGAGACTGAAGTTACCTCTTTCTGCAAGTACTTATGCAAACTCAGGCACAAAGACTTTTACTGACAGGAATCACAAGGTTTGCTTGGATTTCTTCCTAGAAGTAAAGAAATCTTTCTCATAATCTCATTCATTGGTGATCTGATAAAACAGTAACCACTGAGCAGAGGCTTTTAGGAGCTCTGTGGACTGGAGACTCCCACAAGGCACAAGGTTGGAATGTTGTTCACCCAACACATGACAGCTATACTGCTGTTCGTCATAGTCTGCACTGACACACAGACTGGGGTTTTGATTGCTGTAAGATTGACAAAAAAATAGACTTAATTTGTAATTTAAATAACCCCCACCACTACAATACAAGAAACAGCATCCTTAAACCCACACAGAACCTTAGAGACTGATCCCCAACTATCTCTGATTATAACGAAATGCTTTTCATTCCGTTTGAATCATAAGTCAATTTGAAAAAATGTTTATGTGGGGATCAGAGTGTTCTCAGTAACCTTTTTGGACAGATTTATCACTGAGCAATATGAAACAGGAAAGTAAAAAAATAAGTTTGGAGAAACTGTAGTGGAAAAGATTCCATGAACAACAGATAGAGATAAAGATGGATTAGGGTGTCCAGTATATTATGCAGAGGAAGGGGTTTTAATACCTTTTAATATAAGATACTTTTAATAAAAGATAGAGCTATTGGGGAAGAAACAAAATAATGGCACACAGAGCCCTAGAAGCAAGATAAAGTACTCGTTTGGTAAGCAAGCCAATGGAATGTGAAGAAGGTTGAGAAGAAGGTGTTTTGTATTAACTGTAGTTAGGAGAGTACAAGACAAAATCATCTTGGAAAAAATGACATTATTTAGTAGTAGCTGTGGAGAAAGGCATAACTGTAACCAGGTGGTAGGTGCAGAAAGTGGTGAAACTGTCCTGAATGGAACATTTGTTGTATTGGAGGGGATTGTGGGGTGTTCTGAAAAAAAACAGGTGACATATTTTTATTTGGATAAAGTGGATTTAAATAGGTTTTTATAGTCTGTTATAGTTTAATTTGTCAGGGCCGTAAATCATTATTGTTTTCCACTTAGTAAAAATGGGAGCAGAAGGCCCTGGAGCTTGATAGCCTAATTTGGGATTAATTGAGCAGTAAAGGCTGTGTGAAATGCTGTGAGTGTGTTGGTGCTCAGTTGAATTTGATGATGTGTGGTTTCTGTCAAACAGGAGCGAAGGCCTTTCCTTGCATCGGAGTGTAATGAGCTGCCCAAAGCTGAGAAATGGAGGAGACAGGTAATGCCAACCTATGGATTTTTGTAATTCTGTAAGAAGTAGAACTTTAACACTTCCTGTTTAGACAGCCTGCTTACAAGGGGTTTTCCACACTTGTCCGTATGCTGACAGTTGAATCACAGAATATTTTAGATCGGAAAATTGTACATCTCAGTTCCAAAGCAGCTCCTACCATGTCAGGTTGTCCCAGGGCCACATCCAGCTGAGTTTTTATTATCTTTAGGGATTTAGATTCCACAGTTTTTGGGGCTGCTGTTCCAGTGTTTGATATCCTTCTTAATGATTAGCCTCCCCTCCCCTCAAATTTAGTCAGAATTTCCCCAGTTTCAACTTGGGTTTTGTTGCTACTTGTCTTATTGTCATGCACTTCTCAAACAATCTCTGTCTTCTCTGTACCCTCCACTGAAGACAGTTTTTTTTAGAAATGAATTTTTGTGTTCTTACTTGACTAGATCATTGGGGAGATTTCCAAGAAAGTCGCGCAGATTCAAAATGGTAAGATTTTTCTAACTATGTTTTATTTTTTCAATCTCCAGTCATAAGCTGTTACAGTAAAAATCACATTTCATCTGAACTATACTGATTCCATTGCATAAATTCTGAAATTCCTCTGGTGCTTCCAGTGCTTCTGGTGCTGCCTGATTTATTATCCTTTTTTTCTCTAACAGCTGGATTGGGTGAATTCAGAATTCGGGACCTGAATGATGAAATAAACAAACTTCTGAGGGAGAAAGGACACTGGGAATACAGAATAAAGGAGCTGGGAGGTCCTGATTATGCTGTAAGTGGAGAATGTGTTGTACTACATGGTTGTTCTGCTTGCAAATGAAGTGACTGCTGAGAAAATTGTGCAACATGGATGACTTGGCCAGTGTGTTTTAGAGAGGATCTTTATTCAGCCCCTAAAAACGTTTGGTTGCGTTAGAAGAAAGTTTTAAACTATGAACTGTGTTTATTTTCCAGCGGATTGGCCCGAAAATGTTAGATCATGAAGGGAAAGAAGTTCCAGGAAACAGAGGCTACAAATACTTCGGGGCTGCAAAGGATTTACCAGGAGTTAGAGAGCTTTTTGAAAAGGAACGTAAGTAAAGAGCAACTCTCCCCAGACATGAATCTGTGTAGTAGAACATCCTGAGTAAAATGTTGTTGTAGTTTGTGGGGAGTGCTGGTAACAGCATTTCTGAATGTCTTAGGTCAGCTCAATGAAACACTGAGCGCAGGGAATTAATTAAATGCTATTTCTTTGGGCAAAGAACATCTTTGGCTGTTTGCAATTAAGAAAATCTAGAAAAGAGTAAACTGGTTTCTGCTGGGAGTTTCAAATGGTAAGGATTGATGTCCTATAGAAACTTGCCAGCATAGCAGACAAACTTTATTGAGAACTTGTAAATAGTACTTGGAGTTCAGGGTTAAAAAAAAAAAAAAGAAAAAAGGAAAGTTGCATTGAACATCATTTTAGATGCAGGAATCAGCTTTCATAATAGGAAAAGCTAGATGTAAGGGGATGAAACTTTGTCATGGAATGAGTGGGAATTGCTTGGGCCTGAAAGTGAGGCAAAGACAAATTATGGGAGGTACTCCGGGATGTGGGGGTCATGTACTGGAGCTGGTTTGTCCAGGCCAGAGTGTGACACCAGTGCTCCCAGTGTTGGCAGCTGTTCCATCATGCTGGGTGCTGGCTGGAGTAAGGTAGCTGTGGGTGCTGTGAGGTTTGGGTGGAGCTGGGGACACTCAGATTGAGGTGGCCTGGGTGGGTGACAGTGGTGTTCTTCCAGCCCTGCCACCCCCACGGAAGACTCGGGCTGAGCTCATGAAGGACATCGATGCTGAGTACTACGGCTACAGGGATGAAGATGATGGGATTCTGGAGCCCCTGGAACAGGAGCATGAGAAGAAAGGTATGTCAGATTCCAGACCTGCACAGGTCAGCCTAGGAAGGGGTGATGGTGGTCTCTGAAATTAAGGTACCTTTTCTTTTCCCCTGTGGGCCTTGTCTCATGCTGAGCTGTCAGACTTTGTCTTAAGGGTATCCAAATCACTACAAAAGGTATTTCGGGGGGAGATGCTTTAGAGTTGACTTTCATCTTTACCACTATTAATAAATTAATATTGTCAGCAAGTAATTCACTATTGAAACAAAAACTCCTTTTTCCTCCCCCTTTTTTTCCTGCTTAAGAATATAGAAGAGTAGGTCACAGCAAGATCTGTGGAACCCAAGCTGTGCTCTCCCTCCCTTGTGAAAACTGACCCTACCATCTGTTTCCTGTCTCACCTCATTATTTATTTATCCATAAACATAGCTGGTTACTTTTCTGGGAGATTAGAGGGGCCTGCTGGAAGCCCTGAAGTCTAGGTGGGCTGTATTAATTCATCCATGTCATCTATCTTGGAATTTTAACACATTTGTATATATTTTTTCCTTTGAAACCTCTTCTTTCTCAATAGATAACACTTATCCATGTGTCTGCTCATATAGTTTCCTAGTGTTGTCTCTACTGACTTCCCTGATAAAGACACCAGGATTATGAGTCTTAATTCCTGAAACTCTCTTCAAAACTCAGCACTGTGTGCCATTTTCTGGGATTTGTGTAGCTCTCAGTAGAGGGCACAGACCACCTTTAAGAGGCTGGGTGTTTCCCACATAGTTCTCTTGGTGCTTCTGCTGAGCACTGGCTGATCCTCACAGTTATCCCTTGTCTATGTGTGAGACATTCACAGAATTGTGTGTTCAAGGCTGTGCCTTGCCAGGTAGATGGTAGGGCAGGGAGGAAGGGGGCTGAAGGAAATGCTTCACTTATCAGTGTCCTGCAGCAGAGCCTGGAGCCCCTGGGGCTGGGAAGGGGAGCTGGCTGCAGGCAGCTGATAGTGTACGAAGGGAAGCTGTGCGGAGAGAGTCCCAACAGCTCCCACTCGGTGTCAATCCCCCACATCCTGCTGGCTGCAGGGCTACCTGGGCTGCATTCAGGTGGTCATTTCAGAAAATTGTCACCTGAACTGACCAGGCTGGAGATGCTGACAGAGCCAATAGTGTGCTGTTAATGTACAATTCATGCATAAGAGCTGGGCTGCTCTCAGGGTCAGTGGTTTTCTGGGGTTTTGTGGTTTTTACCTTGTGAAGTAAGGGTTTTGTGAAACAAAGTATTGAAAAAACTTCGAATTTGGGGTTCCTTTTCTGTTAGGGAACCACACACAAACCATGTGCCACTGGTTAGGCCTCAGGGGAGAGCGTTTTAACATGTGATCTGTGAGAGCTTGGGGGCTGCCTGCTGGCTCCTGTTACTGTAGTCGTTTCCTACTGCCACAATGCCTTAATCTGGCACCTCTGTAGGGTTTTATCATTGGCCATGTCTGATTAAGCTTCTTAAAACTTGTTTTAGTGCTCTTGCTGTCATTCTGCTGTAATAGAGATGCAGCAGCCTGGCAGCTGCCACTTAGCAGCAAGGTACAGAATTGGGATTGTGCTACAAAATAAGAGAAATGCCCTCTGAGATGGAAAAAGAGACTTAAGTGGGTGGTCAGTGTAAGGAGCATAATCATGTTTAATTAACCACATGGTGATCAGCATTCCTATAGCTGCTGACAGGCTACAGAGCTGTAAGAGCCACTTAGCCTGCTCATGTGACCCTGCTGCTCAGGTCAGAAAGTAGATTGGTGGTTATCTGTGATATTTAGAGTCCAAAATGTACCCAAATTAAATTATTAACAAGTACCACACCTTTACAGTGGTAGCAGGGGTTTTGCTCAGACTACACTGATATATTTCATTAAATGCTACATCGAGGTTCTACAGGGTGTGTTACTGATGTGGAGGATTTAGGCAAGAAGTTTAAGTCCTTTGGAAATAAGACCATGCTGCACTAACAGGCTCTCAGCCACACTTGCCGTTTTTCTTTGCTACCCAGTTATAGCAGAAGCAGTGGAAAAATGGAAAATGGAGAGAGAAGCACGACTTGCAAGAGGAGAGGAGGAGGAGGAGGAAAACATCTATGCTGTCCATGAGGAAGAGGTAGGGGATGGCTCAGGCGATGTGACATTTCATGTGCTTCTGCGCTCCCTTCTTGGACGTGGTGTTACTCTGCCAAGGACCTGTCTGTTGCTGCTGTTGCCCCTCTCTCCGGCTGACCCACTACGCAGTTGTCCCTATTCAGTAAGAATCAGTAGCAGGGGAGTGCTTGGCCCAAATTCAGGGCATGCTGAAGGCTGGCAGTGAGGGCAGACGTTTCACTGGAGTGAGTGAGAAGCACCTGCTGAGACCTGGCTGTGATTTAACTGGCTCTGTTTGCCAGCTGGTGTGTTGGTGACACTGGCTCACGGTACAGCCTGCCTCAGTAACAGCACAAGCAGCTTTGCGTACAGGATAAGGCCACACTGCCAGCGTGTAAAAACCCAAGGGTTGCAGGGCCTTCTTACACTTGAATTGTGGTACAGCAAGGCTTTGCTGGTGCTGCTCTCACTGCTGTGACCTGGCTCTTGTTTCTTCTCCCTGCTCCCAGTGAGATCTGGAGAAGGGGTACTGGAAACAAGTTCTCTTTTCTCGGTCTGTACCTAAGTGGGTTAAGCACAAGAATAAAAAGGAGAAATCCATAAGGTGGATCTGGTGGTTCCTCAAGTACCCTGTTTTATTTGTATTGTCCCATGATTCACGAGCCCAGCTCTCAGATGTGGGACCAAAGCACTACAGAGCTGCACAGGGAAGTGGTAGCTATGTTTTTAAAGCACTTGCTGTCTTCTTTCTTAGCTGGCTCCTCTTCTGTTCATAGCTTTGCTGTGAGAGCCAGAGTTATGCAAGGGGAGGAAATACAGCTTTACATTCATGCCCATGGCACAGCAGAGCAAAGGCCATACGAGGAATGGAAGCACTAATGCTGAGAATGGCAAGGAGCAGGATCTGCATGTGATCCTTGTCGTGTTCCTTTGGTGCTGGGTCCTCTGTGTTTGTAGTGTTGATCATGCTCTGGTTCCTTCTGGCAGAGCAAGTAAGAAAGGAGGGGTTTTATGACTTCTGTATAAAATAAACTTGATGTGATTTTTTTTTTTCACTTTTTAGTCTGATGAGGAAGGTGGCAAGGAGAGAGAAGGTGAAGATGGCCAACAGAAATTCATTGCACATGTTCCAGTGCCAACGCAACAGGAGGTAAGACATAACCGCACTCAGCTGCAGAGATGCACTCTGGCTTTAGCATGACAAATCCTAATATATATCAGGTCATCAGTAAAAATTCCCAGATTTGTTATTTCTGTCATGTGACTCTGCAGCTGTTTAATCCTCTTGCAGATGCTTTGAAACTGGCCAGAGCTGTACCAGTGCTATAACCTTTTTCACCTGAGAATTTCCAAAACCTTCCTGAGTATTCTATAAATTGGAAAGTGTTGTGGTGCTGTGATCAATAACTAGGATTGCCTACTACATCTGCACTGTGCCTTTTTGCTGATGATCTGACTTGTTTTTAGATTTAATGGGATGATTTTTGAATTTCAGAGTTTGCTCTCATCAGTTTTCTAAAATTATTTTGGTGCCATGACTTTAAACTGACTGTTATTTTGAAATTGCTCTGGGTTGTATGTTACCTGAACAGTAACAGGTTGTTTGAGGAATAATTCAGGCAAAAAGGTTCTGGAGTTCTGTAGGTGATTCTCTTTCTTAGTGACAAATCCCCCCATACACAACGCCTACAGGATTATGCCTTCTAGATACTAAATTAGTAAAAACTAAGGTTCAGAATATTCATTGTGAGAGATGCTGTGTGCAATTCAGACAAGTATAAAATCATTACTGAGATAAAACAGGTCTTGCAGGTTGTTATTAGTAGATCTTTAAAGTGTATGCTTCATAAAGAACCATGTTGGCACTTCTGGCAAAATGTAGGGCAGAGGTTTCTGGCCATGGCTGATGTGAAGGGCACACTCACTAACTGTGATTTCAGAGGTGTGGACTCTGTGGCTTAGCCCTGTGTGCTCTGCATTTCCTAAAGCTGTATCTGAGAGAATTGTTTGGAGCAAAACCCAAGTGACTGTGCTGAGATCAGAATGAAATGGCAGCTAACACCCTGAGCAACAAGGGTGGGAGCAGAGATCAGATAGGAGGCATCTGTTTTACTGCTTCTTTTGACTCCCAAGAGCTTCAGCTGTGTATTAAAAATACTCCTGACTCATCTTAGTTCCACTACTTCTACACCAGTTCACAGCTCCAACTTTCACAGGTTCTTTCCTGTGTTTTTCTGTACCTGAGCATCTGAGGTTTCAGCATCTCAATTAAGCTAAGTGCATCCCGTTTTTATCTCTGCAGATTGAGGAAGCTCTTGTACGGAGAAAGAAGATGGAGCTGCTCCAGAAGTACGCCAGTGAAACCCTCCTGGCACAGAGCGAGGAAGCAAAGACACTTTTAGGATTGTGACACTGCACCAGTATGGCCTGGTTTGTCTGTAATCCCTCTGCAACAGGTTCCTAAGTTCTGGTAGCAATGGGTTTTAGCTCTGAAAGACCCTTTGGATGTGGACTAAACTCCATGATGGAATTACAGTGTGGTGTGCAGACGGAGAACCATCATTCTGGTTTCTCCACTAGGATGACTTGTACTCCAGTGCTGGAAAAGGTCTAACCTCAGTGAGCTTGTCTCTGCATCCAACAACTGTCTTCAGTTCCTTCAGTTTGGGAAAGGGTCTGTGCAGTGGGGTCTCTTACAGACAGAACTACACCCAGTGATTTCCTAAATCCTGAAGGGAAACCCATGGTGTTCCTGCCATCCTGTCTGCTCTGTCCTGACTGTAAGTTTGCACATCTTCTCAGGCTGGGTTTTGTTGAGCTGAGAAGTAACTTATGCTATTACACCTGCTTAGTTTACCAGAATGACCTGGAACCTGGCCAGAGGTACCTTGAAGGCAGATCTGAGTGACTTTGGAGATTTGGTTCTTTCTAAAACGCATGCAATGTCTAAAACCTGTTACCATTTTTGTGGTTTGTAATTGTGCCTGGATGAATTGCTTAAATGCTGGATATTTCAGCAGCTGTAAAAAACTTTGTGATACTTTGTTCAAATATTTTTAGTAAAACTTATTTACAGCCTGATGTCTTGTTTTATTCTAGCTCTAAGGATTGTGGTTATTCCCTAATTGTAGCCAAAGAATGGGATCACAGACAGCCATCCCTGTAGGGATTTGAAGCTCTGCATCCCCTCCTGCTCTTGGCTCGTGTATCCTGGGACAAAAGGCAAGGTAGAGTCTGTTCAGAGTCTTACAGGTGACTAACATTATACAGGTCTGAATGAAAGGCATTTGAAATTGGACATCTGCAGCCATGGAGTATTTCTTTCTAAGGAATAGAGTATTTAACAGCCACGTCTGGGACTGTTCAGCATTTCTGGATGCTCTCAGTATTTATCTATTACTATCTATTGTGAATAATCCACTCCAGAACAATCAAAACTCTAAATTACAGAGACGAGCTTTCTGTTACTTGATGCAAATGATCAAACAAAAAAAAAATGGAATTGAAAAAGTGGAAAGCATAGCTGCCAAATTAAAACCTTAAAACCCAAGAATAAATAAAAAACTCAATTATTGGTAGCAGTCAGACAACAAACTTCACAAACACATTCTTCTCTCTTCCTGTCAGCAGTGCAACTTTCTCTGCTTTGTAATAAAGCAGCAAATGATGTGTTTATGACTCAAATTATCACATTTGTGTGCTGCGGGTTGTGAGCATCTCCAAAGTGGTTTTGGTACTGCCTTTTGAGTGCCTTCTGTTCCTGAGTGTCAAGAAGTGATGTGCTTTTATCCACATGCTCTCTGTGTTGCTGTAAAAGACAACACTCGCAGAGTGCCTTCCCCAAAACCCCTGGCCACCCAGTCTGGAACAGTAGGCTCCTTTCCTGTTGGATGTGCTGACAGACCTGGATCAGCTCCTTTGCCGGTGGAAAATCTCAGTGTATGAAAGGTAAAGGCTTTGGGGGCTGGTTATGAGCCCCTGGAGCTGAATAAATTGGCAGGTGGCCCTGTAAGACTTTATCACTTCAGGGATGTGACTGTGGCAGGGGGACACAACACCAACAAAAACCTGGAGCAGCCAAATGGGTGTCAGAGGAGAGCTGGAGCTCTGTTGTGAACATGCTTCTGCTACACTGAACTTTATTTATTTTTACAACAGTTTTTCATCCAGGGGAACAGTGCTTAAAAGAGGAATGATAGAATCTTGTAGATTTGCTAAACTATATGCTGGAGGTAACCAAACTCAAGGGGGAAAAAACCTAATTTTTTTGGCCTGATACAGTCTGTGAGCTTGGTAATACCAAGGGTAGATCCCTTCTGTCATATATGAATCGGTAAGATAGAAACAGAAAACAGAAGGGTAAAGGCAGAGCAGGGACTGAGTGATGATAACAGAAATACAAAAGAAGAATAAGTTGAAAGAATGAGAAAAAAGCAACAGGATTGTAATTGCTTTCGTGTTCAAAGGAGTATGACCAACATCATGATGTAAAAGGGGAGTTTTTAAGACAGGGCTGATTTCTGCCAACCGTCACAGAAACGGAATAAATGCACAGAAATGTAGTGTTTAACTGTGCAAGGCAAGCTGGCTGCTGCCTGGCCCTGCTGGGCCAAATCCTCTCTGTAGCTCTGCACCTGAAGCATTTTTGAGCTGAGTACTCTTGGCTGCATCTGAGGGAACAAATTGCAGAGTAATTATTTGCCGCAGTGGTCTATAGCAAAATGCCTGTGTCCTGCCAAGCCGTGGAATTGCTGGTGGAGTCAGGGCAGGGACGCTGCTGTGGCCACAGCCAGGAAACTGATCCTGTTTGTCCAGGAGAATGCAGCAGTGGGCAGGCTCTGCCTGAGCTCTGAGTGTGCAGCTGTGCTTGGCTGTGTGTGTGGTGTCAGGCTTATGGCTCTGTAATGCCTCAGCCCTAAACCCATCCAGGTTCTAAAACAGGTACTTTATGTATTCTTATATGTAGCTTGTTCTGTCTGCTTCAGAGTTCTGCCCTGTGCATGATCCTGGCTTGAGCACCAAGGGGATAAACTCTCTAATTGTTCTGTCTGCTGCAGCGATTTGGGCCTGCTTTTGTCTCTTAGAAATGCATTTGTGTGTTCATTTAATGCCAGCCATGGCAGTGGTGCACATCGAAGGCCACTTTCCTTTTTCTGTGTCCTGGTGAGTGCAGTGCAATCCCTGAAGGATCGTTTTTTCCCTGCAGTCAGAGGGGTGGTGAGGAATATTTGTTGGCAGCACTAGGAAATAAGTGGATTTACCTAATCTGCATTAGCAGATGAGCCAGATAAACAGAGGTAGCTTTGCAGAGTATCCATTAACTAATGATATTTTGTGCTGCTTGTCTCACTTTCAAGCCTAGCTGCTGGGGAATGCCTTTGCAGTGCAGAGCTGAGGGACTGTGGTGTTTGTGCATGAGAGGCTTTTTCCCAGAAAATGAATCACAGAATAGGTCAGGCTCAAAGGGACCGCCATGGGGCATCTGGTCCAACCTCCCTGCTCCAGCAGGGCCATCCCAGAGCACAGGGCACGGGATTGTGTCCAGACAGTTCTGGAATATCTCCAGTGAGGAGATTCCATACCCTCTCTGGACAATCTGTTCCAGTGCTTGGTCATTGCACAGTAAAGAAATTCTTCGTGTTCAGGTAGAACCTCCTGGGCATCAGTTCCTGCCTATTCCTGTTGTCCAAGTGGTTGGCACCACCGAGCACAGCCTGGTCCCCATCCTCTCGGCAACCCTCCCAAGGAGGTCGCCTCTCAGGCTGGATATGCCCAGCTCCCTCATCCTTTCCTAGTGAGATGCTCCAGTCCCTTCATCCCCTGGCCAGGCACAGAGAGAATGTTTCTTCTGGTTTGTCATTAAATTGAAACAGTAGTTATCTCCTAGGTCGGAAAGTTCTGTTGCTCTTCGCACTGCTGCCACCGTGGTACCATCCCCGGTGCGCCTGAGGGGCCGAGCCGCAGGTGCGTGGCGGGGGAGCGGCGGCAGCGCGGAGCTCGCCGGGGCTCGCAGGGCGCGGAGCCGCTCGTAGGGCGCGGAGCCGCTCTCAGGGCGCGGAGCCGCTCGTAGGGCGCGGAGCCGCTCTCAGGGCGCGGAGCTGCTCACAGGGC
>VZRL01001193.1:148070-170203 GCA_013397895.1 Origma solitaria
GTGAGGAGTGAGCGGTGAGGAGCGAGCGGTGAGGGGCGAGGGGTAAATGGTGAGGGGTAAATGGTGAGGGGTAAATGGCGAGCGGTGAATGGTGAGGGGCGAGCGGTGAGGGATGGCCAGAGAGGGGTGGCCAGCGAGGGGTGGTCGGTGAGCCGTGATGGCCTCAGCCCTGAGGGGCCGCCGGGATGCAGTGGCGGATCGGCCGCCTCAGCCCTCAGGGGCCGGCCGTGTGCGGTGAGGGGTGATCGGTGAGGGATGGCCGCCTCAGCCCTCAGGGGCTGGCCGTGTGCGGTGAGGGGGGGTCGGTGAGGGATGGCCGCCTCAGCCCTCAGGGGCCGGCCGCGTGCGGTGAGGGGTGATCGGTGAGGGGTGGTCAGTGCGGGATGGTGGCCCCAGCCCCTTGAAACGCCGCCGCGCGCCCGCCGCCATCTTGGCGGTACCTCAGCGCAGCTGGGGCGGGGCGCGAAAGCATCCTTTCCCCCCCCTTTTCTAAAACTTTTTTTTTCTCCTTTTCCCCCTCCTTTCCCCTTTTTCTCTTCTTCCCTGTTTTCTCCCTTCCCCCCCCTTCCCTTTTTCTCCTTTTAAAAATTTTTTCCTTGTTAATTTTTTCTCATTTTTCCCTTTTTTCCATTTTCTCTTTTTTCCATTTTCTCTTTTTTCCCTTCCCCCTCTCCTTTTTTATTTTTTCCTTTTCGTCGTTTTCCCTTTCCCCCCTTTTTATTTCCTCTTTTTTTTTTCTATTCCCCTTTTTTCCTTTCCCCCCCCCTTTTTTCAGCCCTTCTTTTTCACTGTCTCATCGGTAGTAAAATGTAAAACCATCGCCTCCATGCAGTTCTCCAAGCCTCAAGATATTCCAGACTCTCCAGCTCGATGGACTGAACTCCAGCTTAGTAAGTGGCAATATGGGCTTGGCAGACCCTCAAAAAGCCAAAATTCTGAAAAAAATAGCAGATGAAGGAATTAAAGGAAGATAGAAATAATGACCTGGATAACACTACAACCAGAAGGCAGTTGCCAAAAGAGGTGGAAATCTCTTTCCATTATTATAAAGGGGAGAAGCTGTGATTACAGGAGTTTGTTTGAAACTCAGTGGTGTGCTTGTATGCTCTGTAACTTGAACAGAAATTGGTACTAACAGTTGTATGGTATTACAGTATCTCTCACACAGTCTGTATTAAAATCTTTTGTCTAGACGAGGATGAATTCTTGGGTGATGAAATAGATCCTGTTTTTAACGTTGACAGAAAGAGGCTGCACATTTAAAGTTTCAGAAAAGAGTGTTTCTGTGGTCACTTCTGTGAATAAAACAAATGAGTTCATATTCAAAATAGCACAGGTGCGTTTACTTAGTGTAAAATGGTTTATTTTGTCTCATTGAGACCACCTGGGACTCAGCTGGTCTTAATTAAAAGTTCTCCTTGCATTGTGTTGTGCCAAGGTCAGGATCCAGTATTGGAATCCAGGATCATGATAAACATGCCTTACATTTTAACACCCAGCAAGGCTTACACAGGTTTTTATCTACTGGCCTCTTTCTGAAGTAGAAGCAGCACCTCTTGTATGGGTAAGAATCTCAGAGTAAAAGGTCAGTCTTCAACAAGACTTGGGACTGGTGTCATCTCTTATGGAAGTGTATCTGGGAACATGCTTTCTGCTAGTTTAACAGCTAACATCATGCCCATAGATGGAGAGAAAAAATACTCAGTAAACTTAAACTATAAAAACATACAGATTTTTTTGCAGGTACAAGCTACATAATGAAAGATCAGTTCACTGCACTGACAGCAAATGGAAAATGGTTGTAGTGTGTGTAGATCTCCTCCTCTATCCAAACTGTTTCACATTCCTACAATTCAAGGGAGAGTCCCTAGAAATAAGAAGTCACTTCTAAGTGTTCATCACATGCACTTACAATAAGCCACGAAGGTACAGACACCTGTTAGTGATATGGATTTACTTTGCCACACACATTTACAGACAATCAGGCAGCAGAGATCAGAGCAGGGGGTTGGTTTTGTTCAGTGTGTGTGTTTTTCCCTCTCCACAAAACCTTTGCTGACTGGTTCACATTTTCAGGGGTACCCTGGAGGTATCTGGCCACACCTTGGTGGCCCCCGTGGTGCTCTCCCTCCTCAGTCAGGGCTGTGTGCTCTGGGAGGTGACCTGGGAAGCTGCCATGGAACCATCAGCTCTGTTGACACAGGTGTGTGTCCTTTCTGCTCTGCAGACACCGTGAGAGCTCATCACAGGACAGGCAGGTTCCAAGGGTCACACAAGGTGACAGGACTCGCTCACCAGTGGCATGGCTGGCAATTGAGGGCCATGCATGTCACAGTGTAGGACTGCATTAAAATAATGGTGGTATTTGCATAAATGAAATTCAGACTTGTATGAAGTGTTACATTTTTCCTTATATCACAGCCTTAGAATGCACAACTTACAAAAAAACCCCAAAAACCAAAAACGGGAAAAGTTGGGTTTTTTTCCCCACACAGATTTAGAAACTCTAGTATAGATATGCAGAACACATGAGAAGATAAGGTCAGTCCCTACCAAGAGTAGGTACATGTTAATCATGACAGCTGCACTGCTTCCCTTTCACACCAGTTCTCTCCAGCACTGCACACCAGTGACAGGGTAGTTACAGCCACAACCTTTCAGTAGCAAAGAATTTGTCATTAAAAGAGAATTAACTAACCAATTCAGCTCCACCCAGCACTCTGAGGAACCAGCAGGCCATTGCATTGACAACTCCTCCTTGCTCTTTTGATACCTGAGGCTGTTATTGAAGGAGCAGACAATGCAGAACCAAGTAATCCAATATTTGGCTCCTGCGGATCACAAATACTCATCTGCTGACGTTTGAATTAAAGAGCCAAGCAAAAAGAAAGGGGTGTTGCTTTGTTTAATTTACAGCACTTCAATAAAATCCAGGATCTAAATGTTCCCCTGGGGAGGTACAGTTGTAACTACATTGTTTACACTTCATTGCAAGCACTGAAAAAGTTATTTGCACTTCTCCAACAATGAGCATTTTGGTTTTCATTCTTAATCTTCCAGACAGCTCTGCTGGAGAGTTTACTAACTGGAAACAGTTTAAAGTGCATGCATTTCTGGAGGTGATGGACAGTTGGAAGGATAAGAGGAAGTTAGTTCAGCACCTTTAATTAAGAGTACACTAGGTCATAACTTGTGTAAAAGTAGACCATACATCACTGTAGGACAGAATACATAATTTCTTAAAACTCAATTTTGTTTCTGATCATATACCACAAGGTACATGCATAAAATAACAACAAAAGATATTAATTGCCAAATGTTTACTTTAATTAAACCTTTTTAATGATACACAGTACAATGTATCCACTACTTTGCTAAAATTCACAACAAAAGCAGGTTTCATGTTTAAAAATACATTTCATAATAAATTCATAAATAGATGAAGGTAAAGTATAAAAAATTACCGTAGTATGCAAGCTTGCTCCCTTGTCTCCTCATATTCCAAATCATTTAGTCAGTATTGTGATAAGAAAGTTTAAACGCAAAATAGTTACTGATGATTAGAAATGTACAGCCTGCATCTCTCGAAGAAACCTTGAAAAGCAACAGATTTGTCCTAGAAAATGCAGAACCATTTGAACACTGTTATCATCCAAACCCCTCAAATAATTTTGGAATGCAGTGAATGAATTCAATATGAATTAGAGATTTTTACCTTCTCCCCAACAGGTGTGTGTGAGCCAGACTGGCTGGAATGCTCCCTGGTCTCTGGAGTTGTGGGGTTTTTACCTGTCAGATCTCAGCGAGTGAGGCACAGAAGAGGGAAAAGCGGGTTGACAGCACAGAGTATATCTGACTATCAGAAATCATCTCTCCTTACAGACTTATAAAATAGATATCTCTAAAAACAGTTTACAAAGGACTAAATTCACCTTCTGCTCAGTATATGCCTGTATCTGTTTTATGTCCGGCAAGCAGGACAGGGTCTGGTGTCCCCCATTGGCTTCCCTTGTTTTGGGAATGGTTGGTGTGTGTCACACCATTCCAACACAACTCTATGGGGAATCCCTGACACTACACCACCAAACCCTATTAGCAAACTTAATCTCCTCATCAATATTATCACTCTCTTAAGAAAGCATTTATTTTGTCAAGTATCAAACTATTTTTCACACTTTATTTTAATATAATTTATAAAGGGAAAAATCTTACTTATGCACAGCATTGAAACAGGAAATGAACATGAAAAATGCAGAATAATCAAGATGCTCTGCCTTTCACATTAATGATTTTTTTTCTCTGACAACTTTTTCCCTTTAGTGCAAAACCACTTCCATACAAGTTTTGTGCTTTATTAGCAATGGTACCGAGATGCTTTTGAAGACAGTGGGAGGCATCTGTCTGCAGCTTTAATGTCTCTGAAAATTCAGCTCTTGGCTCACTTTTAAAAAATGCCTTCAAGTTTTCAAGACAAGTTTGCATGCCATGTCCAAAGGACAATCTTTCATACCTTTGTTTGCACATATGATAGTTTAGGTATCCAAAATCACTCCCTCACATCTTCCTATGAATCTATATTGCTCACAGAATTTATTGCAGAAAAAAAGGGTATTGATCATCATAGTGCAGAGTAAAGGCTGGCACTTAGCAATTACTGAAGGAGCCTGGCTTTTGGAAATGCATAGACTGTGTTGGTCAGGGGCCTTGAAAAGACAATTCCTAAGGAAATACAATCTCCCATTCACAGCTTTCCTCTACTTTTATCTGGAAGAGATAATCTTTGTGTCACAAGGGGTTTCTTTACTGATTGATTTTTTAATTGACTGGACAATTAGAAGTTGTAACTGCTAACTTGCCACAATTTTGTTCATATGTAAAGTACTTTAAGGTAAAATTTACAGAAATGTGGATCTTCTTTATCTAGCTATTATATATGAATAGTGTGTACTTTAAGACGTCTGAGTTTAGGGGGAAACTGGGATTTAAACTCCTACAGAGCAGTTAATGCTAAGGTATATGCTTCATATATTCTTATGAAAGGTAAAAATATGTGCCTACAGTTCTTACTATTCTAGTCTAGAAAATGTAGGATTTTTTGTTAATGTTATGTTTATGACTAAAGGAAAAGCAAATAGTTCACTTGTGGTAATTTAGAGGTAACAACAGATTTTAATGGGCTCTGCAAGCCTTAGACAGAAGTGGCCCTGACAGAAGCAGCTTTGTGAAGCTGCTGCACCTCTGTAATGCCTCACCCTGACCTACACTGACTGCATGGATGATGGCAAGGCTGCATTTCAGAGTGCGCTGCATTATATGCACATCTTACAGAGAATAAATCACTGCCACGGCAGCAGAGATGCATAATATACATGTGCAAAAGCCTGGTGGTTATAGTCTGTCTGGGGGCCCTGCAGTGCTTCATGATAGAAGGTTAATCCCTGTTATTCTGATGAATTTGAGGCTGAAAGAAAGTCAAATGAGTGTCAGCAGTTTGGCTGGGTAATAAAATTGGAAATAAATCAATGAAGGGCTTAAAATATCCTGCAAACGAAACATGAGAAGTGACTTTTTAATGATAAAGAAAGCCTCAATAGATCTTTATTAAGGCATGATCTTGGGTCTTTAAAGGTTTTCAAATGGTGTCCTGGAGGAGACAGACATGCTTTTAACCTCACAATGGAAGGAATAGGTTCTAAATACAACTCTAAGCCATTTAAACAGCTCTCCAAATGTTAAACTCTGCTGGCACCATACAGTTAACTAGTTTTTAGCACTCCACCCTTATTTGGTATAGAAAGCAGTCAAATTTCTGTGGTCCAAAAAGCAAAGAGGAAAAACTTTAGTATTGCATTATTTCACCTTTGGGAAGGAAAGCTTCTTCTCTGAACCGAGTATGCATTGATTAAACCTAACACATTTAATTGGACTAAACAGACAATCTTCCCTGACTCAGACTCTGCTTTTCCCATTCTTGGGAAGTTATCCTGTTCCCTTGTTTTCCACTGGCCACTGACTCACATGGAAAAACAAGACTGTTGACAGTCTGCCTTCAGTGATGCCTAAAGGTACTTATGTGTTACAGGTAATTGCCTTTATCAGCATTTAAAGGAATAGAAACCCTTGTTAAAAAAACCACAGTGAAAAAAAATTGCAACATTTATGCTTCAAAGGATTATTTTTAAAGTGCATTTTAACATATTTCAGTCATACTAAAAATTATTAAATTACTCATAGTAAGATCAGGATAGGAGAGTAACCTGGCTATTTTTATCTGACCTCTGGCAACAATTCCATGGACAGCAAATGTACATTTGGGTTGGTCAGTTTGTTTAGATTTTGTAACCCTGCTCTTTTCCAAGTAAACTAAACTGAAATGACAAAAAAGATAGGGAGGGCTAAACTTGTGGTGGAAACCAGAACATCTAGTTGTGGAATATTTGGGGTTTTTTTCTACAGTATGCAATTTAATGCTTCCATCAGAGAATTTTTGCTGCTTTGAATATCTCTATAACCCAATTCAGTAATCTAAGATTCCCTGGCCAGTAAAAACCAAGATACCCAGGAGGCTGCTTCTCTAACTGAAATCTCAGTGGGATGATCAGCACTACTACAAACACAACAAAAATAAAACTACAAATACTATAAAAATAAAACTGAGAGAGCATTTCCCAAATCTCTCAATCACTTCTTGCAGCATGGAAAAGAACTGTCAAACCTGAGAACAGCCCATTACAAAGGACTCTGCTCTGTGGCTCTGAAGTCACTATAGTTTGTGCAACTGTAATAAAATCTACATTAACAACATGGCATCTTTTATTGCCATATTTGTAAATCTAGAATGCCTTTTAGTTGATAAAACAACCTTTTAGTATTTGAGAAAGGATAATTAAGTGCTATGGGTGATTAGCCCAAACTTTGAGATTCCTTTCCTTTCACTTCCACCAAGAATTACACACATCCTGTAAGAATGCCTGACAGGGGTTAAACCGAGCACTCTTCATGGCTGGAAGGTACCAGAAGGGAGTAATTTTATTTTTCAGGTTCACAAAGCATGTATTGTTCCCACTTCATTTTCCTCCAGCACACTGTTTACCCAAAATAATAGGGTAAACTTAAGAGGTCAGTTAATATATCAATGTTTTGGAAGCAGGATAGGTAAAGATAAACAATCTCTATTAATGAAATAACATAATTCATCTTGATTTAAGGAGACTTTGATTATATAATTGAGTAAAACAATCCCATGAAGAGAAACTAATGATGATATTACCTTCCAGTTCCCTCAGGATTGGTGTGAGATAGCAAAACATATTTAAATGCTGGGACTATGAGACTAGCAGAGGTGGACCAATATATCCTGGGGCAAACCAAGGGAAGGTTTTAATATTATTTAAGGGAGCTATGCTGTGAGTGCAGTGATGCAGGTTTATTGCTTCTGATCATTAGCTCTACTCTTCAAATCAACAGAATCTTTAAAGGCAAAGGAAGAAAATGAGCAACAGCTCCACTTTTGGTGAAGTTCTTGGAAATCTATCAGTATTAGCTAATAGGAAAGCTATTAGTGGTATTAGCTGTCCTTCATTTAGTTTCAGAGTTTTTCCCCCTGAAAATCCTCCTTTCCAGTACAGTGAGAGTAAGAAAATGATCAGGACTTCTCCTGTGTTCTTAAGTATTCTCACTTCTCTCAAATTCTGCTTTGCAAAGCAAATGTTAGCAGGTTTCTGGGCTGATATTTATTTGATTTTATATTTACATAATTATAAATATTTGTACAAGTTCCATCTTGTACGTGATGATGGACTGGATGAGAAACTAGAGACAAAATTAGCTTAAAGCAAAATCAATACAAAGGGTAACAAAGGCCATGCTCCTGAGAACCACATTTTGCTGATGATTTCATTTCAGTATTTGCCCCTGCATTCCACTCCCAAGTGTTACAAGGCAGAGATCAATGTCCCTTTCTGTGCTTTTGTAATATTTTTGCACACTTTGGTATTGCCAAAAATAAATGATAAATACTAATGCAAATACATGATCAGCCAAGGGGATCTGCTTAAAAGCAATTACTGCACCATAGTCTTGTTAATGTTCAGCTGCCAGTAAAGAGGTTTCTTGGCAAATGTTTATGCTGTGAACTCTGAACAAGCACTACTGAATTATTCACTTGATGGACATCAGTGCCCATTTATACCCTCAGAGTTGAAACTCAGGTTTTTACCGGCAAATCACAGGTTTATTGCTACTCCTCTTCACTCAGGTATCCTTTTGGTTTCAATAGGATTAATGGAGTTAAACCAACAATCTTCCTAATGTGTGAATTCCATAGCTGTGTGTGAGTCACAGTAACAAAGTCTTCAGCAGGGCAGTGAAAAGCTCTGTATTTGCTGTTTATTTCTGGTCAAGAAGCTCTCAGCCGAGTGAGTACTGTGCTCCTGCCAGCGAACAAACTAAGAGTTTGGTAATCAAAATAAATTTTAACTACTGACAGCCCAAACACCATCATTCACATCTGCTGCTAATCTGAAAATAAACCAGGTCTTCAGGCTATTTCTTTGCTCCCTTTTGTTCAGGTAGGAGGTCATGCAAACTTGTATTGCACTTGTTACAACACAGAAGAGCCAAGAGTTAAAAGACAAAACTGATTTAAAGCCATAGTTTCAGATTTCTGCAGCAAAATGAAAACTAATTGGAATTGGTGCCTTCATCTAACGTACAGCAAACAAATCACTGCTGCTGTATTGCACATTTTCTGACTGAAACACACTGACCTGCAGACAGAGCCTCACCCTTCAAGCCTAGTTTAAGAGAGATATCCAGGCAAATTGTAATGAAAAGTGTACTGCCTGGTCTAACTCTACTTATTTACGAAACAAACCTCAAAACTAAGGAAACCGATCAATAATTCCTCAGTTCTCCATCTACTGTAAAAACACAATCATTCACTGACTGCACTGGAAGAAGGATTTATGTTCATTTTGCTTCTTGTTCCAGTTTTAAGATGAGTTACTATGTAAACTATGGATTTCAGTCTGAGAAGTAGCAATACTGTTCTTAAATGCATGTGAATTTTTATCAGCATTAAATAATTTGGCACTAATCTGCAAATAGTGGGAGGCTGAGCTTTTCTGGGGTCCACGTTCAAGCAGAACTGTAGGCCTATCACCTACAGATGTAAACTATAATGTGTCATGACATAAAGTTGAATGCTTGCAAATATTCTGTACCTTAAGGACCATCTCACCAGGAGGAAAAGCAGTCACCAGGACTGAGTTTAAGCTTGGACTGTCTTCACAGTTTCTCCTGAGAGTAGAATATAGGGAATACACCAACAACTCTAGAGTTCGGACAGTTCTCATTTTCAGTGTCTAGCTGGATATTTATTGCCTACTATCTTTGGATGTAGGAGAGCTGGGAATATCCTGGAAAACTATCAAAAAACACTACCAAGTACTGCAGCTCAGCCTGCCCTTCCACAGAAAATATTAGAATTGTGAAAACTACGCTAGTTGAAAATTTTAAGGCCTTTTCATTCTTACAACTATAGAACTTGAAAGCTAACCCCTTAGATAGAAGCAAACAGGCTACAAAGCATACATTACTCCTCAATTATCTACCTCAGAGTTTAAAAAACCAGAAAGAGCAGAGAATGGTTTAATATTTTCTACAGGAAGATGAATAGTATTAAAATTAGTAGACATTAGCCCTTTCCTAAATCTTCCTAATTTTCATGACACTGGATATGTTGGATGACTAAACTGGTGCAGCCCTAGTAGCAAAACAATTCAAGTCCTTTTTGATCTAGATTTTTCAAAGAGACAAGTGACTTCACTTCAAATGGGTGCTTTTTGAAAATAAGCTCCTTCAAATTATCAGGATTGCAAAGATCACTTGCCATCTCTGAACAGCTTTATCTGCAGAGTTAAAAATACGCTGCTCCTGCTCCCTTTGCAAAAATCCACTTCTGTAAGGTGCCTGAGTGTGTTAATCCAGAGGACTGCAGCCATCAGTACCTCAGCTGCATTTGCAATATAGAGAGCTGCATCCGAAAGAACTGGATGGAGTTGGATTATGAAATCCATTTTACCTAATATAGACTTTTGATCAACTAGGAAAAGATTTTTCCTGCTGCATGTTTTCAAGAAATGAAAAGCAACTGGTAACTTGTGATAGGGAGAGGGAAATATCAGGATACAAAGCTGGGAAGGAATCGCTCAAAAAGACACTGGTTTCTTACAACCAAGAAGTTGCAATGCATGCAGTCTTCAGCTATTCTGAGGTCTTCTTTCCCATTACATGCCCATGTGGTATTAGAAGAGATGGTTTAAAAAACAAAACCGATAAAAAAATCAAATCCACTTATGCCACTTACGCACTCTGGTAACAGAACATCAAATATATGACCAGAATGAACCCTGTATATGACCTTTAGGCACATGGCAAGAGATTTTGGCTACACTCAGTTCAAGGTTTCTCCAGTTCCTGTTTCCAGTGGTGCAGGTCTTGGGTTGTGGAATGAAATGATAAGACCTGAGGGCAAAAACTCAGTGATACTTCCACTTGGAAAAAGGAGCTATCACTGTGCAAACAATAGCAAATGAAATGCATCTTCCCTCTCCTCAAGGCTGTATTAAATCACTGCCCTGGTCCAATCCTGCTTGACAGCAAATCGTGTGATATTGCTCAGGCTGGTTTTGCTTTCTGTTAAAATACTAACCTCAAACTCTAACAAAACCTGAGAGAAGCTCCCCCACCTGGGCTGTTCAATTAGTAACTAGCAATCCATATGTCCTAGGACAGGTGAATGCTATTTGGTCCTGTAAGCAAAATCCTGGCTATTATGACCCTTGAAATACGTTTATCAAAGACACTGTCACTTTCTGGTCACTAGTGGAGTGCTGAGGATTTGAAGAGACACTGTCAAGATTGCCTATTCCAAAAGTGACCTCCTTTGCCACCAGTCTTGTGCTAAATGCTTAGACCTTTGGGTTTGCATCAGTCTCTACCCCAACCAAATGTCTTCCCACCCCAGAATACCAAGTTCAGAGTCGTTTCCTCCATTTTTGATACTTGTATGAAGGTTACAGAAAATAAAATGGTGGGGACAAATGTTGAGTAAGTTTCTCAGAGGGTTTGACTTTTAGGACTACCTCTCAAAAGTCCCTTTTTAAAAATAAGACACCAAAGCAAACAGGATTGTGTCTAACGTCTACAAAATTGCTGGTTTCACAGGAGGAGGAGGAGAATATGGCTACCATGCTACTCAGCATTAGGGTGAAGCACCATCTAAATTCCAGTAAAGTTAGGGATATCACCAAGCTCTTATCAGCAACCACACCCCCAGCCTTCTACAACGTCTTTGCTGTCAAGCTTGATGCTGTCAGTATTTTTCTCACTGAACATGGGCCCTCCATGCCTCATCATGAGCTCCGTAGCCATCTTCACAAAAGCCTCCTCCACGTTGCTGGAGTCTTTCGCAGAGGTCTCTATGGCACAGATGATATTGTCGTAGCATTCTGCCAGGCTCTGAGCTTCCTCCAGCTGAACCTCTCTAAGGTCACTTAGGTCAGACTTGTTTCCTGGAAGAAAAGGAAACAACAGAGCAATTTATAATGGCTGTTTATGTCACAGGAAGTGTTTGGCAGGAGGTTCTCAGGTTGCCCAAGGAAGCTGCAGAATTTCCATTCTGTAGATTTTCGAAACGTGACTGAAAAGGCCCTGACCAACCTGGTCTTGCTCCGAGCAGGAGGTTGGACTGGGTAATCTCCTAAACACTTTCCAACCTGTATTTCTGTATTACCCATAAAGAACAGAACAAGTAACTAAAGAGTGGTGGCTGCAGACCCTAACAGAAGAAAATGGGCTAGAAATGAATGTTAAAACCATTCTGTGAAAACAGCAGCTGTCTGCTGGTTCCTAAGGAAATCTAGAGTGGTACTGCTGTTGTATTAGGAGGTCTACAGGCCCCAAGAGCCACATCTGAGTCCAAAACATTTGGGCTGGGAAGCAGAACTTCTAGCAGAGAACTGACAAATCCTGATTGCCCCAAAGTCCTTCCAAAATTCCCTGTCTGCTGAAGTATGTGTTTGTTCCAATTCATCAAAACACATAAGCTTGATATGATGGAGCTTCCCTGGGCCCTGGAAACCTAAAGATCTTTATCTTGAAATAGCTCCACAGCAGCTGTCCCTCAGAACCTGGAAATCCTGGGCATCCCAGCTCTCCACCAAGTGAGATGCAAAGGATTCAAAGCTGTCTACTTCTTAAGAAAAGTCAATCAAAGCAAAACATTTCTGCTTTGATGAATCAGCACCTTTGGTAAAACTTCCAATCAGGTCTGTTACATCTTCACTTCAACCACAAATAAAACTTCTGCCATATGAAACAAGTATTGGCATTTTGAACTCACCAATCAGTAACTGCACTATGTTGGAACCAGCGTACTTCCTCACGTCCTCGATCCAGTGAGGGATGGACAGGAAGGAGCCTCTCTTGCTGATATCGTAGGCCAGGATGGCTCCGTTGGCGCTGCGGTAATAACTCTGGGTGATGGTCCGGAACCTCTCCTGGCCAGCCGTGTCCCAGATCTGCAGCTGCATGAAGCACAGCACAGTGAGACACAGCAGCAGCTCTCCTGAACCAAGAGACAGCACTTGATCCAAGAGCCTTGATCCAAATCTCCTGTATATGCCACACATTCTAACACTGTGTTTATTTAGTCTTTTGTTCATGATCTAAGGATGAGAATATATGCTTGAGAACCTTAATATAAACATATATATATATATATATGTAATCTATGCTGAGAACTTGGCTGTTGAAAGTTTATATCTGCATCAGTGGGGACACTGAGTTCCTGCAGGTGAGCTCCTTCTGTGGCAGATTTTGAAATTCTCTTGTGTGTCCTGCCCTACCCCTTTGTCACCCCTTCCAGCAGAGCCAGCGGAACAAGACATCAGCCTGCAGCCAATGTCACCTGATATGTCACTGAAACTACAGCTGGGTTTTGGCTTCCACACCATCTGTGGCACTGACATGGTTTTGCCAATTCTGCTACCGGGGCAGGAACAAATGGAGCAGGATGTGGTCACATAACCTGAAAGCACTAATGCTGTTTTAGAAGGAAATATGTGACAATTTAAAGAATATAGAAACAAGAGTGTATAAACAAAATGCCAGCAATCCTAGGTTTCAATAAAGTCAGTCAAGGATCTAGTCAGTCCAATTGCCTGTCCTTTTCTGGGTGGTAAAACAGACATTACATCTGGGCAGGAAGAAGAAATGCTTGGTTTACATATTTTTGTCTAAATCCAGCAGCATAAGAATTATGAGTTTGGTATCAGAGTTTGAGTCCCCAGTACTCTATGCTCCAGAGGAAGAAACCAAATAATTCAGAGTGGACAAACAGAATATCCTGCTCACAGGGAATTTCTTTATAAATCCTCTTGTTATATAGGTTGTCTAATGTCCTGGAACATGATGGCTTATATTCTAGGATCTTTTAATCTAAAGTAACTATGGATGTTCTCATTCTCCATATAAATCTCTAATCCTTTTTGAATCTTTCAAACTCTTGGCTTGAATATATAGTCACAATGAAAGTAAAGAATTTCCTCTTATAAATTTATATTCTGTTGCACTTTTACATCTCTATCCCCAAATGATAAATGAGAGACCACTGCTTGTCTTTTTGTTCCATTCCTTATATTCCACATCTCCTCTTAACCTAGACAGGACATAAGCAAATACTTACTGGGGTTTTTAATCCTCCCATAGTGTGAACCTTTTATTTATTGTTTCCCCTCTCTCTGAACCTCCTTATTTTAAAGTGCTGTCAACAACTTAATATAATGTGCCAGTAGTATTTTATACCAAATCATATAGAATCATTTTTCCTTCTATTTCTTTTGCACATTAGTGTTTTGTTTGTATCTTCTGACTCTGCTGCATTTTTGAGCAGCAAATATCACTTTGGAAAAGGCTGTGCTGGTAAGATCTCATTTCTTCTGCTAACCAAGCATTTAGATCCCAAATGATATATGCACATCTTAAAAGGAATCAATCCAATGCAAAAGCACTTCTCAGTTCTGGTAAGAGTTGTCTCAGAGAAGGGGAAGGGACTGTAATGGACTCAGAAAACCACAAAGCAGTGATTATTAATGGAACAGGTAATGATTCAGAGCAGGCACCAGCAATTACTAGAGAAAAGGAAGTTTGGGGCAGATTTATGGAGGATGTCTGTACTCAAGTTTCCCACTAGACCTCAGTGTTTGTTTTGTAGGTTTAAATCTCAATACTTGATTAGGTCAAGTGCAAGAAAAGACTAATGATGATTACTCAGCTCTTGGGAAGGGCCTGAGGGATTCTGTGCATACAAACAAATTAGAAATTTTCTTAATTAAAAAAGAAAATAGTTTTTGCTTACACTTTTCATGCGGTATAAATAAAAGTGCAGAGTGACTGAGCAAGGGGATTTTGACAACCTCTGTATCAATACATTCCATAGAGTCACAGAATCATTGAGGTTAGCACAGATTTTGCGAGGTGGCAAAGCCAACTGGCTACTCAAAGTACGGTCAAAACTTATTTCCTTGCTTTACTACTTCCAGAAAGAATTGCTCCATGATTTTCCCAGGGACAAACATGAGTCTGACCAGCCTGTAGTTCCCTGGATTTGTTGTCCTTTCTGAAGGAGAGTACATTTGCCTTATTCTGGTCCTTCCCAATTTCTACAGCCTTTCCGTAGTGACAGAACAACCTCAAAATGTCATCAGCAAGATCTCAGAGCACTCCCCCACTTGTTTTACTCAAACATTTCTGTCTGTGTTCACAGGACTAAATGTACAAAGTTGCTGAAGCCTCAGTGTCCTGCTGGGAACAGCACAGAGCACAGGTCTGACCTTCTCAGGAGCTCAAAGAGGACTCTTCCTCCCAGCAGACATCCTGCAGGTAAGCACAGGCACTGGAATTGTCACTCCTCTTGTGTAAGGACGCCAAGTCTTTTAGCTTTTCACATGATCTTCAGTTTGTGGTGGTTCTGCTTTCATTGCTGAGGCTCCAGTATGTATCAGACCCTATGTATTAGCTACTGTCTCTGCAAACATATACAGCAACTGGCAGACGTTTGTCACTGTTCCCAGCACTTCTGGGGGCAGCAGCAGCCAGGGGAGTGCTCCTTGTGTCAGGCAAAGTCAGTCTAACAAAGTCATGGTTTAATGACTTGTGGAAGCCGAGCTATGGCAATGGTGTCACAAGGACATCCCGCCCCAGCTGCACAGCCTCGCCCTCTCCCTGCTCTGAAAGCAGCACCTGCTGATCTGCTTCACCACAGGGCTGCAGTCACTGATGAAACAGAAATGGGCTTTTCCTTTTGTCTGAAGGTTGAGCACTAATTACACAGCCAGTGGCACTGAAAGCATGCAGACTCTGTAGGAGGAAGGGCTGATGATCCTTTAGAGCAATGGCAAAGTTGTCTTGCACCCATCAGGAATACTCACTCCCCTTGGGTTTAGGTTGCTGTTAAAGGTGGGTGTGATCTCATAACCCCACCTGAAGGAGTGAGGAGTCCTCTGCACTCTCCTGTGGCAGACCTGCACATGTGGGAGCTCCAGCAGCGCCCCTCAGTCTGTTCTGCTGCACGCTCAGTGTGCAGGGGGACTCTGGGGCTAAAAACAACTCCCTCCACACAATCTGGAAGCTTGAAAACCTTGTATTGTCACACTGTTTGTGATCTGAATAATGTCTTATGTTACCTCATTAAGAATACATACTACACAAACAGAGCGTTATTATGAATACTGTATTGTGAATCAGTATTGAAGAAGTATTATGAATCAGATTACTTAAAGTATGTATACTTTAAATAAATACTTTATGTATTTCTAAAGGAAAAATATAACTAGTTTGCTTGACAGCATCTTTAGAAAATTCTAAGAAAAATATTTCCATATAACATTAATCAGTCTGATACGTGGTTGAAAAATATAATTTAAGTAATTACAAAAATACCAGTTCTGATCCTAAGTAAACACTATTTTCTCCAGCATTTGCACAGAGAAATTTCACAGGATTTACAGAAAAAGAACCATGACAACTATATAAAAATATCAATCACAATTATACATTAAACCAATTATTTCATAGTAAAAGTTTAAAATGGTCTTTTAAGGCTATATTTACCAGCATGTAACTCTTGACAAGAAATAACAATTGAAAATTCATTGGAAAAAAATATAGTCTTAGTATTTCACATTCCAAAGTCTCCCAGTAAAAGTTAAATGTCAAAATCAAATACCAGAAGAACTGTACTAGCCACAGGTTACTAAAAAAGATGTGATCATGTATTCTTTTGTGTTGTACAAGTGTATCACATATGCTGTAAATGACACAAAGTTCTTAATTATTTATTTCCTTGATTTAAGTGCTTCAGCTTTGTAAATCCCATGTTGGTAGCTACATCTGCCACTCAGTAACCTTTTAAAGCAGTTCCTGATTTTATGATTACTTTGGCAACTCTTTTGGTGTAAGAAAGACAAGGAGAAGTTAGGATTGCTGGAGAATTGTGCTGAGTTCATTCGAGACTACTAGTTAAGAACACCTATGAAATCAGAGATTGGTGGCAGGCCTTCAGGGAGACCACTGCTAGTAACAGGATAAAGAACAGGGAATAACTCATTGTTCAGAAGGAATATGACAGAACAGCCAAAGTGAAGACAAGGAGCCACCTTTCTTGTGCTAGTCGTTTTACTATTGAATATACATTTACCTACAAAAGCTGGTTATTTTGATCTGCTCTTAGCTTTGTATTTTTTGGACAGCAGAGCCCTTAGCACTGACTGGTACTGAAAAGCACGGTGCTAAACCAACTATTATCTCCTGTAAGATTTTTCATTACTTCACTTAATCCCCATAAGTACATTAGACCAAGTCTTGACCATCTTTTTATCTTTGCTTTTTTATCTTTTGCTGTTGGGAAGGAGTCCCCAGGGAGTCAGCCCTCCAAGGATGCTGGGTCAGGTGAGAACGGCTGGGAGCAGCTGGGCTGGAAAGGCCCTGGGGTCCCTGCAGACAGCAAAGTGAGCAGGAGGCAGCAGTGTGTGCTGGCAGCATCCCCAGCTGGACTCACAGGAGACAGGCCAGAAGATGAAGACAGGTGATCATTCCCTTCACTCAGCACTTACTACATTCCAACTCAAATACACTATCCAGTGTTGGGCCTCTTGTACAAGAAGGACATTGTAGAACTGAAGCAAGTTCATGGAGGCTCATCAGGATGGCCAGGGCATCCATGAGGATCCATCAGAGCACATCCATGAGCAGTGGCTGGGGGGAACAGGCACAGGCAGCAGGAGAGAGGGGCTGCAGGTACCTATTTGCTGCTGCCCAGCACCTCCAGGGAGGTTATCACAGACACACAGCCACACTCCTCATAGTGGCACAGAGAGGACAATGAGACACAAAAAAAACTGAAACAAGGAGTGTTTCAACTGGCTGTAAAGAGGGAAACAGAAGATGGTCAAATTCATGGCAGTTCTCTGGAAGATCATTCTGGGATGTCTGCTCAGGCTTACAGAAAGCAGATTTTGAACTACAGAAACATAAAATGTTGAAGATGGTGAGTGACAGGTTGACCGAAGAGCACAGTAAATGATCATTATCAAATGGGTCACTGTAGCTTCTTCTTGCATTGATAAACATATTGTTTATCAAAGGTTAATGCTTAACAGATGGCCTCAAGACACATTAAATAATTTCTCCCTCCCTTACTTCCTACATTATTTATTAAGTACTTTCCTGATTCTTCTGAAGTATCACGGGAGTTCAGGTTTACTTTTGCTTGTTGAGCAGCATAAATAATGACTAAGTACATCCTACAGCTGATACCTTCCTTTACAAAAACAGAAATGTCACTTTTGCAGCAGTATAACAACTTCCATAAAACTTCCCAGTAGAGAAATACTGGACCTAAGGACTGTGCTAAATGAATCTTGACCAACTGTGTCTGAATCCTGTCATCTCAAATAGCAAACAATAATATACATTTCTGTAGGCTGGCAAATCACAACACTTGCTCCTAAAAACATTTATTGAAACAGTCTTGCGACTTCATCCACTCAGTTTTTGCCAAAAGCAACATCTCTGTGGCAGCGAAGTTAAATTTAAAGTGATATTCATACACAGACCAGTCAGGATAAACTGCTCCATTCAAATATTTCCCCACACAACTTTCAGAGAATGAGGAATCCCCCTTTGTTGGGAATGCAGTATTCCCGTTTGCTCCAGTCTTATGAGTGTCAAAGCAGGTGACAGAGAGCTACGCTTTCCTCGGCATATCAAAGAATATTGCTTCCAATAGCTCTGCTTGTATTTGTGTAGCAATGTTATTAAATCCCCAGTCAGGGGACAAGACTGTTAACAAGTCACAACTTTGTATTCCTTGCAATTTGGCCAGATCATGACACATTAAATTTTGGGCCATTCTGAAAGGAATACAGTTTACAGCCATGAGGCCTGAATCAAAGCCAATAATCTTGATAACATATGGGCTGAAAAAGCTTGTAAATTAAGAAGTGCAATGGCACATAAAGAAGTATTTGTTATAAAAGGAATGTGTTTTCAACTGTTCTTCTCTCCTGCTACTTTCCAAAGTTATACTGAGAGAGAAAAACTATGGCACAGAGGAAAAAATACTCAGTTTATGTAAAACACTATGAAATGACAGCATAAAGTAGACATTAAAGACAATTAATCAGCTCACAGAAGGTAATTCGTCAAAAAAAAAAAGACTTTTGTTATTACTAAACATGATTTATGGACTTGGACTTAGGAATGTCCTTGCCTATCATTATGTAAAATCTTGGTTCCAGCATTTTATAAATATCTTTTCTTACAGTGACATAACAGTTATAAAACATTTTTGTTCTGTTTGCCAGACTTTTTCTATCACTCAAAGAACAAGTAATTATTTTATCAATAGGACTTTAATCACTATGCATTAAGTGATTAACACCACTTTTAAACACTTCTGAGTGATTAACAAGACCAACTTTTGGGAACTACAGTCTGTACTCTAGGATTTAGCCAGCTAAGAAGGATGTCTTTTAGAGAGAGAGCAGAATGCCACAATTTCAACCAGTTAAAGCATGTACCAGAACATCTTGTTTAAATAAAGATAGATTGCAGGTATTTCACAAAGCTGATGGGGAAATTCTGGATATATGCTGGCCAGAATTTGCCTTTGTGATAAAAATCCAGGTGGTCAGCACAGGTACTTTGAGGTTCCATTAGAGCCCAGGGTGTGAGATCAGCCAAACCCCTGCCTGGCTCCATGGCAGCAGCCTTTTAGTTCCCACATCTCCAAGAGCCCATGGCTTACAACCCCAGGCCCTGAGGACAATATATCCCACTACAACTGGAGATCTGGAACAGAAATCTGGATGGCACAGCCAAGATTACACACTCTTCCTCCCTGCAAGTGGTCAATCTCTGCAAGTCAGGGGGAGCACATTTTGGGGGAACTTTTTGAACCAGTAAATTGCTTTATTTCTAGAGAGAAAGCTTCAGTTACCAGGATTGTCCATGAATAGCTCCTTTCTCAAGCACTAATATCTCTTTCTATATTAAGTTTAGTCAACTTCAGTAGCTGATGAAGCAGCCGTGTATGGAATACCACATGAGACTCGTGAAAGAATACAGCTTTAAACTGCAAGAAAAGCCTCAAGTTTCATAAATACTAAAAAAAAAAGGTTATTTGCAGAACCTTAACCTTCAGTATTACAACATGCATCTTTTCCCTTATCCAAAAAAACACATCAAAAGAAAGTGAGACCTAAAATCCTTGGGCTCCAAATGTTTCAGAAACATTATGTAACTGTAATGGGAACATCTGAAGTTTGAAGCAGAAAGGGGCACTAACACATTTAACCTTAAATTGTTTGTTTCAATCTCAAAATAAGTGTTGGTGGGTTGCAATACTACCCTTAGCCAAACTAAAAATAAGGTTTAGGCCACTGGGGATGTGGAACAAGTAGTGTTGAAGAAGTCCTTGGTTCTTTTTTTACAGACACTTTGTTTTGAAGGAACTTCTAAAGATGACCCTCTAAAACATTATAAAAACAGGGATTTTCTCATTCCCGCACCATTTGCTAAATAGAAAACAATACTGTCTTGAGCAGCAATAAACCCCTAATGAAATCAAAGAGACAGACAATTACCTGGCCTGCTTTTGTAAGTATCTTTCTGTATGGTGAAACAAATTTCATTTTAAACATCTCTTGATCTGAGGCTCCCCAATCCTCAGTTTATGTAAAACTCTTTTAAACAAGGGTGTCTCATGTGACTGAGAACCACAGTGCATCTCTCACATGTTGGGGCTTGTTTCCTAACGGGGAAGACATGACCTGCTCAGGGGGTGAGCTGCTCCTCCTGGAATCCCTGTCCCCTACACCAAAGCCACATTTCTACAGCCTCAAACACACGCACTACCTGCCTGCTTTGTAAGGGATCTCACAGAAGTGTAAGAAAATGCTTCCTTATTTTCTGTTTCCAAGAGCATGCAGAGCAAACCTAACCCAGATTACATGGACTGCTCTGAAATCGCAATCCAACTGGAAAAGTCTGATTTAAACTCCACACACACCCCACGCCTTAACAGACAAAACAAAAAACCCCTCCAAGCAAATGTTTTCATATTAAAGCTGTGTCCCTGACTCAGCAGCTGACAAAAGTATCTGTAAGGTAAATCAGCAATAATGTTGGATTAATTTCTCTAAAATAATGGTTAAAATACTCTTCTTCCCTATGTGCATTCCTAATTTTTTTTTTCTAAGTGGAAGTACAGAACAACCCAAAGAAAAAGAAAGCTTCCAGACCTTGCATTTTCCTACTTGTTTTTTGTAAAATACTTAGAAATAACACACAGGTTTTGTTACAGATGGGCTATTGACCTGAGAATATTCAGGTGTTAAGTACGGACAATATGAAAAAGCACAGCTAGGAAGTTTGGTTCATGTCCTGGGTACTCCTCCCTGCTCCTTAAGTCCCTGGCTGAGACCCCTGGCACCAGGAACAGACACATTTGTCACTTTCTATGTGGCCCGCATTTAAATGCAGGCAGGTTTCAACCTTAAAGGAGAAACCCTACTCCTCACTTGCCAGAAAGTGTGGAAGAGGTACTGACAGCTCACACAGAAAACCTGAGTTTCCTTTTCAGCTCCTCAGCCTCAGCCAGACGTGATAGGAAAAGGTGTGATACCACCAAGAAAATAAACACCCTACCTGTGGAACTGTTAATCCTTCTCTTTTCCTAAAAAATGTGAGCCTTCATTTCTTCTATTTTCTGCAGCTTTCTCACTTTAATATTCTGCTCACCAAAGTTAATTTATAAGAAAAACACAAAGGACTTTGACACCTACTTTGGTAAACACAGGCCAAAACTTAACTGCAATTACTGTGTTTTCATGTCACCAAAAGCTTTACAATTCCATCATTTTTCTCCAGCAGTGACTGAATTAAACGTTTTTTAGTCTCACGGGGGGTAAGGGTAGTTGTACAACCCTGTTCTGGAGGGGCTGGTGAAGGGATTGATCCCAGAAACCGCAGGTGCTTTAACCATCTTCTCCCCACTGTTTACTTGCACTGCTGCGCTCAGAGAGTGAGCACAGCTGAAGGGAATCTGTGCCGCTGAGAATCTGAGGGCAGAGCCACTGGGTACATGTCCTGGGCTCCTTCTAACCCTAACAACCAGCTGGTTTTCTCCAGCGTAAGAAAAGCAGATGTCAAATTTAGAGTCTATTGGTTCTATAAAGAAGAACTATAAAAACTGCACTTCCTGTGACACCCTGTAAACAGTGTCTTAAGATAATAACATGCCTAATTTAAGAACCTTCTCTCAATCTGCCAGTTCCACATGCCTTACTGGAAACGTGACAGTCCAGCTGAGCTTTCTTCTGGCTTGTAAACAGCCCACGGGCAGAAACCCGAGGAAAGAGGGGTGCTGCTGCCACAGCGCCAGGCAGGCTGAGCGTGGCCCCGAGCGCGGCTTTGTGCCGGGGCTTTCCGCGGCACCGGCCCGGCTCGGGGCCACGCAGCTGCCGCAGCCAGAGCGGCGATGGATGCGCTCGGTCCCCCCCGCGGCA
>VZRL01001193.1:170775-198051 GCA_013397895.1 Origma solitaria
CTCCCCGCCGGAACCGCCCCGGGACCGCCTCGCTCCGGGCCGGGACCGCCCCTGCCCGCCCGGCATCGCGCCAGCACCGCCCGTGTCGGGCTGCGGCAGCGCCGAGTGGGGCTGTGCTGCTGCCCGGGGTATTCCCGGCAGCTCCCCCGTGCCCTCGGGGCTGTGCGAGTGGCGGTCCGACCGACACAAACCATCGTGTGCGGGCAAACAAGGGCAGCGATCTGGTGGTACTGATGAGCCATTAATCGCTGCCTAGGCAAAGGACCTGGAAATGCCAGGATTCGGCCACATCCTTGTTGGAGTGACAGATTTTCGTGCTGTGTTTTCCTGGTTTTGTGTATTCCTTTCACAGTTGCTGACGCAGAAATAAACAGGTGCAGTTGCCATTCAGCCTTCCAGGAAGCGCAGCTGGCTCGCCTTGCTGGCTTTTCATTTTCAGGTCGGAGCTGGGTGTGGTTTGTTTCCACAGGCACAGGCCGAGGCTCAGGGCTATGGGTTTTCGCCCTTGCACGGTCCTGTGCTGCCAACAAACAGCTTTAGAACTGTGAACATCCTGCTACGTGTGTACATACACACATCTATGTGTGTGACTGTACTGCCTCACGTTTACCTTAATACACACAACCAGATTGTGTCTCAAGAGTCTGGAATTATTTGTGTTTTAACTGCTGTTTGGGTTATCTACAAAACAAAGTGCTCTTTAGCAGGTACTCTCCTTTAGGTTACATGGTAAATCAAGATGCTAATAAAAATAAGCTTTACTAATGAAATACATTGACAGAGCACATTTTGCTATTCTGTTCTTTGTACCAAGGATTAGCTAAATTCCATCCTCATACCTTCAGATTATAAAACTGTGAAATGAAACTGTTTTATGGTAAAGAGTGAGAGTTAAACTTGTCCCATAGTTGTCCAGAAGAGCAACCTGATTATCTCTGAGCCAGCACAGCCAACCAGGCCAGCTTGGCTTGAATTTCCTCTGCAATCAATGCATTTGGGGCGGCTCCATGATTATTCCTTGTCAGGTCTGGATATACATTTTTGGTCATCCATGATCACCTTCCAGCCAAGAGCAGAGATCTGAGTACTCAGTCAGGCTGGACCAAAGGCTTTCTGTTCCTGGTAGCCTGCAACTCTGAATTAAGCTGGCCACTGAATCCTGGGATATTGATCAGCCAGGAAAGAAAAGGTGATAAAAAGGAAATAAGACATCATTGTGTGTATGCCTTCATGCTAATTATATTTTCAGACTCTGAGCAAAACACTTCAGGAAATTTAGGTTATTTAGGAGGAAGCACTGCTAGAGATGTCAGTCTTTAATATTTATAATTCATTGTATCACCTCATTTTAATGGAAAACTAAAGGTGCTACTTTTATGAAAATAATTATAAATCAGATATTTCATTATTCTTGCTAGAGATCATTGCAGGCATTTTTCTATTCACTATCATTGCTGCTGCTTGTCATCACGAGTCTTTAACTGTTTTTAAAATAAAAAATTCTCCATACAGAACCCACGAATTGTCACATTATATTGTTAGGCTGTGTGAGGGATCTGTCATGAGTTCTCTCGCGTTGTGAAAGCTGCAAGTAGTGGTTTGAATGTTAAAGTACTTGGTTTTCTTTGATTAAGACCCATACTTCATTGGGGTTAACACCTCTTTTGTGCAAAAATGGGGAAAAACAAAATAGGTTTGAGTCAATTCCAATTTGTACCTGGCTCTATTTGAGAGTAATTAATCAAAGAGCAGAGAGTGCTAGAAAACACTCTCTAATAGACTCTCTGCTAGTACTACTCTAGTGGTGCCTAGAAAACAGTCCCAAAACCTGGTAGAAAGCCCCCCTAAACTGGCCTTAAGTACAGCTTCCTTTTCTCTCAGTTCAATAGGGGAAGTGAAATTTCAGCTCCTCCAAATGGGTTGAGCTGCAGAGCCCTGGGTGCAGGCGGAAAGTTGTTGGCAACTTCCACATTGGATGGTGGAATTTGGGTGGTGGGACTGGGTTATATTTGAAAGAAGCTGCTGAAGAGTTGGAGTTACAAGACAGATTAATTAAGTTCTGACCTTCTAAATAAACATCTACAGAGAGCTCATATGAAACAAAAAAGCGCCAAGAGGAGAGGAGCCCTAAAATCTGATCCTGTTTGATGTTGTGGAGGGCAGGGGTTCAAAGGAAGTTCTTTAGCTGTAAGGACACAGTAAATTTATTGAATTCTCTGCAGTAGCAAGTATTCATTCCCAGTAATTTCCAGTGGTGATGTAGAACAATCACCAAAATTGTTCATGAAAACCAAGATGACTTGAGTTATGGCTTGGTTGACATATTGTTTATACTGTGATCCAAGATAAATTCTC
Organism: Origma solitaria; assembly: GCA_013397895.1. Classification (NCBI taxonomy): domain Eukaryota; kingdom Metazoa; phylum Chordata; class Aves; order Passeriformes; family Acanthizidae; genus Origma; species Origma solitaria. Next base: position 173,131 of record VZRL01001193.1, read on the forward strand.
CAGCAAATTTCAACATTTTGTCCCTGTATTTATAATGCTATTTGATGTGGTAGTGCTCCTTATGTGGCACAGCCTTCCCCTGGTTAGATTTTGATTAACAGAATGTTTAAGCATCTGTAGTTCTTGGTGTCATTTTATGGCCTGCTGATTTTACAGCTGAGTCAGCTGGAATGGACTGAGTTCTTCCAGATAACAAAAGTAGTAATATACTGTAATTTCATTTAAAAGAGAAATATCTGTTAAATAGTCAAATTATCACTTTCAATAATAAATATTACATATGCAAATCAACTACTTATTTGGGTTTCCTTGCTTGGGTTTTTTTAAAGTAATAAAACCATGTTTCCATACTCAGCATTACCTGACAATGCCCCATATATTTGATACATAAATTCTTACCTATGCATATTAAATCATACATGCTCTGTAGCTCTTGAGTTTCTGAGAGCAATCTGCTCTTGTTCCAATCTTGTAATATTTTAAAACATTTTTTGGAGATAAAATACTATTAAAAAACTGACCTTTGTTTGTAACTATGGGCTCTGGCTTTGAGCTTCCAGACAGTGTGAGGTAATTTTGAAGAGGTCTTAGATTTCAGTTTATCACAGGTAAGACTGTCTGGTTCGGCTAAGCACTCTGCCCTGCAGTATTATGGGGTGTGTTCTTTTACAAAAACAGATTGCTCTGAATTGTAACCAGAAGAATTTTGTAATAAATCACTGTTTAATAATTCAGTAATTCCAGGATGAATGACATGCTAATTTAAAGATATTTGTGCCCACAAATTTCTCTTTGAAGTTTAGCACTGTCTGATGTTTGTTAATTAAAATGTCAGTAGTTTTAATTTGTAAGGCCTTTTTCAGCTTTCCTTTTTGAGGAGAGTACCTGAGTGTTTATGTTTACAGGAGAGACAACATTTTGTCCTCTCCGTAGATGGGGTGTGGATCTTTTAACTCACAGAGGGCTGACACGAATGGATGGGTATTTTGAAGCCCATCACCAGTGAACAGCCATTCCTGAGGTACAGGAATCCAGGAATTCCTGCTGGCTGCCCATTTCCCATGTCTGTATTCTGTGTGAGCAGGAACTGCGGAGCAGTGTGTGGACAGAGATGCTCCTTGAGGTAATGGTAAGAATTGTGTTTAATTGGGAACGATAGGTTTTTCCTGGAGAGCCTTATGTGCTCTTTTCCACGCTCAACCCTTTGTCCTTCAGAGCCACAGTGGGCCCAGCATTTGGAGGACTCCTGGAATCTCAGAAAATGGTGCCACTTGGACCTATTCTAGCAGAAATTCTGCCTCTGCCTGGTGTTCCTTTGCTGCAGTACCACAAGTGGCAATGAAACTGTCAAGTTATAAGGAAATTGCTGACAAATAAACAGAGATGAATTCAGGGTCCAAAACTTCTCCAGCCAAGGATTTGTACTGAGTACTCCTTGTAAGCCTGCAGAGCCTGCCCTTGCTATGAGAAAAATTGCAAATGTGTCCTTCATGGTGACTCCTAGCAAAGAAACAGCTTCTGTTTTGCAGTTGTTGAGCAAAGGGTGTGACTTTGTCATGTGTGACGTGTTCCTTACCCCACGCGGGTATCGCGCTTGTTATCAGCCAAGTGTCAGAACAAGCTGGGAATAAAAAAATTTAATTGTATTCATGAAGTTCCCCAAGTTATGCATTTCGAATGTTAGAAGCCATAAGCTATTTCCAGTTCCTTTCAGATGACTCAGTTGTGGAGACTGGGCTCTTTGTCATTTGAAATACTATATTCATATACATAGCTTAATCATCTTCTGAATGAATGCAATGCAAATCCTCCCCTGCTCGCCTTCTAAAGGCTTTTATCAATCCTAGTCACCCATCCGTTTTCCTTGCCTGTGCTCTATAGAGGATGAAAGGCAGCCATCGCACGGCTTTTATCTCCCGGAGTGTGAGACGCACACACCACTACAGAGCCGTGCCAGTTACAGAAGTGATTCTTAAACACAGCTGCTAATCGGTCTCCAGCACTGAAGAGTGGCTGGTGGAGCTAAACCCTTGGTTTATTTGGCCAGTCCTCCCAGCCAGTGCCCTCGGGTTGGGTATTTGGGCAGTTCCTGAGCTCCTCGCTGCCCTGCATCGCCTTGGCACAGCAGCTTGGAGCTGCACCCTCGGGACTGAAGGCTCAGGGAGGGAGTGGCTGCCTGGAACACTCACCAGGAGCACTCCCCAGGACTCCTGCCTGGCATTCCCAGTCCCGCAGAGCAGCAGAGAGCACGGGGACTGGCATTTACCAGCTGGCCTGGGGCTGCATGTCCATGAGATACTGCACCAAGGGCTAAGGACTCAGTAAGGAAACACCTGGAAATCCTGTTTATCAGACATCCTAAAATCTGGGCTGTCGTTCTGTTTGGGACCTCCTGATACTGTCACAATAGTTAGATTTTTTATGTTAATTTTCCCTGGTGCAGATTGCAGAGGCAACTCAGGTTATTCTAATATATTTGGGCCTTTAAAAATTATGCTGCACATCAACTAAGTAGAGGGCTTCATAGTGCCCAAGTTATCTTTTCAGAGCTGGTGGATTCCATTTAGGAATCAGTTTTATGCAGTGTAAATGGTCCTCTTTTTTTTTTTTTTTTCTTTTTCCTATTTATTGATGCAATCTAATTGGTTTTTTTTTTTGGCTTAGTGCTGCTGTAGTAAACTGAAATAAAATTGTAAAGCACTCATCCAGTATCAGCCTTGATATCTTTATATTAGTAAGGTCATCTCAGATATCTGAATGTTTTTTGAATATATATGTGCCTATGAGATATAAATATGTGTGTATATTTGCCTATGTGTATATATGTTGTACATATGTACATGCACTAGTGTCTCCATTTGAAACACAAATGTTACTTTCTGAATTGTGTAAATAGATTAAGTGGCTGTGAATATTTCCTCTCTTTCTGAACGTATTTTCTGTCAGTGTTTATGCTGTGACTGCTGCTGCTTCTCCTGTGTGAAATCTGAAATGTCCTCATGTGAGGTTTAAAACATGAAATGTCCCATTGTCTTCCTTTGGTACCATAAGGATTATTTAATCTCTAAAGAGTTTGTGTAAGTTGTCTTACCCATCAGAGCTTTCTTCTTTCCTGAGAACAGTTGCTAAAAAGACCACAGGCTGCTCCCCTACTGCCTTCTGGACGAAGGATTTCATTTCTGAAGTCAGTTTCCCACTCAGATCAGGAAGTCTTTATCTGATTGACCATACCATACCAAGTGTGTTTTAATGTGAAATAGAATAACACATCATAGTTTCTAAATTTCTCTTACTTTCTTGAAGATAGGTAAAAGATTGGCACAGATTTTTAAAATCTTGTTTTCTTTTTTGGATTGATTTTATTGAAAATATTTTTTGAAACTGTCTCAGAAAGATCTGTCTTAAACTTTCAGGAACAGGGGAGGAATGGTAGGGGAAAAGACCCACAAAGGGATTTGATGCCATTCTTTTGTTTTACTTAATATACATTTTCTTCCTTTTTTATTTTATTGCACTTTGATAGGATGAAGTCATAGTACCAAAGTTGTTAGTCTAATTAAAATTCATCATGACTTTAGGAGAACAGAAGAAATAAAACCTCTGTCAAGTTTCAATATGAATATTGAGCTGTGACTTTGGGAGTTGTAGTAGCAGAAAACTCCAGGCATGTCTAGAAATGATTAATCACGGAAAGCAAATGGAGATTGTATTGCCCAGTGTCCAGAAGTGTAATAGCTCCAGGTTGCTGTCAATAGAAAACAATTTCTGCCTTGCACCCTCTGACACTTCAGGACAGAAAACCTGTATGGAAACTCTGGGCAGAGCTGGCAGTAACTGGGAGCTTGTTTGGCAAATGGCTCCATCACATCCCATTACTGACCTCTTGGAAAGGGTGACAGACTGCAGGGAACTTTGTCCCTGTCGCATTTTAGCAGCCACTAGGTGCCAATGTTGGTCCAGTTTCAGAGCAGTCGGACAAAGCAGTTCCTGGAGGCAAAGGAATCCCTTTGGGTCTCTGAGTTTTTGCTGAAATTTGTGTCCTTTCATGGACTGAGGTCACCCCTTTCTTTCAGGTTGTAATTTTAGTTTTAATCTTTCCATAATTCAGCTTTTGATAAGTGCATCTGAAAATTAAATTAAATAATAAATTGCAATAAATTAAATTGTAGGGGTTTGCAGTGTCCTTGCAAACTCAGGGCACACAAATACACCCTCAGTTCCAAGTGCTCTGCTGTCTTGAGGGCAGCCTTTGATGGTGTGGCCATTGCCACAACCTTCCCCTGCTTTGCACTGCTACTGATGGGAGGGGGTTGCAAAGGGAGATTTTATTTAGATGTCTCAGGTTCTGTAGTCCTTCTCTGTGGCCATAAGAGGCAATCTATGAATCCTTGTCAAGAAATAAATTATTATTTAAGAGGTAAAACCCTTTTGACCCCTAAAGAGGAGACAAGCAAAATGATTCAAGGAGAACAGGGAGGCTGCAATCCATCCCTGCTGACACTCCCTTCCCTAGAGATCAAGGTCATTTAAGAAAGGGTTTCATTTGAATTTTTCCCCCTTGGACTAAGATGAATGTTCTGTATTTCTGTAGCCCTATTCCTTAATATTATTCTGAGGGAAGAGGTTTCAATCCACTTTTCCCAGGGAATGTCTTAATGCAAACCCACACCATTCAATTTTAATAACCATCGTTTGTCAGAGATCTGGATGCTTGCTGCCCAAACAAGCTGAGCCAAACGAAATCTGAACAAACTTCTGCCAGGTGCATCCCATTTCTTTTGCCTGAAATGAAGATGCCAGGTCAGCCAGTAGCTGTGTGGCTGCTGCAGTGCCATCCCTGGGATAAACATTGGGATGTTGGGAAGGCGCTCAGAGAGGCCACGTCAGGAGCAAAGTGCCCCTGGGAAGCAGCTCAGTATAAATAGCAGCCATGTGGCCATTATGCAACTGGAGCAATTTGTTGTCACACACCCATTATTGAGTGTAATCTAAATTTCATTGGAGTCGATGTAATGGCAAAATATTTACATGGGTTCTAGCAACAGAGCCACAGCACTTTGGGAAATTGTTTTGTGCTCTGGAGAGAAAAGGCATTAAGATAAATAGCATTACTGAGATAAACTTAGCATTACAATAAACTTAGCACCATCAAAGGAGCCATTAGGGAGGAATTAATATTTCAGTGCAGACATTTCACCTGTTGGCAGCGAAAGTAAGATTATGTAATTCAGGTATAAATCATTACATGAAAGTGTTTGGACCTTAAGAGTCCAGGAAAAACAGCAGTTTTGTGGAGCCTCAAATTCTATTTTAATAATTCTCCAAGCAGTGCATTTAAACATAAACCAGCATGAGAATTAATGTATATTGGCTAGTTAATTTAGAATACAGCAGTGGCAGCAGAGACCCATTTCATTGCATTCTGCACGTATTTTATACATTGAATTAGTGGCTAGTTCTTACAGCAGATGTTTACTAGATCAACAATAAAAAAAGATTCCTGTTCACCTGAGGAAACTCCTATTTCTTTCTAGTCCTATTAGGCTATGAATATCCTTGGTCTTCTGCTGTTTGAAACTTTTTATTGGGTGAGCTTTTCTCTTTTTATTGTACGAGTTACTCTGGTAGCTAATAATGCAGTTCCATATCTGGTCAGTGCAAGCAGAAGGTGTGCAACTAAAATGGGAAATTACTGTCATAATGTGACATATGTCTTATGAAATAGCTGGGGTTTAACTGAACACAAAGAAGTACTTTGTATTCCTCATTTTCTGCGTAGTTAAATACTCTGAAAGGGAGCACTAAATCTGAATCCTTAAATGCACAGCTGCTTAGCCAAATGATAAATACAGAACAAGCTCGTTAACTTTGCAATGTATTTTGTTCCTGAGAGCAAAGCTGTGCTTAGTCTCTAGCATGAATTTAGTGTGAATTAATTTTGAGTAGGTTGCTGAACAAACCTTAGGACAGGTTTACAGCCAAAATCCTCTCAGGTCAGATATGAATGTGGGCCCATGGAGAGGTGTTACTGTAAATTCAAAACTATTTTCTACAGCTACTTCACTTAAGAGAAGACTTTTAGAAGAGAAAAATGCCATGGATCACCTCATGGAGCTGCCCAGAGCTCCTGGGGAGGGCTGGGCTGATTTTTGAAGCACGTGAGAGACTCCAGGGTGAACCAAAAAGCTGTTTTCAGATTGCTTCCTCTTTGCTTTGTGGGGGGAAAAAAAGCTGTTGAGTACACTTAGATCTCATTCATCATTTAACCTTCACCTGCAGGATGTGGGATTTGAAACACATGAGAAATGTGTTCTTAAAATACCAACACCCTTGGGTTGGGGCGGGGTGGTAATCAAGCAAATTCAGCGAATCCACACCATGTGATAGGCATTTTTTAGTGAAAATACTGCAATTTTGCTCAGAATAAGCATCTCTTCTAAAATAACTTACATCACAGACATGCATTTGTGCTTCTCTTCTGCAAGCAGACGCTCCTGCCAGGACAGGAGGGCTCGAGCTGGCTGCATTCCCCAAGCCATCCATGTCATTTCCCAAAGGATCCAGGTGCCCAGCCCTCCCTGGAAGTGCCACTTGGACTGGAGCTGCTGGCAGTTGTGTGTGCAGGAGAACGGTGGGTATTTTCCGTTAAAAATAAAAATATAAAACAAGCGGGTATCACATATCCACGGCAATGCCACTGTTTTTTCCCACTTGCTTCCCTGCCCAGCTCCACCCTTGGCATCCCTGGGAGCTCCTCCCAGGCTCTCACCAGGGACCTCAGCAGCTGCTGCTGCCCAAGGGCGACTGTGCTGCTGTTTTCTTTCTGGATCTGGAGATTTTTCTGCCTTGTCAATGAGCAGAAGTGCTTTAATTCTGAAGTCCTGGTCTGCTTGTGGTGCAGAAAACAGTCTTTGTAGCTGTCAGCTCCAGAGAGGCTGCAACCAGAGCAATGACATCAGTGATGCCAGGCCAGACAGTTTGATTCCACAAGGCAGAGCCACTTTTATTGGGCAGAGCTGAGCTGTTTTGTTCTGCCTACTCTGAGCTGAGACAGGCTGATTTTTAGGGAGTGAGTACTGTGATTTTTAGGGAATGAGAGTTGTGACTTTTAGGGAATGAGCTGCCTTGTGTTTTATAGAAAACAATTGTGCACGTAAACAATTGTTAGCACATTGATTATAATAATTACATTATTAATCCATAGCTATTGCTGTTAAGATGATGGCCCTTTAGCACAATGGAGTGTGATGTGTGTGAGCCTTGCAAACTGCTCTGGTGCATGAGCTCAAACAACAGAGCTGCAATAAACTCGAACTGAACCCCAGGCAGAGAGCAAGCAGGAAGCTGAACAGAAGTTGTTCAGCTTGAGCAATGCTTTTTGCTCCAGTGTATACAAAATACTCAGATTTCAAAGGCAAAAAGGTGATTCACATACCATGCTATTTAATAAATGAAACATGCAAGTATTTTTCCCACTGAGTTGCAATTTACACAGAATTGCTGTTTACGCAGATTTCTGTTCACAGAGATCTCTTCTGTGTGCCACAATGAGGTTTTGGTCAATAATGCTGACTCTGATTCCTTATATTGCCAAACGTGGATCCAAACCTCGTAACTTTTTAGCTGTGCTTCATCCCAGCAGTCCCACCTGTGCTCCCAGACTGTGACAGCAGATACTGTCACCAGTTTGCCCCTTGCAGGCAGGATGCAGAAACACTTTCTGGGATGTTCCAAACCCATTTGGGGAATGCTGCCCGCATGTTCCATTTCGATAGCTGACATATTTTCCTGCCTTTGCATGTTGTTAGCAACTGTGGTGTTATTTATGCAATTTGATGGAGCGTGTGGCTTAAACATGACACAGTGGCCCTGCCAGATAAACTCTGAGTGTTGCTTCTGAGCCCTCAGTTAGCAATTCCAGCTGTCCTCTTTGCAGAGGGTTTTTTTTTTAGATAAAGCCCAAACGGATGCAAAGTGATAAATACAACGCTGTTTTACTAGAATGTGAACTACTGCCATGGAAGAGATTCCTTCCCCTTTCCTCTTATAAGGACAGGAAACATCTTCTCTCAATGTTTTATTTCTGTACTCTGTGTATCTTATTTGATGCGTTGGTGTAAGCAGAAATGTTTGCTAATAGCTCAGTTTTTATGTTTGTATTATTGAAGCCATACACTATTTTATACGTATCTAGTTTGTAGGCACAAAAGAGAGTGTTAAGCTTTTAGTGTGAATGATTTATTTTATTTTATTTTATTTTATTTTGGGGAAACAAGAAATATAATTTAGGAAATTCCATGAGAGATGGCAGAGTGCATTTCTTCTGTAATATTCTTCATTCATACAGAACGGTGGTTGTCTTTCAAATAATTGAAAAGCTTAGTGCAGAGGAAATATTGTAAATTTATTTCCCTGTTTACACCGCTACATTCCTACATGTTTATCTGAAATTAAAAGAAATTAATCTCCTTTTAAGATCTATTTTCTGATCCTTTATTTGCATTACTGTTGTTTTTCTGATTCTTGTGTAGCTGTTTGTTCTTGATTTTTAGAGCTTGATGCTGAATTACCGTAGCTTATCTAAACATGGAAATAAATAAATTTTTCTATCCCCAAATGATGCCCCCTATTTTAACAAGAAAATAGAATGTTAGCCCGCTGCTGCCATGCCATATGTAGGAGATCATGAGTCCTGGATTATTTGCCTACTCTGGATTGAGTCCCCAGCTCATCCTTTGTTTCTTGGTTACAATCTTGCTTGGCACTCCGGGTAACCCCCAGCCCTTGGCAGTCAAACCTCTCCTCCTCTTGTTCCCCACTCTGTACCATGGGCAGACTTTCCTCCTGCTGTGTCCCAGATCATGAATTATTTTACAGGGAAAGCGTTTGACTCTGTTCCTTTGCTGCTCTCAGCCTGAAGCCCCACAGTGCCCTTGAGGAGTGATGTGTGTGACCCTCTGCCCTTGGTGGGTGCCCTTTCCCCAGCCCTGTCTGTGCTCCAGGGGCTCCTTTGGGTGCACTCAGGGACCATTCCCCGGGACACAGAGGGGGCCCAGGGACTCATCCTGAATGGGCAGGGGTTTAGGCTGACAAGGGGTGATATCTCAGCTTGGCCTTTCCCTGCTGGTGCCCTGAAGGTGTTACAGACAGGCTCGTGTCTCTTCTACAGCTCCTGAGAAAGTCACCACCAGCCAGCGCTGAGATTTGGCTCCATGGAATGCTCTGGCAGGGCCAAGAGGGACCTGGAAACATCCTGTGAGCTTCTACTGCCCCTGGAGCCCCTCTCAGGTCTCAGGTGCTTGGGAAAGAGCCCAGCAGCCTTTGGCATCCTCAGCAGGTGAGCTCGGAGCCGAATTCAGCTTTGGGCCGGGAGGAGCATTTGCACAATGTGTCTGCAATGCAACTGCCAGCAGCAGTATTCATTTTAGAGCATCTCCCATCTAACTGGTCCAGCTTCACCAGAGCAGACGGAGATACAGCAGGAATTGCTGCTGTTGTACTCTTGTGAATTAGGCTGGGGAGAAAACAATATTCTTGAGTTAACACCATTTTTCTGTGAGGATGGGGGGCACAAGAGGAGAAGGGAAGAGTGTACATCCTCTCAAAGCTGTTATGTAAAATCTAGTGCATCAAATGTCTGTAGGAAAACCAGAGGACAAGTTCTGGAAATCTCTTAGAATTTTAATCAGAAATGTTTAGAATTGTGACAGAAATCAAATTTGGGGTCAATATGAATGTTCAATAAGCGTCCATTATTTCAGTTTCACATAGAATGCTTTATTATTGTTCACCCTCCAGGAAACTGAATAATTTTGCCGATTATATTCTCATTACCAGTCCATCTTTAAATCCATTCAATAAGGGATACATTCAGTGGCTGGTCTACATTATCTTGGTGGTTTCGCTGGCAGGAAACTCCTGAACCTGGGGAAGAGATGGCTGAGCTTGTCTGCACACAGGAATGGTCCTACCAAGCCCACTGGGACAGCGAGAGATGGTGATGGGTTGTAAACTCACAGAGCTTCTGAGTGAGAAAAGAGTTGTTAAAATGATACAATTGGCGTTCATCCCCATATATTAAAAACTGTACAATTTGGAGATGTAAATTTTCTTCATATAAGAGCTGAGAATTCAGTAGAAAAATGCTAAGTTAAATGATTGAAAAAACACCCCACTTAGAAACCGCTCTTCATATGAGTAGACAGCAGCGGAATGAAATTGCCTGTCAATACCTCAGCAAGCTTCTTTTTGGAAGACAATAAATCAATCGTGCCTGAGGACCCAGCCTTTGAGCCTCTGTAACATTCACCATTCAAACCAGTGTTAGCAGTTTGTTAATTTTGGTCACCCTTGCTTTTTTTGGTGTGGAGGAGCTGGAGGCTCCTGCTCAGGCTGGTGCAGCACAGCTCACAGTGCCTTGCGGGCTTTGGAGCCGCGCCCTCTCAGCAGCCGTGCCCGGAGGGTGAGCTGCCACACGAGCTTCCTGGAGACCTTCAGCGCCCACACCGCCAACAGGAGCGTAATCACCGCCGCAGCAATCAGAGCGAGGTCTCGCCAGAAGAACTGAAGGCACTTGGTGGGGAGGAGGCTCTTGCAGCCCCCCAGCTCGTTGCCCGTGAGCTGCGCCAGGGGCTGGGCGCGCAGCGCGGCGGGGCTGGCACAGCGCAGCGCGGCCAGCGCGGGCGCCGCCGAGTCCTGCAGCCACTGCCTGAGGTACAGGATGCGACAGTCGCAGTGCCACGGGTTGTGCGACACGTCCAGCTCCTGCAGGCCGCCCAGGCTGTCCAGGGCCCCGGCGGGGATGGAGGCCAGGCTGTTGTTGTTGAGCAGCAGGCTGCGGGTCCGGCGGGGCAGGGCGGGCAGCGAGCGCAGCCCCCGAGAGCTGCAGTCCACGCGGGTGCCCTGCGCGCCGGCCAGCGGTGTGCAGCTGCAGGGGGACGGGCACTGCCCGGCACTGACCCCCGGGAGAAGCCCCAGGGCAGTGCCCAGCATGGCCAGCGGTGTGCAGCTGCAGGGGGACGGGCACTGCCCGGCACTGACCCCCGGGAGAAGCCCCAGGGCAGTGCCCAGCATGGCCAGCGGTGTGCAGCTGCAGGGGGACGGGCACTGCCCGGCACTGACCCCCGGGAGAAGCCCCAGGGCAGTGCCCAGCACGGCCAGCCACTCCATCTCCACCTGCACAGAGCAAAGAACAGGTTAGTTAGTGAGGATTGGTAGCGTTGCTCCAAGAGCAGAGCCACAGCGCAGTCGTTTCTTCCCCAGGTTTAGGATTTTGGAATAAAATCTTTTGTTTTCTGTATGCCCCACAGAAGGTTAGTTAGGGAGGGTTGGCAGCGTGGCTCCAACAGCAGAACCGCAGCGCAGCCATTTCTTCTCCAGGTTTAGGATTTTGGAATAAAATCTTTAGTTTTCTTTATGTCCCACAGAACCACTGTCCCCAGCTTCAGCCTAAATGCACTGAGAGAGACCACAGTTCTTCCCTTTTCTCTGTGGTTCACTGCTTACCCTTCATAATCATACAAAAATATTATTGAAAGTTCTGTCACAGGATGTCACCAGGAGATGAAGGGAAAAACCAGTTTAGTTTTAGGTAAAGGTTTCTGTTCCATTTCCGTATCTTCATAGATCTAGTGTTAAAATTGTGTGTTTAAATCAGTTTTCAAAATGAGGCTTAAGGGGCTGAATAATTGTAAATGGTTAAAAATCTTCTTTCTGAGAGTATGAAGTTTCTAACCAGGAAACACCTATTTTTATGTGGCAAAACGTTCATTTTTTTGCCACCTTGTAGCTTCGTGCATCCCCAAGAACACAGAGTTTAAGATTTGGATGAAGAGAGAGTTGGAAATTTTGCATATTGGTACTGCTGGTCTTTAGGGATTAAATAAACATGGTATGGGCTAGCAGGTGATTATCCCTTTTGTTCTGCCATTCCCACTTCTGGAGAGTGGGTCCCACCGGGCTTCCATCTCAGTTCCTTTTCTTTGGCAGTTTAAAACATCTCAAGTTCTTTCCTCCCTCTATTTCCTACTACTCCTCTGCATCTAAAAATACACAGCAAACCTTGGGGCGGGATTGGAATTTGGAATGCAAACTCCATCGCATAGGTTGGGGAATCTCTGATCTTGAAACCATCTATCTTTATGATTTTGGTGCATCCTGTAATAAAAATGTATTTTCTTCTTTGCTTTTTCCCAATTAATTTGCAGTAAGGAAGTATTGAAGCAAAAATATCTGACCATTCATTGCCTTGGATACTACTTGGAGAATGGGAGATACTGTAAAGAGTGTTGGGGTTGATGCACTCTACACTTATAGAAAATTCCTTTTTAACTGCAGAAGGTGAAAACAGCTGCATAAGTTGGTTTGCAGCTGAGCAGTAGAAGCACTTTGAGTATGATTTTAAAATGGAGTGTGATTTTAAATGATTTAAAAGCAGAGGTTAGAAAACAGGTTAGAACAGACCTATTAACAGCAACAGGTACAACCACACTAAAAGCTTTTACATACTAAGGCAATAAGGAACTAAAATTATACCACTGTGGAATGAAATTTCTGAAAATAAGTGTTCAAAATAATGTTTTTCAGTGAAATTTAAAATAAACTGAGACAACTTTTTCTCTAGCAAGTTTCATTTAATGACTGAAATGATAGAAAAAATTAATTAACATTGTTTTAAATTAATTTTCTTCTATTTACTTGAAGAATTATGTAATTAGCTTTTCAAAATGAAGTTAGGCAGGTTTAGACTCCCCATCTAAATACCACATTCCTGTGTGTTGAATTAGGTTGATGGTGCAGGAACTTATAAACTTCATCCCAGAGAAACTGAAATACTCATCTTAACCATCTTCTGTGTCTTTGTGAGTTATTCTGAATGTCTTTGCTCTGAATCCAGGTACTCATCTGAGATTTTTCAAGAAATCTACTGGAGTTTTTTTTTTCCAAGTAAACATCTTAAAAGGACAGACTGTGTCAGCTGCCTAAAAAAAGGTAAGTGATATTTATGGAAAAGATGATATTTTCTGACTTAATATAGAAACAGCAAGAAGCCCAAACCCAACCAGAAACAAGAACTGTGGCAAAAATGCAGAAGCGAGAGTTGGGAGGTGCCTGGCCGACACTTACCCTTTTGGATCCCTCTCGATCCTTTCCGTGTGCCTGGTGCAGTGCTGGGGTAGCGATGGCAGTGCAGGCTGATGGTTTGTAAAGTCCCCAAGGAAGTGTGGCAGAGAAGATGAGCTTTTCCTGTGCACGATAGGAGAGCATCCCAGAGGAAGTTGCTATTTATGGTTGTGCCATGGCATGAAGGGCTTGGGGCGGGCCCTGAGTTTGCTGCAGGCAAGGGGAAATGCTTTGGGATTTTTGTTTTATTCCTAATGTGTTTTTCCTGTTACATCTGACAGTGTCTGGAAAAACTCATCTGAAATTTAGTGGGGTTTTTAAACTCAGCCGTAAAAATCTCCAGGTATAAAAGTTAGTTTGGGCCTGAGCTGCTGACACACACAAGCCCCAGCAGATGAGGGAGCTGAAACAGAGTTATTCTGTCTTAGCCAGTTTTTTGATATCTGCATTGCCACTGTTTAAATAAAACTTGTAAAAGCACACCATAACATCAAAATAACCATGATAGCCAGATGGGATCATTAAGGGATAGAGAAAGGAAATATTAATGCCATTGATTGGAATTGAAATAGATGAAATTGTGTTGAAGTCACCCAAAATATAGTATTTAATTTTGGTCACCCATGTTCAAAAATGGTTACTCCAACAAGTGAAAAAAAGGTTTCTGAAATGATCTGTGTATTTGGCTGGAAACTCAGTGAATCAGGATGACAAAAATTTATAATCCATATGTATCTGTTCATCTAAATAAAGAGTGCCATGTTTATGTAAAGGGAAAACAAAAATAGGATTTATTTTTCACTTTTGGTTTGGCGTGCAAAGTTTTGGAAATAAGTTTTCCCTTGCTTTAGTTACCAGCCATGAACACACAAGAATTCAGATGGCAGCTGACATTTGGGAACCCAGCTGGTTGTGGACCTGGTGTTTAATTCAGACCAGTTCTGTGCAGAGTTGCTTTGGGGACCAGTTGGAGCTGTGTTCTGCTCTTGAAAGCAAAGCCCAGGGAGATTCTGATATTACAGATGTGCAACAGAGCTGTGTTTCTGAGCTGTCCTTTCTTTTTTCTTTCTAACTTGCTGTTCCTGGGAGGAAAGGAAATTTCTGGTGTAAAAATTGTCCTGGTAGCAATTCTTGTTATCTAATTCTTACTTATTTTTAAAGTATTTTTCTTCATTAGTTACCAGGAGCTCGAACTTAATGTGTGTCTCTGCTTTTTAGCATTTGAAACGGTAATTCAGAGTGCCAGGGGGAAAAGACAAAAATACTTCAAACCCTGTTCAAATTTTGATCTTTTCTATGAGATGAGGGAGCGATTCCTCCCTGGCTGGAGTGAGAGGAGTTCATGTGCCTGTCAGATGTGGGACAGCTGGAGCTGTGAGCAGACTGCTAATAACAGGAAGGTCCTTCTGCCTCAGGGATTGGTTCCGCTGCTTTTGGGAAGTGCACCCCAAGGCCATGGATTCATCAGTGCCCTCTGTCCCCATGCCCACACAATCAGTGCCATGTGTCCCGAGGAATGCTGCCGCAGACCCAAAACTTCCCTGTTGCATCCTGAAAGCAAATGCTGTGTCTGTCTGCACTGGAACGGATGCTGAGCGTTTGGAATCTGCTGGAATCCACCTGGAATGGATGCTGAGCGTTTGGAATCCGCTGGAATCCACCTGGAATGGATGCTGAGCGTTTGGAATCCACTGGAATCCACCTGGAATGGATGCTGAGCGTTTGGAATCTCCTGGAATCCGCCTGGAATGGATGCTGAGCGTTTGGAATCCGCTGGAAACCACCTGGAATGGATGCTGAGTGTTTGGAATCTGCTGGAATCCACCTGGAACAGATGCTGAGGATTTGGAATCCGCTGGAATCCACCTGGAATGGATGCTGAGGATTTGGAATCCGCTGGAATCCACCTGGAATGGATGCTGAGCGTTTGGAATCCGCTGGAATCCACCTGGAATGGATGCTGAGGATTTGGAATCCGCTGGAATCCACCTGGAATGGATGCTGAGCGTTTGGAATCCGCTGGAATCCACCCTCGGGTTCTGTGCTGGCCTCACACTCAGTCCCTGGCTCCCCCAGGTGTCCCCGCTGGTGGCACAGGTGGCTGCTGGTGCTGAGTGCCACACCTGCCCTGTGTGAGGGGCCCTGGGCATGGGAGGATCTGCCAGAAGCACAAGGCGTTTGCATTTATCATTTTAGGGCTATAGCTTTTTGTAGGCCAAATGAGGATTCTTCATTTAAGAGGATTTATTAAGAGCCAATTTGAAAAAAAAAAAAAGAAGTTATAATCTGCTATAATCTTGTTAGGGTATGAAAGTATTTTTTCCGCAGAGAGAATCCATCTGAAGTTTTGGTGAATGAGAGAGGCTCTGTCTCCTCTCAGTGGAGAAGGATTTCTGAACTCTGCTGTTTCCCAAACAACTCCCCTCTCCTCACCTCCCCCCTGGCAGCACCTTTCTCTGGATTAGCTTTCTTGGGAGGCCTTGACTTCTCCAGTGAGTTCCATGGGGCTGTGTCTGCTCACTCAGGGAGGAAAAGGGCTGAGGGAGATTACTGATTCCTTGTGGTTAAGAATAAAAGCTGCAAGTTGGAGATAAATGTGCAGATCAAACGCGTGACCTGCTGAGAGCCAATTCAGGCAGAAGATGCCATTATCTCCTCTAGTCACTTTTAAGGAGTTACAGTCATTTATTGCTGTCAATGACCTGCTCTTGACCTAGAAAGGCAGAAGTTTCCTCAAGCACTGTTTCCATTTTCAGTGCTGAAAAAACTGCCCCTTCACATTGTCGAGGGACAGCAGAAGTGCTCCTCCTTTAAAATCTCTCACCTTGATTCAGTTGGTTCTTTTGTGCTTTCAAATAGGCCAGTGAGAACAGACAAACCAAAATAGATCTTTGCAACTGGGTGTGAGTCACAGGTAATTAATAACTGTACAAATAAGCAAGAAGATGGCAAAAAAAAAAGATCAATCACAAAATTCACTCTCACATCAAGGAATGTTGCTGGCAGAAACGAATTAAAGAAAAGCTCTGGTTTCTCTCAAATCAGGAGTTATTGTTGCCCCAGGCCCAAAATATTCCTCTTACCTACTTCCCTCTGCAGAGCTGTTCTGTCAAAACCTTCTGAGTATTTATACACAGGAGGACCCAGACTTTCCTCTGTGCATATTCTTCCCTGCTGCACGTTTATCGTGGTTTTACCTGATATAATTTTACCTCTGTCGAATCAAAAATCCCATTTCCTCAGATTACTCTACAGGCAGATAAAGTCTTGTCATTCAGGAAATTCTTCTCCTAAATTGCACCCCACCCATTCTATCAAGAAATTCTCTCTCCTTCTACCTGTTCTCATGAAGAACTTCCCCTCTTTGGTGTTTTCCCCATTCAGAACTGCACGCAGTGATTGCTTTTTTCCCCACTAGGTGTCATCCAAGTTATTTTTTTTCTTAAAAGCTGAGCAGCCACTGAATCAGCCCTTTAGCTATCTCAAATCAAAAGAATTGCCTGAAAGAATGAAATCTTGTGTTCTTTTTTGGATATTACTTTCCATTGTGTCCAAGATAAAAATATATCCGAGGTACAAAATATGTGTATTGAGTGGTCTGTCTATATCAGATGGCTAAAAGCTCAAGTTTGTGTTTTATGGAACTCAGAGGGTTCTGAGACTTTTAACAAAAATATTCATGGTCAATTTGGATTCACATTTCTTTGGGTTGGAGGTTCTGTGCCCCTCTCTCCTTGATGGCTTTGCTCTAAAGAAAAGCAGGTATTTTTCTGGCTCTTTATGCACAGTCACTGTCATTAAAAGTACAATACCGTGCTCCAGTCAGACACAGCACAACACTGCATTTATGGGAATGTTTCGTTTAGGGTTGGGATTGAGCATTTGGAGCAATTCTCATGCTCTCCATTTTTCATGCATGCCTTTTATATGAAATTAAATTGCAATATTTACTCTGGAAATACCTGTGAGTTATTCCAGGTGCTAATGGAGGTTCAGTGCTTGGACCAGACTGAAGATAGCCCAGAACAATCCTTCTCTCCTGGTGTAAGTGGTTGGCCATGGTGTCCTCAGCTCCAGATGATTTCACTGCTCTCATCCAACTCTGGGCTTTGTTTGTTGAATTCCCAGTGTGACAAAGAGCTCTCCATGAATGGACCTTGCTCCAAAGCTCTGCCAATCATTCAGGCCACCCTGCTAAAGGTATTTAAGCATCTTTACCAACTTCTTGCATAGCAGCTGTAGCAGGATTGTGAAATGCATGAGATTGTTCAGCACTCGGAGTGTTGTGGTGTCGTCCTTGTTTAAGGAGTGTGGTGACAAACAAATTCAGCCTTCAGCCCCATTAGCCAAAGTCCTGCTATTTTCTGCGTGAAGGGTTGGAAATGTAGAAGGCATTGAACTTTATGGCTGCACTGAGCAGTGGTTCTTGGAGAGATCAATTAGAAATTAATTATTGTCTGATGTAAAAGACTGCATTGGGAAAGCCCAGACAATGAGTGGGAACCCATTGCAGGATTTCACTCACTGTCCGTAATTGATAAGATGGTTTTTATCCTGTCCTTTACACAGCTATGACTTCATGGGTTTGGAAAGAAAACAGTCATACATTTATTTATGGATATATATTTATGGATATATATTTAGTGATAAACTAATTTTCTCTAGTGAGAGCAGCCCCAGCCCCATCACTCCTGCCCCACTAACACTGTATTTACACACTGTATTTACACGTGCAGATGTGCCCAGCTGTTTGCTGTGCACAGTGAACTGCAGGAGAGTTTGCCCAGACTCCTGAGCACGCAGGGAGAGCCCCAGAAAGTCACTACAGGCAGATCTGATCATGTTCTGCTGAACTCCTGCTGCCCAGCAGATGGACTGCCAGGAATGCACAGCCCCTGTGCACAGGGATATTTTTTTTTGGTGGCTGTTTGGGATTTTTTGGTTTGTTTGTTTGTTTGTTGTTTTGGTTTTTTTGGGGGGGTTGTTTTGGTTTGGTTTTTTTTTTTTTTTTGGGGGGGTTTTTTTGGGTTTTTTGTTGTTGTTGTTGTTTTGGGGGTTTTTTGGGAAGGGTTGGTGGTTTTTTTGCTTGTTTGTTTGTTTGCTTGGGGGTGGGGGTTGGTTTGTTTTTTTTTAATGGGCTTGATATTTTGAGCCATTAAAGTTCACATTTTGCAAGTCCTGCTCCCTGTCCTTAAGGCTACAGATTGCTAATGAACGCTGATCATGTGCCTCCAGGAGCTGCTTCTGAAGGAAATCCTTTATATAGTGTGACCTGTGATAAAATCTCAAGAGCTGAAAATGCTGCTGTGCTAATCCTATTATTTCCTATCGCTGAATGCTGATATACAAACAGTTTGGAGAGTCAGTTTTATCAAGCTGGCAGCTGAATTAATCACATGGTCACTTATACCAGGGCATAAATAAGCAGCAGTTCCTCTGAGGAGAACTGTACATTCATTAAAAGATGCTGCAAGCCTCTTCCTGCATTATCCAATTATCTCTTTGCCCTCATTTGGTGTCTCTAGCCCAGTGTTGATGACGGTGTTCAGTGAAACTTCTACATTTAACAGAGCTGGTTGGAGGTCATTTATCATTCATTTCCTCATCAGTTTTGATCAGTGCTGGGGGTTTGATGTTGTCCTGCAGTGCCACTCGTGGTGTCATTGTCTCCAGGCTGACAGGCACAGCACACCTCAGCACCTCTGGGAGGAAACGCAGAGCCTGGAGAGAGAGGAGAGCTCCCCATCCTCGCCTGGGCAGGGGCTGAGATCACTCAGGGATGGCCTCGTGCCTTGGCTGCCTCTCCCTGCACCTCCAGCTGCTCTGCAGAAAATCTGGCAGCTTTGCTTAGCTATTTTTTTAATGAGGAGTCATCCCCTGAACTGGTCTGAAATATGAGATGTCTTCAGATAAAAGGACGAGGAAAGAACAATCCCTGGGATTCCCCCTCCCGTGAAGTGTTGCTCAGTGTCTCCACTCACTTTGTGCTGTTTTAAGGAGCCTTTCATTATGAGCTGAGTGTGTTTGTGAGAGCAGAGAACTTTGCCTGAGGTTTTGCTTCCATGCTTTGCTTTTTGCCTTTACTCATAATCTCCATTCTTTTGGATGTCTCAGTTTGTTTCCTGGTGAACACAATTATTTTTCCTTTTGTTCTTTTTCACATTCTGTGGCATTTCTGGTAAATCTCTCTGAATGAGAACGAATTTGGAGTAGGGAGGTTCCTTTTCCAGAATATATGAACTCTGTGCTGCCTCCAGTTCCACCACTGCTGCAGCTGAGCTTTATCACAACTCTCAGCTTTTGCTCAGTTTGCATGGCTGGCACTTGGGGAAAACATATCAAAATTCCATCAATTCTTTCCTAATCTTGCTCTGAAATTCAGCAGGATGAAAACGAGTGTTCCACTTCTGTGAATGCAGCCATGCCTGAAGGGCTGAACTGAGCCTGAGCCTCACCTGTGGGACCTGCAGGGGCTGCTGGAGACTGCAACTACACATCCCCTGGGAAAGAAAAAGTGGGAGGAGGTCATCCCACCTCTCTACAGCCAGGATTTTGATTGAAAAAATACAGAAAAAGAAGCACTAAAAAGAGCTGCTCAAGCTAGTGAGCCTTGGCTTGAGCGGCCAGGGTTTCCCTGAGCCCCCTCCGCACACAGACAGTCATTATTTTTAAGGAATGGGTAAAAAAAGGGTAAAATGGCTTTCCTGTGAATTGAGAAAAATGGGAATCCATTTATTTCCAGAGTTCCCAAATTACTTACTTTCTTTTTTTTTTTTTTTTTCACCTGATGTGTTGAGCAGGGCCATCAAACCCTTGTGTTTGGAAAATGTTTGTCCAAGAGGCTTCTTATTTTGATGGTGATTAATAGTGGAATAAAAGAACACACAGAGCAGTCAGCAATTTTACTCAGGGCAAAGTTCCTTGTGGACAGAAATTGAACATCTGAGGAAAGAAGCACAGACAAGAATTCTCAATTCAGTGAAAACTGAGATTCAGGAGATTGGATGCAACTAATAAATAGTGTAGATGTCACCTTATTTTTAGGCTTTTATTGCTTCTAAGAGGATCTGTAAACTGAATTTCAGAGCCTGTCTTTTTTGTTCAGAGTCAGCACATAAAGCAGCATCTTGAAGAGGGTGAAGATATCCCTGACTGAACAAATGTTTTTGAGATTCACCTTAGAAGGACTTCAAAGTTCTTAGTGGACTCTTGGCGTGAGGTGTGTCCTGAGTACAAAGTTGCTGACAGCATTTTTCATTGACACGAAGAAGCCCCAAGGGCAGAATGCTTAAAATCCAATGAAAAGTCTGGGTGCTGCTTCTTAGAGAACAAGAAATGCAGCGATGTCACTGCACAGCCCCTGCAGGAAAATATCAGTGAGAGTGGGAAACTGCTGGGATGTGGCAAAAAAAGCTTTTGTGGCAATCTTGGGGCAGTGGGACAGAGAGGGAAGGAATCACTCATTTTGAGCCATGAGATTACTGCAGAGCCATTGAGAGCAAACAGAATTTCTTTTCCTTTAGGGAAGCCGAGTGGACACTTCGCACAGGTCCTTTGCACTGGAAGCTGCTCAGGAGCAGCCCCTCCTGACAAATTCCATGTGTGGGCACATCTGCAGTGTTTCCTTCGCTAAACCCAAAAACAGTCAGCAAATCTGAACAAGAAAAAGACACCTTATACCAACATAATACTCCTGTGCAGAAGCAATGCCACCTTGGGAATCAGAGCAAGGTGCCTGTACATAATAGGGGAGAAAAGCAACGCTGAACAGCTTCTATCCCTAAAGAGCTTTTCTCCAGAAACCCATTTTACTGACTGCTCCAGCTCTTCCTTTCAGCACTTTGCTGCATTTAGAGATAAATATATGCTCCTCACCACTTAGTTTTCCTCTTTCATCCTGCCATCTGTCCCACCTCTTCCCGCTCCATCATTCCCAATGCAGGTAAATGCAAGATGGAAATGCATCCTGCAGGTATTGTCTGTCAGGGGAAGGAAGGGTGGTTTGTATTGATGAACATCTGGTTCAGTCTTCCTTTAAAGTGTTCATTTTGTGGTTTATGTGTAAGAAAACTCATGGTTTATAGCCCTGTTAAAGCCCTCTGCTGGGGAATATTCTAAAGCAAATTATCTCGCTGTCAACAGAGATCCATTTCAAACCTATTGTTTATATGAACGCCAATATATCACAGCTCGGGGTGTAGTATTTTGTATGTGCTAGTTTTCCTCAAAAACTTCTGCACAAGACAAAAAGGCCTCTGCTGTTATTTTTACATTAAAGCGGGCAAAAGAAATCTGCTTTCTGTGATGTAACTTCAACAGCATGAAGTATATTTGCCTTGGAGAATTTTTGGAATAGAAACTAAGAATTGACTCCTGTTGTTGAAATCTTCCTGGCTTTGCCTGGTTTAGCTAACCTGAACTGAGGCAGCTCAGCCTGCAAGGGAAGGGAAAGGCAGGGAGCAAAGATATCCATGAGGATGGCAAGTCCCTGGATCTGCTGGAACCGGAGCTCTGAACATATTTATGAAACGTTGGCGCTTGCTGACAAAGTTTCTGGGTGAGGGAATGTTGGAGAAGATGTGGGAGCCAGCCCCAGGTCAGCTCACAATGACAATATTGGTGCTAGCGATTCCAAAGCTTAAAATTTGAGGGAAATAAAAGCAGTAAAGAAGAGCCCTCTCGGGAGTGTTTTGAAGCCTGAATGTAGTTTTCTCCTCATGAGGGGTGGGGGATTGGCTTAGCCAGCACTGCAACCTCAGTGCCGTGGAATCTGCAATGCCACGAAGGACTGAGAGTGTCCGAACTGCTTCTTGGAGGGAAATAAAAGCAGATTATTGAGGCACTGTGTGATGTTCCTGGCACTAAGCTGAGCCCAGGCAGCACAGCTCTCTGAGCAGAGTGTGTTTTACACTGCACTTTTGAAATAGGTACAAACCTGATGGCTTTTGGTATTTCAACCCCAGACTGCCCCAGACTGCTGACGTGAATGCACAGAATATGAGCAGGAGCAATGTCATCTGTCTGAAAAGCAAACAAAATTAATTCTCCCCCACACTTTGATTCTGGCAAAACCAACCTAAGTTTATCACCCATCTCTTCAGGCAAGAATCTGTGACAATGGCTCAGTCCCTTTTGCTGTTTGAAACCATTGATGCTGATGTTCCAAGCCTCAAGCAAGTTCCTTTCGACTCCTTAAGTATCTGACATACTCTCGTTTTCAGGCTCAAGGTGGTTCTTCTTTATGCGTAAGGAGCCAGGTAAAAAAAGGAAATAAGGATAAAAATAATTTCCAGGTCCTGGGGTAGAAGTGGAGAAAGTGGGAAGAAAGTTCAGCCCGGAGGAGAATGATATCAAACCCAGTGACACAGTGACACGGCAGTGCAGACAATACATAAAGAAGAAATATTGTGTTTGGTCAGATTGTGTTAGCAGGTGAAATACAAGTGTGTGCTTACTGCTGTAATCTGAAAACTCTCAGGGATCTTTTTATGGATCTGTAGTTCTGCACTGTTTTTTTTAATTGAAAACCAGATTATTTGGGTGGAGAAATACAAGATCTTCCCCCTGTACCTCTTTTTTCCCTCCCCAGCTCCCTTGGTGAGCCAAGACTTTGACTATTTCAGCTGTTTCTTGATGCCTTACACAGTGCCTGGCTGAGTTTATTTACTTGGCTTTCCCTTTTAGTGTAAGGCATTTAAGAACTATATTCCCAAACAACACCCACATTGTTGCTACTTTTTTCCAAAGCCATTTTCAGTAAAGCAGCAAAGAAAAGGGGAGGTTTCACTCCCTTTTGCTACTTTGGAGCTCCAGATTATCATTTGTCAAATGCTTCAGCAAAGGGATGCTTATATTAACATTAATAGTCTGACATCTCTCAAAAATTACTCAGAACACTCTTTTCAAAAAGAAAAACTTTCCTATCTAAAATGAGAAATTCCTACCAGCCTTAATTTACAGGAACTGCTGACTGACCCCCCCTTTGAACTCAAGGTCAGCTTAAGCTCTCTCTGGATAAGAATATAATAAAAATCTATATAATTATATATATACGTATATATAACTATCTAATCCTGATTGCGTTTCCTTTGGTTAGAAAGGCAAACTGAAGATTTTGAATCTTTCATTAACCCAGTGAAAAGTTAAGTTTCTTAGGTTGATTTTAAATGACAGCTTGTCTGCTACTTTTTTTTTATTTTTTTTTTTTTTAACTATATTTTAGCATATAAGGAGCTAGACAGCTTTCTTGGATCAGAAGTGCTGGAGATTTACATTTTTTAAATGAGGTGAAGGTCAATGTCCTTTCTGGGAGACTGCATTCAAAGTACTGAGTTGCAGAAGGAAAATGCTAAAAACGAGAAACTTTTAAAAATTATTGTAGCATTTATCATAATTCTATAGGTATGTAGTTCTTGATGAGAAGGAAAAACTTATCTAAATAAATTGCATTTCTATATGGATAAGTATTCTAAAGGATATTTGCTGTGCTCTAACCCTGCAGCACTCCATGTAAGCCATGGGTAAGAGGAAATCTAAACCAGATTGGCAATAAAGGGGTCACAGATATTTAAAATATTTGAAACAATAGGAAGATAATTTTAACTATCTGATTATTTCAGATTTGAGTTGTTAGATCTGATTTAGATAATTTAAACTTTATTCTAAAGCAGATTTAAAGTGGCATATGTAAAGCCGAGGTGGATGCCCCATTGGTCAGGGCTTTTATTTAGAATATGGCAGAGCTGGGTTTCATTCCTTGCTCTGCATAAAATGCAGTTATTTATGCAAAGTGCAGCAGCTCCAACTGGGAAGATTAAAGAGGCCCCAGCAGGTCAGCAGTGCAGTGGGAGGGAATTCATGATGATCTGGGAGGGCAGAGTTAAATCTCTCCTCAGCCAAGTTCAATCTTCCCCCCCCCGGGTGAGAAGCTCATCCCTGGAGTGCTGCTTGCACTGCAGAGCTCTTGGAGCAATTCATATCAACAAAACAAGTTCCATTTGATGAAGTGCACTTTTCCTGGCCAGAGTATTTCACTGGAAAATTCCTGTTCTGCTTGCCAAGTTTGTCCTTGCTCCAGCTGTGGCAAAGGACTGATAGCTCATCCTCTCTGCCACCCTGAGGACTTCACCTGCTGGGTCCTTGTCACCCTCGGGAAGGCAGAGCCACGGCACAGGCTCCTGACAAATCATCAGTGGTTTTCTTCCATCTGCCCTGCTGGGGGTGTCCAGAGTCTCTGTTTCTGCTCTCAAACCAACATGCAGCATTCTGTCAAATAGCTCCCCATCAAACACAGGTAAATAATTGTCCCTTTTGTCCCTGCTGTGCTCAGCACCGCTGCCAGCTGGATTTTTGGGGAGCCCCAGAGGAGGGGACAGCAGGGCTGAGCTGGCCTGTCCTCCCCACGTCCCCTGTGCCTCCCCTGTGCCTCCTGTCCCCATCTCTGCACTCGTTTAAAGGTCACTCTGCTGGAATCGTTCTTTGCCCCAGTGTGCGCTGCTTTGATTTTCCACATTTCTTAGGCTCCCAGCTCCTGCTGTGAGCTCCCAATTTCCATAATGATGTGCTTAGCAATCGTTGCCATGTGCAGGATTAATTTCGCAGTTCAGGAAGGGCACACTCACTTGCCAGACTGGATTCTTTACAGTGTCAAGTCTGTTGAAATGGTGACATCATTTTCTCCTCTGTTGTCTGCTAACTTTGATTTTTTTTTCCTCTTCTTGATTTTTTTTTCTAAACTTTCTGAACAGAAATAGATTTTTACCTCCTTACTACCCAAGCCAGTTTTTTTTTTTTTTTTTT
>VZRL01001193.1:198083-210037 GCA_013397895.1 Origma solitaria
TTTTTCCCCCTTTCTCCCCAAGCCAGGTTTTTTTTTTTTTTTTTTTTTTTTAATTGCAAACAGATCATATCATTTTCACACAAGCTGAGGCAACTTTTAGGGTGTCCTGGCTTTCTGCTGCCCCTGGATTGGGATGCCCCCAAAGTCCCTGCCCCATGTACACACCTGTGAACCCACAACCTCAGGTGGGAATGGTGGTCCTTGAGTTCTTCTCCATCTCCCCCTGAGATATTTATAGGGATAAACAAGCTCTCCATCACCTCAGCCAAAAGGATTCATGGGGAATTGCTGCAGCCTAAAGAATTCCCTGGGATGTTTTCCTGTGCACCCTGGAACGTGGATGGGACTCTGCAGTGCCTCCAGCAGTGCTCAGGGAAGGCCAGATCAGAAAGGTTTGATAAATAAAGACATGCCCTGGGGTGAGGAGCCAAAGGAACAGCTCTGCATTCCCACTAGCCTCTGTAGGGTATGAACAGCCTCAGTTCACCTGGTGCCTCTCACCAGGGCTCCCAGAGCTCCAGGGCACTTGGTGGGATGGGGCAGAGGTGGTGACAGAGCTCTGGGAATTCTGGACGTGTCACTGTCACCGCTGTGCCATGGAAAGGCATGGCCTCGTTCTCTTTGGGCACTGACTTTTCAAATGTAGCTTTGTTCTTCTGCTCATCAAATACTGCTGCTGCACATGGTCTGGAAAGAAATGTTCCCTTGTTCTTGCACATCCAATTTTTACTGAATTCAAAGAAAGCAGTGAATATGGACTGGTAAAACAATTAGGGAGAGTGTTATGGGTGTTGTGAGTGTTATGTCCCGTTGTTATGGGATTTTTTGGGGTTGGTTCATACCAAGCACCACATCCCCTGAGGAGAACAAAGGAGAGTTTTTGGGACTCAGCAGGGAAGGTAAAGCCCTGACACAGGCAGGTGCCCTTGGCCAGGCAAAGCAGAAACTGTTTCCAGGGAAATGTTCCTTATCTACATTCTGCTGGGCAGGCAACCATTCATTGTCCCAAAGCAAAGGGAAGGTCAAAGGAAACACCAAACCCTGCAGGACCTGGGACTGAGCAAGGCCAGGGGCAGTGAGGGACTGAGTGCTCTGCATGGAGCTCAGGAATTTGTCATTAATTGGCCCTGGTGGTTAAATAGAGCAAATACGAACACACAATGCTCAGAATGTCTGAGCAGCAAAATCACTTTGTGTTTAATTGGGGGGGGGGGGGGGGGGNGGGGGGGGGGGGTGTGAACACAAGACACCAACTGCTGAGGATGTTTCCTGAGTTGTTCTTAGCCAGTTATTATTATGAAAAATTCAACTTGAATCTGAATGGCTTGTCTGTTACGGGTAATTTCTATACTCATAATTGTGTCAAATACTTCCGAAGGCCTTTCTTGGGGTCTGTTTGGTGCTCCTGCACTGTAGCATGGTCCTAGAAGGGCCACGAAGTGACTTATCAGCATTTCTGTGTCCATACCTGCTGGAATTTGGATGGAAAATTTTACGTTGCAATGGCTGGACAAGGAGTGATAGGGAAGGAAGAAAGAAAAATGTGACTTATATTTGCTGTTTGCTTGCATGACAATTTATGAGCCAGTCAAAGCCTAAACTACAATTCCACTGTCCTTCAAAGATCTGTTTATTTTCAGCAGAAGTTATGACCAGGTCTCCATAATGTTATCATTCAGCAGCAGATGCAGCTTTAAAACTATTTGTAGTGTTTATTCATCTGTGCAGGAATGAAGTGAATCTGCAATGAAGAATTTCCAGAGATTTCATACAAATTGCTGGAATTAGTTCTTTCCATTTTTAGTAGCAGGAGTTTATGGACCTATTTGCTGAGTTTTGTAATTAATTCTGTTTCTGATTATAAGGCAATGTCAAATGTCTTGTAAGATTCAAAATGGCTTCAAGAATTCTTCCTTCTTTTTAGTTCTAAGCTCCCTTTTTCCTTACAAAATACGAACAGATTAGCAAGCTTGGAGTTGCTGTTTTCTTGCATGAGCAAAGGAATGAAGAAAACCAAGGTTTTAAAGGCCTCTACATTATAAACCAGGTTAGATTCTCATGAAATGGGTTTTTTCCATCACACAACGGGATTCAGTTGAAGTGGAACAGTTTAAGTGAACTTAAAGAGCTGTTTTGTCAAAGGCTGACTTTCTGGTAATGCAGGGATGCAGATTTCTCCTCCTTATTCTACAGAGTTTTTCCTCTTACAGCTCTTGTCAGTAGAATCTCCTTTTCTGTAGACTCAGAATTGTCAAATATGATTTATTTTAGAGTCTCAGCCATATATTTTTCCTCTCTTCCTGTACTTTTCAATTGTTTGTGATCCTGGTCATGCCCAGCTCTTGGGAGTTTGGGAATGACTTGTGCAGCGAATGAAATAATGGCATAGCTTGAGCCCACTGTGACTTGCAAAAATTTCCTTTTAGGAAGTGGTGGTTGCTGGATGCACTATTTATTCTGACTGGGGGGAAAGCACACAACAAACTGTAGAGTTGCAAAAAAGAAAGGAAATTTTAGTGATAAACAGTAACACATATCTTGAGGCCTTGTGGATGTTGGGATGGAGGACTGTGCCCTGCACATAAAGCAGAAGGTCTGTGGTATAAATTCAGACTTTAGCACTTGAGAGCAGCTCATTGTGGTTAAAATTATCCCCACAGAAGAAAATTTCCAGGTTTATCAATGTAGTATGAAAAATTTCTTTTTCTTCCCTTTCCAGATAGTATCTTGCTAAAGATACTTCCTTTGCAGGGTGAACATCCTGATTTCATACTCAACATTAGTGTTCACTAACAGTTGCTGTGAAAATTAAATTTCTTCTTCCTGCATCAGTTATTCTTTGGCATTTTCTGAGCAGAGAAGAATCACCCTTGTAGTTATTTACCTCTTACGTCCTGAAATATTTATGCACTTCAGGGTTTGAAATTCTTCCTGTCTCTTTTCTCTCTCTCCTCGATATATTGCTGTTCCATTCAATAGCTCCTTAAATCTGATTTAGGGGCTTGAATGATTGCCTCTGTCAGTTTTATTTCTGTGTAGCTCCAGTCAGATGGGGAGAGGCAGTTCAGCTGTTTGGAGGCTTCTCACCCATGCTGCTGATGTTCTCCACTGTAGTTGCACTGTTTTAGAAATCTTTCTCTTCTTTCTCATGGAGAATAGAGATAAGCTGCACTTCTTGTACTTTCTTAATCTCTGTGTTTGGTATTAGGTGCTGTATAGCTGTGACCAATGCCTTTGGGAGGTGGATTCTCTGCTGACCAATGGTTGCTACATTATTAATGGATATATAAAGAAGTTTCTGTAAATAAAACTCTCTCTTTCGCCATCTTAGGATCTCTGCCTGCTTCCTTGCCAGCTTCCTTTGCAGCTTCCACGAATCCCGCGAATATTATGAAATCCTAAAACCACACTCCACACCATCAGTGCGACCCAAACTGTTGCACTTCCAGTACAAAATGGATGCAGAGCATCAGGCAATCATTTTGCTTCCCTCCTAAATGGTTCTGAGTGGAACAGCAGAGTCTGAGCCTGCATGGGATGTTTGTTCTGAGTCTGCATGGGGCTGAGGCTGCACGAGGTGTTCCTTCCCATCCCCATGCTGGGGAGAGAGTGTGTGTTTGTTTGTGTGGTTGTTTGTTTGGGGCACGTCAAGGACAGAAATGTGAAATTGTTCCTCCCATCCTCATTTTTTTCAGGGCTGGGCCATTCTCGCTGCTCTGAGTGTGAAGGTGACCCACAAAGAGTTTCCATGGCAGTGGGATCTGCTCTGTGCTGTTCATGGCAGGGCTGCGACGAGGCCCCAGAAAAAAATGATGCTGAAAATCTGAGCCCATTCGTGAGCGACTTTCAAATGACTCTGAGCAAATGGGGACATTTTTGGGTGCCCATCAATCGTTGTGGATGAGTCAGTGGTGGCTCAGCCCTGGGCATGACAGATGTTGGTTCATCAGCAATTAGATGCTGTCCTGACTTCTGCTGTCCCCAGAGCTGATCTCTGCAGTGCCTGACAGGAAAGCGACTTGTCCTGCTGTGTGCTGGGCCAGCACTGCCTGGGCAAGGCATTTCATTTCCACAATCAGTTCAGAAACAAAAAAATCCTCCCACGGGTATTGCATGTTCTTTATTTAAAAATAACATTTTTTATCTAAATGGTATTTTAAGTCAAATCGTATCAGCCTCCACATACTTTCTGTCTTTTTTTTCTTTATCTATTTTTGGCAATGTTAAGAGGTAGAAAATTTCTCACAAAGACTGGACCTCACCTTTGTTAGGCAAACCATTTTTCCACTTGTAATTGTGAAAAAAAAAATCAATGAGAAGTAATCAGCAAAACCAAGGCTATCAAACAATAAAACCATGAAGTACAGAAATTATCTTGAACTATAATACTGAAACACTCAGCTCTTATGACCTTTCTGCTTTACAGGGAGCACGTGGGTGAAACCACTTGAATACTGATAATTCTTCAATGTCATCCTACAATCCTTGTTTACTCCTTGCTAAAGATAAGTTATCTCATAGTCTTCGGAGCAGAATCATAAAGCAGTAATTTATAATGTGATTTGGGTCGTGCACCCCAGGAGCAGCAGGAGCTCTGTGGGGTTGGAGTCCTGCCTGCCGTGACCCAGGGACACTGCCTGGGGTGCAGAGCTGGGGCTGCTCCTCTCTGAGTGAGGCTGGGGTGAGGTTACACCCCGAGCAGGAGCAGTATGGGGTTAGGGATGTCCATGGAATCCCAAAAGGGTTTGGCTTGGAAGGGAACCTAGAGCCCATCCAGTGCCACCCCTGCCAGGGCAGGGACACCTCCCACTGTCCCAGGCTGCTCCCAGCCCTGCCCAGCCTGGCCTGGGGCACTGCCAGGGCTATGGGGAACCCACACCCTCTCTGGAGAACCTATTCCAGTGCCTCACCATCCTCCCAGTATGAACTTCTTCCAATATCCCATCCAACCCTACTCTCAACTCAAAGCCATCCCCCCTTGCCCTATCACCCCCCACCTTCATGAAAAACCCTCTCCAGACTCCTTTTGAGCCCACTCGTGGTGCTGGAAGGGACTCTAAGGTCTTCCTCTTCATGCAGAGCTAATTCTGTTTTATTTCCTAGGCTATTATGAAACTTAAAACCAAACTTCTCTCTGTATTATGTGCTGCAGGTTTGGGCAGATGTAGGAACCTAAACTGAGCTTTGCCTACTGATCCTGACACTCTGCTGTTCTTTTGGGAGTTTCATCAGACAAAGATATGGTATTGGCTGGAGGAAAAACAGCCATGAATTGAATTTGCTGTTTAGCTGGTGACTGGGTCTGAAATGCCAGCTAGGAATTCCAGATTTCCTCTGAGCCTTTTCCTTCTCTTCTGCTGTTAACACAGTCTGGGAATGGGTGGGGGATCGAGTCTGGGAACAGGCAATTCTCCAGGCAGAGAGTCTGAAATGGTTACAGCTTAGAAAAATACAAGCATTTTCGGAAATAAATGTCATTTTAGGAAACAAATGTAATTTAAGAAGTGACTCTCACTTCAGGGAAGTTTGCTGTAATGCAGACACCCCTCCTAAGTGAAGAAGGGAGTGAGCTGCATAAAAAAAGGAGATTTTGCCTTCCTAAACTGAGCTCTCCTATGGTGCCTGGGCCCAGGTGTGGTGTCTGATGCTTTCAGCCTCAAGGCCAAATGGAAAAAGTCACGGGGACAAAATGAACTTGAGCTATTTTGGCACGCTGAGGCAAAAAGAAGACAGAAAAGTGGCATAGAAACCACACAGGAGCTCTAAAAACCCCACTCTTTTGAAACTAAAGTGTAATTAAGGACATAAGGATGATCTTAATTTATTTTCATGCTAAGAAACACACACTATAGCTTTTGTATTTTGGGGGATTATATATAAAATTATTAAGAAAATAAGACAATGTGAATACTAAAGGGCTCAGTGACTTAAACTCCATGAAAAGATAAATGTAAGAGAGCCCCTTTGGCTGATAATGAACGTGTCCCACGTGTGCTGGGAAGGTTCAGTGTCCCTCCCTCACACGGAGCAATTCCATTTGATGCTGCACTGCTTAAAAGTGTTTAAAAGTGTTCCTTTCTCCCTAATCCCGACTGCCTTTCATCGCTGCAGCGCACCACGTCAGGGATTAAAGGGCAGCATCATCAAAGGGAGGAGCTTTCATTCCAGCAATTGCTGTGCCAAGAGATCTTTTTCTTTTTTTTCTTCCAGAGTGTGCACAGATGCACAGAACCCCTCGGAGCAGCTCAGAAGGCCACACTGCTTTGCTGCAAAAATTCTGTGACTCAGTGGAACATCTGTGATGGGTCCTCCCTGCCAAACACTCCAGGGAGAGCTCCAGTGGAAATTAGGCAATTATTGAGTAACTTGACATATCAGGTGGGCTTTAATTTATTCATAATTAATACCTCCTATAAAGTGAAAAATAGCAGGAGGAGGAAACGCTTCTTGAAAAATATAACTTCTGCTAGAAGTGTGAGCCCCTCAGAGGTTATCCCAGGGAGAAATATTCCAAGTGGGAATTGAAGAGGGCGTTGGGAGGGGAAGGAACATCGAGGATGAAGTCAAATAAGAAAGTTTGTTTTGTGGAAATATGGGGGGAAAATATCCAAGCTTCCTTTTAGGGCCAGTTTGTGGGTTTAATAGAAAACTAATAAACTAGGAAAGTGAGTTTGTGGGGATCTAAGGGAATGCAAAGCCTGTGAGAGACAGACTGCCAGGTTTGGGGGACATGGGAACAGAAAAAAGGGTTTTCCTTGGGATTGTAGGAGTGAGGGTGCTGGGAACACCCTGGGCAGCTCATTCGAGGGAAGACTGGACATCAACTCTCCCAAAATCTGGGAGCCTGTGGGATCTATTGGTCTGCAGGGAAGGACAGTTTGAAGAAGTGATGAAGAGTAACTTTTCTGTTGGGGTAAATTGCATTGTGGAGTGTCCAGAAGATAAAGCTGGGATGAAACAAATTGTAAGACTGGAATTATGCTCAAGGGAAAAAAAATATACTGGAATGAGGAATGACTCCAATGGGGAGGGGGATAAAATCTCAAGCATGGTGAAAGGTCAGAGTTCAACCAGAGTGTCTCAAAACCAGCACAATTAGGGTGTTTTAGCCCTTTCAGAGCTGCCCACTGCCTTTCCCAGTGACAATGAAAGCAGAGCAGCCCCAGGACCCTTCAGCACGGGAGCTGTGCTGGGCTCTGCTCTTGGTGCATTACCAGTTGGTAAAAACATGAAGCAGACACAGCAGTAAAGGGAAAAGGGAATTTACCTCGATTTAATAGGATCCTCAAAGGTGGAAACGCTGAGAAGCATGAGAGTCTGATATTTAGCTTAGTTTAGGGTCTTGCAAAACAAGGAAGACCAAACATTTTCACTATCTCAGAACCAGAGGCTCCAGCCTGGGGCAGAGCCTTCTCTCTGGAACATCTCTTTGTAAACGAGGCTGTAGTCTCATTTAGGGGGAGGTTAATTAGAATAGGGGGACAATTACTTCATTTATTAAGTTTCTTATTGGGGGATTTTAGGTAGATAAGCTAATTTTGTGAGGTCCATAAAGTTTGGTACACATTGTACGGGGGTTGCTCTCTCTCGTGTTTCTCACTGTGTTTCCACCTTTGATGAGCTGAGCACTTAGGATCCTATTAAACTGAGGTAAATTCCCTTTTCCCTTTATTTCTGTGTCTGCTGCATGTTTTCACCAGCCGATAAGGCATCACTCTCACCAAACCCAGGGTGCCCTCCAGCCTGGCTGCCCTGCTGGGCACAGCAGTGTGGGCAAGGCACTGCTGCTGGCCTTGGGCTGTCCTGCAGAATTTCAGGGGGGAATTGTGCTGGTTATGTTCACAGCACGTGTGTTCTCCCTCTGGTTTTCTTTGCCTTTTTCTTTACTGACAAGATGCAATAAAAATGGGCACTTATTATTATTTGGTAAATATCGAACAAACCAAAATGTTTGCAGAGGTTTGAGACTTTGGACTTGTGCTTGTACTGTTTAAATGGAAGGCTTGGGATTGTGCTTTATCTTTTTCCATGCACTGATTTTTTAATTTTTTTTTTTTTCCAAAATCGGTTTAAACTGGGCAGAAGTTCCCTGTAAATTGAAGTTCCAGCGTGTGCAAATCCACCGCCTTGGACATGGTGGATGAGCAATTGCAGAGGGTGTCCCTGTGAGGATTGCTCCAGTTGTTCAGTCAGTGCTGTGGGGAATAAAACATACTCCTTGTTTTAAATATGCTGAAGCTGCTCATGAGCCCTGATGAGATATTCCAGTTGCTGTTTATCTGGCAATAATCCTGATACTCAATCAAGCAAGGGGGGAAGAAAAAGGTACCTGAAACCTGCAGTAATCACTTGACTTAATGAGCTACATCTTTAAGAAAACCCAGAGCTTTGGGGTTATTTCCCAGGATTACTCTTTTGAACATGTCCCACACAGTAAATCACTCTGTGGAAGCCTTCCTCCTTCTGAGGCTGAGCTAGGAATTTCTCAATCACATTGACTTAAAATCACATATTTATACAGCATCATATGAAACATTTAGCAGCTTCAGCCACACTGCTGACAGGCTCACTATAAAACATTAAGGTAACAGATTTAAGAAAAAAAAATCAATTTCAAGATCTTTCAAAGCGAAATGCTTTGCATTGCCTCTGATTTCCAGCAAGAATTTGGCTGAGGGCTGTTTTTTGATCCATCCTGAAGAACCATATCTTCTGGTGGAAATACTGCAAGTCTGACTTGCACCATATTAATTACTTTTTAGACTTAAAATAATCATCTTTATTATTAAAAACTTAATCAGCTTATGTTGGCGTATCACAAACTATTGTGCCATAGGCATTTCTTAAAGAACTCATAATGCTCCAGTATTTGCAGCTGACTTACCAAGATTTGATCTTGCTGATTCTTGTGTCAGTGAAATGCTCTTTAGTTATCCACAAAAGCTTCGTCTTACCTCGACTGTTTGCATCCTCCTTAACACCAGTTTAGGTTTCCAGGGACATTTTCCAGTTCCCAGTTACAGTTCAGGTGCCTGGATTAGCTGTGCAGCACTAACTCAGCTGATATTGCTCCTCCCCAGTGGGGACATCAGTTTAGTTAATATCGAGATTTATGGAAATGCTTGAGAAATGAAGGGAAACTCAGTGGTGAAAAAGACATTATAAGTATACAATTAACAGAGCAGTCTTGAGGTGTGCCTGAGTATATATAATGCAAATACAGGTGTAAATATAGAGTGTAAATACAGAGCGGATACAGTAAATATTGCAAATTGAGATGCTGACAGAATCCTGCAGCAAATGGGTATCCACAGCCAGGGTGTACCTGCATTATAGCCCTGCTCCCGAGTGCCTCACCTGCTGAGCGCACACACAGACCACACTTATTTAATGATTTCCTGCTGTTTTCCCTCTTTTGACCTCTGCAGTATTCCTGGGAAAGTCTGAGAGAGCTGCACAAAACATAAGCTGATACTTCATGGTTTTTTCAGAAAATGAAGCCAAGCAGGGATCTGACTCCTGCTCATTTAAATTTTTACCTGTGGCACAATTAATGGAAGGTTTCTGTAGTATATAATGTTAGCATATACCTCAGTATATACTAAGTAATACTATTTTATACTCTGATATTTTGTTAGTAATATATTTAGCATTAGTAGAGACAGTTTTCTTTCTTAGAGGATGAATATTGCTCTACGTATTTATGTCCTGCCTAATTTATCTTCTTGAAAAATATACATTAACAACGTATATCTATTCTTAAAATCTTCCTCTGCTAAACCACAAAACCCCTAAAACACAAAACAACCAACGAGGTAAAACACCATTGAACAGAATTTGTTTCATTGTTTGCATAACACGTTTTTTTCCCCCTCTGAAATGAAAATAATACAAATTGTTGTTGCCAACACGGCTCTGTTATGCCACAATTTTAATGGAGGTGTGTGTGAGCTGCACAGTGCGTTCTGAATGGAAAGAAATAGAAATCCCATTCCCCATTTTGCATTGTGGACCTTATTCCTGTATGAAAACCATTTTTAATGGGAAAAACTCATACATGCACAGTTGAATGGTCTTATTTCATTGCTGGTATTATCTCAGGCAAATCATTTCACATTCTTAAAAGATCTACAGTGCATCTTTTCAAGGACATAAGTTCAGTTGGTTCTTTTAGGAACTCTGCCTCTAATTTCTGACAGCTGAACGACACAGCAAAAGCATCTTGGATCCACCTATTGCTTTACTGTTGTCCCAGGAATTCTTTTATTGCTGATTAAAATGTTACATGGCACCATGATTAGGCCCAGCTTTTTTATATTAATTGGCCTACACTATTACAGGTGGGGCCTAACTTTGTGTCCACAGATGCACTGAGGGAAATTAAACTTGAGAACTCAGTTGTGCACTGAGTGCTGTTTGCTAACGAGACAAGAGCAGCAAAGTGAATTTTTCAGCCCTTCCTTTCCCTGAGAGCCTGGGAACAAGATTGCTTTGGACCTTCTTCAAGCACTTAAATTTAACTTTTTATGTAAAATCTGACTGTTGTCAGGAAAGGCTGCTGCAGATTCCTAAGGCATCTCTAGAATTGCAAATAGAAAATTCAGCAGAGCAATAAAAAAAATCTAGCTTCGGAGTTAAATAAAGTGAATAATTGACTGAGAAACACAGAGCCCTTAAAACCTGCACTGCTGGCACACACTGCTGGGTGTGTTTATCATTCACTTTGTCGCTCGGAGGGTCAGGGATAACAGATCTTCCCCAGGATAACCCAGGGTGCCTTTGCTTTGGAGTGGGGCTGCCCAAAAGCTGCAGCCTGAGCATCCCCAGGGCTGTAGATGAATTTGGCAGGGCAGGTGAGGGCTGGGCACAGCATGGTTTGGGCACAGCCCAGCCCCAGAGTCACCCCAGGGATGGGTCTGCAGTCCCGGCAGGGCAGGGCTGTGCTCAGCCCAGGGGTCAGTGCTCTTCCCTTGGGTCACTCCTCGCTCCCAGTCCCTAATCCCAGTCCAGGCGTGGCTGAGCTGCACAAATGTCCTCCGTTCCTCCTTCCAGCTGCCCTGGGCTGGCTGGGCTCAGCAGGAGATCACCAGGGGGTTGGACAGGGACCTGCGGCTCTGTGCCTGCTCCAGGGGCTGCTTGTGCAGCAGCTCACAGGCTGCCAGCTCCTGCTGAAGGGTGTCCAGCACTTCAAACAGCTGCGCTTTGCCTTGGAAGGAAAATGGCAAACATTAGCACCGGCAAAAAGGCAGGAAGTTGCAGTTGCACAATCATAACAAGCTCTTTTCTTCATAGGTGCCCTTTCAAGTGATTGTCATAAAATGTCTAAATTTTGCAACCAAATTATGAATTCCTGTCCATAAAAAAATGTGAGCAAAACTGGGTTCACTTGTCTTCTCTTTTAGTTTCTTGCATCATTCCCTGCTCCCTGAGGTCATATCCTTGTGTGAACAAAGACAATTTCATATCCCAATTGCCAACCCTACCACCCACTCAGACTTGTCAAACATAAATATTCGAGTACAAAGCATTCGGGAAGCTGCTCAACTCCTGTCAAGTGCCCAGAGTGTGGAAGGCAGAAAAGGCGAGCTGGTGATGGCAGTGGGGGTGCAGAATGGACAGAGAGCAGCACGTGCTGGAGTTTTTGGGGCACGAAGGGAGGAATTCTGAGCAGTAACATCCCTGGGAGTCCCTGTTCCTGGGCAGGAGAATTGGCAGCACCCACTGGACACTGTGCTGGGGATACAAACCATCTCCTCTCCTGCTCTCCCCAGGAGAACCTCACACTTGTGGCTCAGGGATGGTTTCTCTCTGTGCCGGTGTCCTGCAGCCTGCAAAGGTCTGTGTGTCCTGTGCCTGCAGAGTCTGTCTGTGCCCTCTTTCCTGTGCCTGCCAAGGTCTGTCTGTGCCCTCTTTCCTGTGCCTGCAGAGTCTGTCTGTGCCCTCTTTCCTGTGCC
>VZRL01001193.1:210118-246185 GCA_013397895.1 Origma solitaria
TGCCCTCTTTCCTGGGCCTGCCAAGGTCTGTCTGTGCCTTCTTTCCTGTGCCTGCCAAGGTCTGTCTGTGCCCTCTTTCCTGTGCCTGCAAAGGTCTGTCTGTGCCCTCTTTCCTGTGCCTGCAGAGTCTGTCTGTGCCCTCTTTCCTGTGCCTGCCAAGGTCTGTCTGTGCCCTCTTTCCTGTGCCTGCAGAGTCTGTCTGTGCCCTCTTTCCTGTGCCCTCTGCAGCTGGAGAGCCCAGCTCGGCTCTGGGCTGCCTGTGCCCTGGATTGGTGAGCACAAGGAAAACCAGCCTCTGAAACTACAAAGTTTCCAAAAAAATTTCCATGCTATTCTCCCTAAGTTCCTGTAAATAATATTCTCCAAAACGGAGCCTCCAGGCTACATCTGGTCTTTTTTAATCTTGTCTTTGACTACTGCCTGCCTGTTAAAAGCACCTCCAAGCCATGTTCCAGGACAGGATGTTCATTCCTTGGAGGTGAGCACAAATGCTGTGCTAATAGGAACAAAGTCACCGAACCAAAGCCCCGGGCTGTGATCCCTGCGTGGCTCCTGCAAAGGCAGCTCTGGCACCCCCAACCATTGCCAAGGGACAGGATTAATAATAATTTGCAGGTTTAATTCTCACACGAGGAACATGAAATGCTGGTATTAGAGGAGTGCAGGTTTGGAACTGTTCTGATGTGTAAATCTTGTGTTGCAGCAGAGGAACACAACCGAGTGGGAGAGCAAATTTGATAAACAGCAGCCTTGCAGACTTGGTCATTTTTCCACTCTCTTGTATCAATGAAGCCCTACAAACATTTGTAGGATACTGAGTTACCCTCCAAGGCCAAAGGTTAATTAAACTCTGGCTTAAAAAGCACCCCGGGTGTGGTTTTGCTGCGTTGCAGACTAGAAAGCATCACTTTCTACAGATAACCTTGCAAACTACCTCCTTCTCCCTAGCCTGTACCCCAGGATTAGAAATACCCTTTTCCTACTCATCTGTGTATTATCCAGTGTCTGTCCCAAAATGATACTTTTCATGCTTCTTTGTCTCTGTATGTGATTTATTTTCTTACCAGGTTGAGGATCACTGCAGGATTCCAAAGTGCTCAGCAGGATTTTCCCCAGGGCTCGTTTAGATATGTTCTTTCAAAAACAAAACAATATTATGGCACAAATATGTCCTTCACCAGTTTACAGATATGCAACAAAAATTATGCAGGGCAGGGTATTTGCCCTTGAAAACAAAACCAAAATGACACTGAATCCTGATGAACACAAGATTTGATATTTGCTTTCTTTTCAAGCATTTTATCCTAGACCGTGCTCAAATAGCAGTTTGTAGAGAGCTGTAATTCCTTAATGTGGCTGTAGAAAGAGAAATAACAACTACTCACTGAAAAAGAAAGGATTTTGCAGAGTGTGTGCCTGAACAACTGTAGATGGCCAGGAGGGCAAGCAGGGCATGAAGAGCAAAAGATTTTTGGGTCGCCTGCCAGGCCTGTGGGGAAGGTGAACAGGACCTGGAGGTGCTATTTTAGAAAGGGTCTTCTCACACCCAACTGAAGGCCATTGCAAATGTCCTGTGGCAGGGCCACTGCTGGATCTGGAGATGTCATAACCATTACCCAAAGTGAGAGCACTGTAAAAACTACTCAGGGTTTGGATGGGCTCTCTCAGCCGTAGTTTTACATAAGAAATCTGCTGGGACATTACATAATGTGCCTGCAAAAGCAAACTCTCCTAATTTGCTGTCAAGACACTCGTGTGTGCTTTCTGGGAGATGGTCTGGCAATCAGTTTAATTAGCACTTGGAGAGCCACGTCTGCAGGGACAGGTGGTTCTTGTTAAAGCCTCAAGGGCTGGAAATGGAAGGAAGCAGTTCTGGGAGGAGGATGTTTTTCCCTCCCTGCAGCCCAGGCAGTGCTGGCCTCGCTCTCTGACTCTCCTCCACCTGCAGGGCTCCCCAGAGGGACTGGGGTACAGTGGGGAGCTGTTGGGGAAGACGAAATAGGAAAGGCTTGTAAATATGATTACCTGGCAAAAGATGCTGAGAATATGGAAACTATAAGCGAGATTGAAATGAAGACAAGCTTTGAGATACCAAACCCCAGGTACTGAACAGCTGGAAAACAATGGTGTGGCCACTGAAGGGAATCCCCTTTTGATTAAACAATCCCCTCTGCTTGCAGACAGCTCCAAGGGGCAGAGCAGACCCTGCCAACTTGGCAGAGGGTCCAAAAAGCAGTTTTTAGGGTTTAAAATATAACGCCGTATGGTGATGCAATGACTCTCATAGGCTGTATGTAAATGTTGTAGGATTTGTAGCTTGCTCTAGATTGGTTAGTGAAAATTAGAATATTCAGCACAGAAGATGATTTATTGTATTGTAAATGGCAACCACGGGATTCTATTCTGTGTTCTGTATTCTGTTCTGTATCCTGTTTTCTTCTTCTTTCTTCTCTCTCTCCCCTCTGTGCCCTGCTCTGAGCTGTGTCTGGCAGCTCCCAGCAGCTCCCCTACACCCACACCTTTCACAATAAACCTCATGCTCTAAGACCAAACTCCAGAGATCTCTCGTCTCCATCCCGACCATCTGAAACAACCCAACCCAAATCCCACAGACGGCAATCCTACAGGGAGCAGAAATCCCACTAAGGCTGCGGTTTCCCACGGCCTGAGCAGCACCGTGTGAGGTTTGTCAGTCCTGACAGGACAGGGATGTGCTTTTGGACAGTCACTGCTGTAAATGAGGGGTCTGGGGTATTTCAGACAGGAAGGTGAATGCTGGGCAAGTGACACCCAACTCCACAGGTTCTGATGGATAAGGTTTGTCTGAAGCACATCCCACCAGGCATTCAGGAGATTCTTGCTCCCCTAAATGATGCACACATCCTGTGTGGGTGCTGTGGGAGCTGGCAGCACGGGGGGCACCTTCCCAGCAGTGACTAAGTACAGTTAAAACTGAGATATCACACACATGGTGTGTGAGGGGCTGTGTCCCAAGCAGAGAGGGTTTGTAACATTCCAGCTGACCAGGGAATGACATGCTGAAGTCCTGACACCAAAAGCTGTCATGCTTGTTGCATGTTTTTACTGATTTTTACCAGATTTTACTACTTTTTACTGCTTCAGTCCTTCCCTGGATTGCTGCTGCATGTGTCAGACTTGCAATATGAAAGCAGAATTTCCACATCAAGTGCTAAAATAAGTGAGGAAATGATGAGATTTCACTGTTCCCTGGAGTCAGCAGTGGATCATAAGTGTGCTTCAAGCAAAGTGATCATCTGAGGAAGCTTTCTCCTCTCACACAGATCAGGCAGAGCTCTGCTGAAAACTGATTTTCAGAGAAATTAGTCCTTAGCAGTGCAGCTCTCTGCTGAGAGCTACTTCATGTCCTGCAGTTTACCCAATTTGCCTGTGTTTTGCTGAGCCTTTACCATTGCCAGTCCCTAGCAGGAGATTTAAAATTCTCTTTCAAAGCACGGAAGTGCTGTACTGGCCATGTACATTTGGGATGTTTTTGCATCACTTTTGGTAAGTTCACGTTTGGATTATGAAATGGGTAAGATAGCTCTTACCAAAAAAATACTGTATTTATACATAGAATGGGTTTTTATCCCTTTAATACTGACTCAGAGTTACATTAGGATGAAGTTAAACACAGGTCCTGTTATAGAAGGGAAAATACATATTCTGGAATCTTCCTGATCACTCACTTCTTTCTTTTCCTCCTTTGCCCTCAATTTTTGTTTAGAGGATAAGGAGCTTGAAGACTTAGCTCCAAGGAGCTCTCTAGGCTTTTAGAAAGCCACTTTGAGGGGTCTAAAAGCTTTCTGCAACCACCAGGCAGTTCCCAGGGCAAACACATGCAAGAGTCTGTCCTGCTGTAAAGGATTTTGTACTTAACAGAAGGGAGGAACACTTTTTAGTTTGGAAAGGACACAACAAAATGCCATTTTCAGTCCCAGGACTGCTTCCTCGCCATACCAAGTCTCGGAGCTGTTGCAGAAGCTGCAGAACATCCATGAGCTTCTCTTCCACCAGGGACAGGCGGACCCTCTCAGTCTCCAGCATCTGCAGCTCCATCTTCAGCAGCTCGGTCTCCTCCACCTTCTGCTGCAGCTCCCCGAGCAAAGGGCCTTTCACCTGCACAACAACACAGCAAATTAAGGCACTGCAGCTTTTCCTTTCTTGCCCAAGGATTGCAAAGTTGAGTTTTCCCCCTTTGTGGTAAATGCTGCCTCCCTCCAGAAGATTCTTTTGAATTTCTTTATTCTCATTCTCGTTTCTTTAGTGTGCTACATAAAGTGAAATATCAGTAGTTGTTAGGAAATCAGTTCTTTGCTCTTGTGCAGAATGGCAGTTCACTCATCACTGCATGCAGGCAGGTCATTCAGGAGTTTTAAATACTAAATTCATTATATATTTTATACTTAAATACCAGCATTGCTATTTCAGCTTTCTCCCCTTTCGCATTGCTGTTGTCCTCTATAAAGCATAACTGATTTGTGTGCCCCCACCACAATCATATCTTTGTCTTGCAGCTCCTCCTACACAGCAATCATCTGCTCATTCAGTGAAACAAGAAGGAAATTAGCTAATGTCTTTTAAATATTTTGGTGAAAAAAGAAAAAAGTGTCTTAAGAAAAACATAATAAGATTCTGGCTCTGCTGAACACAGGCACATGTGCTTGGTCAAGTGTTAGTTTGCAGCTCAGCACAGAAAAGTCAATATTCAGCACCATCTTTGAATACTACAGAAATTCTGGGCAGGAAGGGTCTCCTCAGACCTGGACCTTTCAAACCTGAGCTGACCTGTCTGGTGTCTCAATCCTCCCTGTGAAAAATTGTTCAGGATTTGAAATGTTGCTTTGGTTTCTATGCCAAACCCAACTGACATATTTGGAACTGCAAAGCTGCCACACCATTTGCAAAGTAAATTTATTTGTCTGTCACATACCCATGTCTGTTGTGTTAAAAAGAGCTTGAAAAGCATTATCTGAAAAATATGTCACTTCAATTATTAATTTTAGACCATTGAGAGCACTGACAGATTTCAGGTTTATTAATAAAAGTAAACCTACCAATCATTATTGTGCCCAGGCTTCTGAAATACTACCATTTCATGCAGTTTCTTGTTGCAACCACAATCTAAATAGATTTATTAATATTACTCTGAGAAACAAAATCATGTAGAGTAAATGCTAAATGTGCTGGCTCTGATAATCCCTTTTTGTTGTCATCGTTTATCTTCCTTGGAGTTTTAGAAATAAGGAGAGAATAGATTTTGTGTATGTGAATTTGCATCCTAATGAATTTTAATAGACGGGAACTTCAGTTCCCTAAAAAAACAAGTGTCATCAGAGGGAAAAAACCATCCCTGATCCACACTGAGCCTTCTAGAAGGTCGTTTTAGCCCGTGGCAGTGCTAACGGTGTGTGTGTGGTCATTGATCCTCTTCCTTCAGTTCTCCGGGAGCTCTCCATGCCCCGGGAGCCACTCCAGCTCCTCGGGGCTCCCCAACAGCTCCAGGAGTTTGGATCACTTAGTCTGCTCCATCTGCCAGGCAATGATTTCGGCATCCCTGTCTGAGCATCCCTTTTGGATCAGCACAGGGACATTTTCCTGCACGGAGAGCCATTTTTGTACCCTGCCCATGGAACAACACCCACAGCTCTGGAGGCTGTGGGAGGTCTGCAGTGGATCCAACATGTGCTGCCCTTTGTTGCACTGCAGATTGTGCTGTAAATACCCTGCAGGGAGGGGGTCTGGAGCACAAATCTCAGGAGAACTGGGCTGAAACAAAGAAAGTTCAGGGGACGCCTTATTGCTCTCTCCAAGTATTTTTGGGAGATATTTTTTAGTGAGGGATATATTTTTTGGATATATTTTGGATATATTTTTTAGTGAGGTGGGGTAGGTCTCTTCTCCCAAGTAACAAGGAAATGGCCTTGAGCTGTGCCAGGGGAGGTTTAGATTGGATATTGGGAAAATTTCTTCACTGAGAGGGTGGTCAGGTATTGGCAGAGCTGCCCAGCACAATCCCCATCCCTGGAGGGCTTTAAAAGGTGTGTGGATGTGGCCCTTGGGGACACGGCTTTGTGCTGGCATTGGCAGTGCTGAGGGAGAGGTTTGTCTCCATGATCTCAGGGGGCTTTTCCAGCCCCAAGGATTCTGGGGTTCTATTCCATATCTCTGGAAGCACATGAAGCCTTTGTGCTCCCCTGCACAGCCAAAACACTGCCACATCAAATAACAGAGAGCTAAAAAAGCCATTATTTAAAAGTGCGAAATAGACTTTCCCAATATCCAGTGAGGCAGATGCTCATGGAATTTCCTACAGGATGCTCACCTCTCCTGGTGAGTGTAGGAATAAACATTCTCCCAAATGCTTCTCCCTGCCTGGGTTCCATCAGCACCTGCTGTTACTGAACATTTGCAAAAATAATAATTATGCAGGAGCTGTTTTCAAAACCTGGATCCTGGCGAGGGGTGGGCAGTGGTTAAACCATGGGGCTCAAGGAGGGCATTTGTCCTCAGCTTTGTCAGAGCCCCTCAGCAAAGCGTGGTTTGGGATCGGAGCCTCCTTCGTGCAATGGAAATACTTCTTTGTTTTGAGGAGAATTCATCTCCTCAAATCATTATTTGGAGATTCACTTGGAGAATTC
The DNA here is from genome assembly GCA_013397895.1 of Origma solitaria. NCBI lineage: Eukaryota > Metazoa > Chordata > Aves > Passeriformes > Acanthizidae > Origma > Origma solitaria. Next base: position 216,778 of record VZRL01001193.1, read on the forward strand.
ATCTCCTCCTCCATCATTTACAGCTCTCCTGTAAAAGGCAGGGAATGCTGTGGGGAGAATCTGAGCCCTGGGAAAATTAATTATTAACGTGCAAACAATCCCCCAAGAAATGTAAGATAAAATAATTCTATCGTGCTTTCCACAGAAGCTGAGGAGGCTCCCTCTCATATCAGAGTTATTTTCACAAGCAGTGAACCCAAGAAACATTTTCAAAGTGGGAAGAAAACAGTAACAGAAGGGCAGAACGAAGTGCTTTGCAATTTATCTTCTAAATCACACCAGCCTCAGAGGACTGGAGGGTGGCAAGAGGAGCACCAGTTATTGAGAGGGATGCAGAGATGATCTGAGGAACAGCAAATCCCCTCAAATCAGTAAATCTGTCAGGCCAATTGATAAGAACTGTCATGGAGGAGGCACCTGGTGAATCCATAGATGAGCAGAGTGAAGAATCTATTAGATTTCTTTGAAAGGGTCTATGAATATATATGAATGACGTTAATTCAGTTGGTAGAGTGTATTTCAAATCTGCAAAAAGCTTTGGAGAAGTTTCACCACCAAAGACAAAAAACCAATAAAATATGCACTGCCATGGGGCAGTAGCAGAGATCCTGCCAGGGACTTAGAGCACAAAAATTGGGGCAGGGACCAGACCCAGGAATGAAGATTCCCCAATAATCCTCAGGGTCTCACAAGGGCTAAGACCTAAGCTCCTCAGCCATATTCAGACATGACTTTTGAAAAAGGTGAATGTCTAAGTGTTGAAGTTTGCTCTCAACACAGTTTTCTGGGGGTAATCAAACCCAAAGCTGCCTGTAAAGAATCACAGCATGAGTTCATGGATGTTGAACAGCTTTGGGCAATAAAAGATCAGATGAAATTCAGTGTCACTCCTGCCAAGGTAGGGAGGAAAGGCACAGCATGTCCTGGGGGCGGGGTGGGGAGCAGTGCTGCTGGAGAAGGACACCCGGCAGGGCTGGGAGCTCCTGGGTAAGGCAGGGGCGGTGGTGGGGTGAGATGTGGTCTCCTGCGTGATCGAGAGCGTGATTCCCAGAAAGACCCTCTCAGCCGATGCACTCGACAAGAAATTCCTGACAAAAAGGTGATTTCTCCCTGCCAGGATCACAGGGCACCTGCTGGAGGCTGGTGGGAAGGGAGCTGGACACAAAACAGGAATTGGGATGATGCCATTGCATTTGAATCCCGACCACAATTCCTGTTCTCGCTCCAAAAGGGTAACAGAGCTTGGAAGAGTCAAACAGAGCAACAGAAGGAGGGAATGTTTTCTGTACCAGGAGAGCTGAGGCTGACTAGGAATGCTGATAACCCAGGGAGTAGTTCTGGCAGTAAAGGTGTGGAAGACGATGAGGGAAAAAACCTTTGCTGATCCCCAAGCACAAACGCAAGGTGATCAGGGAGCAGATTTAAAGCTAAAGAAGACAAATCCTGGAGACCTATTCCTTTCCTATGGCTGTGTGGGAACCCTTGTCCTGAGATACCAAAAGCACTGCCAGCTTTAGAGAGAGGAAAAGGAAATTCATGGTAAATAGCTCCAACACTGGCCATTGAAGCTGTGCTCTGTGTGACACCCAGGCAGGCTGTGTCTGTCCCTGGGGCATTGGGAACTTGGTGAGCAGCACCAAGAGGAACACCTTCTCCACTGCTTCTTCTTGCTTTTCTCCAGCTATTGATTGGGGTGAACTTCTCATTCGACCCTGTGTGGCAGTTCATAAACTAATTGTCTTTTTAATTAAGCTGGCAGCTTGCATGCAAGCTTTTACAGAAAATAATTGGCATTTCTTTGCAACACTACACTTGGCAGCAGCACGCTTTATTTTTAGGCTTCACTCATGTTCTCCCCATCTATTATCCCTGGGTCACCACCCTGTCTTCAGGAGAAGCTATTTTTAAATGTTTGGTTGTTGGAAAGTAGAACTTTCTAGACATGACAAATCTCAGAACTCTTTCCTCCTCTGGTTTTACCAGCCTCAGACTGAAGCAATTATTAATCATTATTTGAGAGTGTTGCCCTTCACTCACCTGCTGGGTCTATTGCTTGTTAGTCTTGTTGTTACTTGTCTGATTTTCCACACTGAGCAGGTACAAACAGAGCAGATAGAGCAATGGATAAGATATTTTTGTCAGGTTCAGAGAAGGTGTTGCTACTTTATTTATTAAGCTAATATATTTTTTTGCAAGGTGCTTGAGAGAGAGAGCATTTCTGTCTTCCTATTTGCTTTCTGTTGACTACAAGCGAAATCACCTTTTTGTCAGGAATTTCTTATTACTTGTCTGTTTTGTAGCAGCAAACTCCTCCCCTACAACTGCTGGATAAATAAAAGGGCTTAAGAATGAACTTCTAACAGGCTCAGAATGATTCATCCTACTGATACTAAATTCATGTCGCAGTGAGCTGGCACTATGTCTTCTTCACCTCCCTGCTTGCCTTTAAATCAAGAGCAACAGATTCCATTTTCGTCTGGAATTCTGCATTAATCTCGTGATAATGGTGCTTTTCCAGACAAGCTGCACAGAACTAATATCCCTCATCAGAGATGAAAAAGAGGGCAGTGTGATGCTGCAGAAGAAGATGAGCACCTCTGAATGGGAAAAAAGGAGAAGAAAACTGGCACTACCTGCAGGGAGTTTTTTTTTGTGGACTGCTGTTAAGCAGTATAGAAGAAACCTTTGTGCTGCTCTAAAGAATGTTGCAGGGTTAAATTGTCATTGAATACTGCAAATTGTGTAAGGTAGAAATGGGATTTTATTCTGGTTTTAATTTTTTCCCTAACAAGTAAACTCTTTAATTTAATCAAGAAAAAAAACCCCATGAAATACAGATAAAACACAAAGGATGGCAACATGTAAAGGGGTTGAATATTTTACCTTTACTTTAAATATTTTACTGATTCATATAATCCTTCCAGAACTTCTAAAAGCTTTCCGCTTTCTTTAAAGATGGGGTACAAAACACCCCATAATTAAATAGCGAGATCACACAGGACTGCTGGGGCATAGCACTGGGGCTTTAAATACTGAGGTGATAACCTCTGCTGAAGGGGAGTTGGACATGCTGCTAAACCTGCGAATTAATTTATTCATACTTGTAAATATATTGGTCTAAACCCAAGAAAAGGTCAGAATAAATGGGATAATTCACTCCAGAACAGTGAGTCTCAGTCAGCTGGAGGGATTTACTGGAAAGGGATTGTGCTCCCACAGGTGCTGCATGCCTGAGGCTATGGGGAGTATTTCATCCCCAGCTCAGAACCCCAGCAAATCAACTTTTTGAAGGGCCCAGGTCTGCCTGTGCCTGATACATCTCATCCTCCAAAGGCAGTTTTGGGCAGGAACCAGAGGAGAAATGCAGGTGTTAGAGGAAAGCAGGAGATGTCTGAGCTGACAAACCACAGCACAATGAGAAACACCAGCAATGGAGAACAGAACGGCCAGAAGAAAATAGAAATACATGTAGATGCAGCTACCCAAAGATGCAGAAATAACTTTTTCACACTCTGCTTGGCACCTGTTACCTCTTCCATATTTGTTTCCAGTTTTTTCACCGAGTGTCCCTTGAGCTCCAGCTCTGTGAGAGGGGAGGCTCTCCCTCTGAGCTCAGCTGGGGTCACATCTGAGCCCTCCGTGGTGGTGGTGGTCTCCAGGTAAGAGAGGAGCTTTTTCCACGTCTTTTCATCGCATCTACAGATGTAATTAAAAGAAAAGAGTTAGTGGAACCTCCTGCTGAAGGTCTGTGTTTGTACAAGCCAGTTTTCCTGGGGAATTCTTGGCAGCACAGCTCACAAATGAGTGTCTGAGCTGACACCATTAGGGCTCGGTGGGAATATCCACCATGTGTGCCATAAAGGATGGGCAAAAGGCTTCTGACGCAGCCACAGGACATTCAGGACATGAAATTATCTTTCCAAGGGCTGAAATGGCACTAATTAATGAACTGAACTCACCCGCTGCCGCAGCAAGGGAGCTTGGCCAGGATCTTCTTCACGTGCTGCAGCTGCGGCGCTCGGTCCCCTGCCCACTTCTCATCCTCCTCGTCAGAGGCAGCCTGGCCCTCCACGGAGCGGAAGAGCTGATCCTCTGTGGGAAACAGGGACCCCTCAGCAACACCCCAACAGCAGCTGGGGCAGCTTAAACCCTGAGCCTGCCCCAGAAAGGAGTGAGAGCTGAAAGCCCCAGGGAAAGGCCAGGCGGGGCCCCGAGCATCCCAGGGAAGTGTTGTGAGCTGAGGCAGCTGCAGCAAAGACCCTCATTTTAAGGGTCTTGAATATTTCAGTGCTCCCTGGTGGGTAACTTGTAGCTATTTCAGCCGAAATCCCTTCCCTGAGTAACTCTGAAGTAAGGATTAGTGTGAAGGATCAGCTGTTGTGGGGGCAATCACTGTTCAGGTGTACAACCGAATGGAGACTTTCCCCAAGGCAAGAGAAAGGATCATATTGTGCAAGGATGTTTTTGCATCTGAACACATTCAGGGGGCCCAAACTGAATGTAAATGTTCTCTATATCATTCCCTTACTGTATTTTGTAGAGGCAGGAGTTTTAATATATAAATGTAATATTAGACCTGTATATATTTTAATATATAAATGTAATATAAATAACGTTAGACAATATTATTTAATGTTTAGTTATACCTTGTTCCCTAAAACTAGTTCTTCTCACATGCCAAATAATTTATAAAAGGACTGTCTGCAATGCTTCTAAACATGCCTGTACTATTAGGGTAATATTTCAATACCTTTTAGCTGTATCTTATAAAAGCCATTGCATTTAACTCCTTTTTGTCCCAAGCAGACATTTACTGGGATTGCTATGAGGATTAGAGGCTTATGGTGCCTATAACTTACTGACAATCTTCTGGCACATCTTTATTCTGAGCGTGTATTTTGAGCTGACATCAGGTTAAACCAATATCAATGTGGCTTCAAGTTTTATAATGATTTACCCTAATAGCTGTCAGTTAATTAAACAAGCTTAATGAATTCTAAGAGAGCCATCAAGCCCAGTGCTGTTATTCCTTCAAATATTGAAACACAATATTGGGAGTGGCACAAGCGTTGTGCATCTTCAGCTCTCAGCAGAGGCCGGGAGGGCTTCGGGAGAGGAGTCAGAGCCTCTCAGGTGAAGGATTCTCTGTCTCCCTCCAAGGACAGAGCACCTGCAGCTCCAGCTGGAGCAGCATTTCCTGCTGCTGGAGGCACTGGGGTGTGTCTGAGCCCGGCTGGCTTGGGGACAGGGTGGCCCCAGGGGTGGCATAGCTCCCATCAGTGCAGGATCCTGGGGCTGGGATCGTGCTCTGTGGGAAAGCAGCAGCAAAGGGAAAATGCCCTGCTCAATTCCTCAGTGCTCAGCTCTGCTCAGCACTCAGCAGATGTTTGCCAATGCCATTTTCATTCCAGTGCCATTCGATGTGTTTAATTTATAGCTTATCATGTTCAATAATTCCTTGCCCAGGCAGGAACAAAGCTTGGCTCATGCAGTGCTGCTGTTTAATTAGAGAATGGATGTCTGCGTGTTCATGGCAATCTTTACACTGCCTGAACTCATTTATTAGCAGCACTTTCCCTCTGTGAGGCTGGGCATGGCCAAACAACACCAGAATTCCTATTTTCAATCTGCGATACCTCAGTAGGGAATTTTTTCTCACCATTTCTTTTCCTGCCAGGGGAGATCCAAGGGTACAACTGTTATGGCAGCTGTGAGAACTGATCCCACACCAGGATTGCTCCAGGAGCTGGGACCTGGGATGTTCAACCCAGAGCATAAATTGCAGCATCTGGCACAGCAGACACTCAGATGAGGTTTTGGACATGGAGAAAAAGCCACATGGATCTCAGGTGGGCTTTGTGCTCAGATATCCAGGATACTTGTAATGTCTTGTGTTCTTCTCCCCCCACAAAGAAAAGGAAATGTCCTCTGCTCTGATTTGACCTTTGTACAAAATATACCAGCTTTTACATCCCCTTTTAGGTTATGATTAGCAGGATTGGAAACCAGAGAAGAAATGCAGAACTTATGCATCTCTTTTAACATGAAGCCAGTATTTTATAAAAGTTCTTTTACTAAGCTGATATTTAAAAATATATTCTATCAGAAGAGTCACAGAGCAATTTATTGGTGTGATATTTAGGCATTAATTTGTAAACTAGCTAATGCAGAATATCTTATTCAATTCCATTGATGCAAGTGCTCTTAAGGAATTTATTGAAGTGTGTATGTAGACAGAAATCTGCATATGGTTTTATTTATCTGGTAAATCTAGGTTTAATCCTGGATGTTCACACAATTTTTTACTTGTTCAGCTCTCTGAGTTAGTTTCTCTGCCTAACTTATCCTATTTTACTTGATAGAACTTTTTTCCCTGTTTTTAAATCTATAACCCCACAACTTACCTGTATGAAAAGTCTTGCAAAAAAGCTGTTTGTGCTTGAACTGTGGGTAGTGTAATTTTATGGGGAAACGGCAGTGTAATTTTAGGGGGAAACCACCTCTGAGATGGCAGAGTGGGTGATTTGATACAAACATTTGTAAAAGCATGTTTACTTTCTAAGTCTAACTCGATGAAGAACATGCTAGAATGTTATTTGTATTTACATGTCACAACATTTAACGTTCCCAAGCAGCTCCATTCTACACACACCTAAAATCTAACTTTTTATCACTACAAACAGCTCTCCAGTGTGCAGTAAAGATGCCTTGTAGCTCAGAGTTACTGTCAGATAAGTGCTTTTGTGGTCTTTGATCTGATGGGCCAAAAAAAATTAAACTGACTGCAGGGAAGCCAAAGTGTGGAATGTTATGGCAGTTGTTGGTGCTCCATGTGCTAAACAGTTTGAGCCTGTCCAGAGTCACTGGAGCAGCCAGGGGGTTTCCAAGGAGTGTGGCTGGACAGAATATTAACTGCAAATCGTTTCCTTGGAAATTATTTTCGCTGAGGTTCCGAGTTTTCATTTACAAAGAAATGAAATCTTTATACTTTTTAAGCCAGGAGGAAAAGTTTTGGTGGCATGACTCATGTGGAAAACAGCAGTTTTAAATCATAGCTCTAAGTGATAACTTCAGTCTTTCATTAAACATAGAATTATGTGGGCAGTGACGAGTGGAAAGCTGGGGTCCAGGATTTTCTGTAGGTCTAGGATTTCAAGCCTCATTAGGATTGGTCTGTGGTTGGTGGTTCAGGCTCTCTGTCAGTGGTGCTGCTCTGGCCCTAGAGATGGGCGAGGCTGGGCAGCGTTTGGGGCTGGGGTCGGTACCGTGCTCAGCCACGCTGCGCGTGCCCCCGGCCAGGGCTGCTCCCTCCTGCTGCTCGGGGCTGCTCCGCTGCCATCGCTCCATTTCCGACCTGCAAAAGAGCCCAGAGTGAGGTTGACCTGCAGGAAACTTGGGGAACCGAATGTGCCCGAGTGGCACACGGGGGCTTTGGGGGATGCAGTGTTGGGCTGCAGAATGGGGCTGTGCACCTGAACCCCAAGGTGCCTCCCCTGACCATCAAAGGAAGGTGGATTTCAGCTGTCCTTTCACTAAAAGAGCTGAACAGCACCTACAGTGTTTAGGTCAGGACAAAGACATCCAAAACCTACAAGGGGAACAGCCTGCTCTGGCCACAGTCTCTCCCTGCCCCCGGCAGTGCCATGGCAGTGCTGCTCCCCAGGGGCACCACAGCACCCACCAAGGCCGGGCACAAATCCTGCCTCCAGTCCATCCCTCGGGCCCAGAAATGTCAGGAAGTTTTGATCCAAGTCTCTGACCGCCGCGGATGAAGCGGTGTCAGAGCCTGAGAAGTCAAAAAGAATGATGCAGAAGTTGTGGCACATCTGGAAAGCAGGGACTGACAGATCTCAGAATGGACGTCTGCACTGCTGACAGCCTCATTTGGAATTGTCTTGTTCTGAGGTTATCACATTTATGTGCTCTGCACATAAATGTGATCTGTGTAGGTTGTCACATTTATGTGAATGAGAGGTTATCACATTTATGTGTTCTACACATATATAATATATATAATATATACATACATAAATGTGATATGTGTCGGTTATCACATTTATGTGAATGAGAGGTTATCACATTTATGTGTTCTACACATATATAATACATATAATATACACATACATAAATGTGATATGTGTCGGTTATCACATTTATGTGAATGAGAGGTTATCACATTTATGTGTTTTAAAGGAATGGCTTTCAAGTGATGGGACACAGATCGAATATTGTAACTGAGAACAGAAGTCCTTAAAGGTGCCAACAAAATAGATTTTGAAAACGGTACTTTAATTCAATGGAGGACAATGATTGTGCTGACTGAGGAATTTATAACCCAAGTGGACAGCACAGGGGGGGAGTGCCTTCAAAGAATTGGAGTAGCATGTGCTAGAGGAAAAATTCACAATATATTTATGTGTAGTTGAGTTGAAAATGTTCTACCCAAGCATCTAAGACAGTACAAATCATTGAGTGCAGTAAAATGGAAATTCTTACTCTACATGAAACAAAATCTAACAAATCTAATAACATAGGTTTTTTCCTAATAATTCAATAAAATATTCACTTTGGAAAGAAGAATGGAATGTGAAGTGACAGTCATGATGAATCCATTGGAGCTGCTGCTGTCTTTTGATTGGAATACATTTGTTTTGATTCAGTTTGGCTCCCCTACCTAGGAATGTACTGAAAGGCAGTATTGCTATTTTAGAGGAAATACAATGGAATTACACAATACAGTTGACAGAGAAAATGAATTCTGTGACTCCTGTTTACATGGAAAATAGTAAATAAGGTCTATGGAATTGAAAGGTGTCATATGATACTGAATTTATTTTAAGAATCATGGGTTTATTTCACACAGCATACATAATATGCAAATTATTTTCATAAAATGTTACTGAAATGAGAACTGCAAAGAATTTTAAAAGTTAGACTCTTATAGCAAGAAACTCATAGGAGCTGTTGTGTTGTTCACAAATAAGCCACATGAAGAAGTAAACAAACCACATTCAAGACTCTTATAGTACATGAAGTTCCCTCCAAATTCTTCTGTAGATTACTTTTGGTCTGGTGAATATAGAATATTTCCTTTATTTAACACATTAAACCCTCATCAAAAACTGAGAACTAAAACACTTAGCAAATGGATCCTACTGACCCAAGCTGTATAAAATGACCTTTCTGCACAAATGTTGTGAGTGCTTCCTGCCTGGAAATTGAGCTGCAGCTGGGAAAGCCTTTGGCTGCAGGGCCGGAGCAGCTGAGGCTGGGCTGGAGCTCAGAGCCTTTGTTTGACACAGGCACTCCCAAGAGCCGCACCAGCAGCGCTGCCCTCGCCGCCTGGGAAAGCAGAATAAACAAGAGCATGGATTTAACAGCAACAAAAGCACTATTTGGAAACATCTGCAGGGAAGGAGCTGAGCTAACCTCGCTGAGGAGCCAGCGCTTACTTTACCCCCCTGAGCAGGGCTGACTGCGTTAAAACTAATGACTTACTGCATTTGCAGTTTGTGGTGTTATTGAGCTTAGCGACAATTGGATTTCCTGCGAAGTCAAGGGAAATAGCAATCCCCAGAAAGGAGCCTGGACAGTCATCGGCTCTGGAAAAATTAATTATGGAGTAGTGCACAAATAAAATGCACTGTTAAGTTTGGACTTTCAGAGTGGGGGCTCTGGGTTCTGGACACCTATTGGGAATATTCCTTTTGCAGGAAAATTGCATTTTACTTTCCTGTAACGTGCTGCTTTCCTGGTATTCTACAGGAATCCTTTGCAATTTCTTGAGCACTGTTTCAGCAGATTGGTCTCTCAGTTTTGAGCTGCAGTATAATTTTAATTGTTTGGGTTTCAGAAATTTCTAGAGTTCACAAAACACAGAGATGTTGGCATTTCAGTGAAGATTTATTGCAGTAATGGAGATGATTAAAATTTTAAGCTATATAACATGGAGAATATTCAAGTATCATGAGAATCTTTTCCAGCAGGTGTGGCTGAGGGCTGTGATGTTTAACAGATCTGCTGGTGGTATTCACTTCTTCCATCTGGCACCCTGGTGTCAATGGATTGTGCAGTTTCAGGAATATTAAGAAGTTTGGTGGGACAAAAAAATCCTTCCCATACAATTCAGAATTGCCAATTCATACAATTCATTCATGTCCCTCTACTTAGATGAGATTCAAGACAGACCTAAATAATAGCACTCGCTTCTCTGTAGCTGTTGTAAGGGAAGCTATAATTAGTTGGTGAAAAACAAAGTACAAACTCTAATTATTCTATAGTAATTTTCTGGTGGAGACTTCATCAGTTCTCTCAACATGGAGAAACTACGGGAGCCACACAGACTGTGTTTTGTTAGGGCTCTGCCCAATAAATGGATTAAAGACAGTCCTGTCTGTCTTGTCTGGGGATGTTTATCAGGGAAATCTGAAAGAAATTGATCTGTCGGGGTTTTCAGACCCAGAATTTACACCTTGGTTCTGGCACAGGCTCTGTCATTTGCATCAAATCCTGAGTTAGCATCCCTTACACCTGAATAAAAAGGCAGATGAAGATCCAGCCTTCTTTTCTTGACCCATGCATGGAGAGTATTTCAAGGTGTTTAGGAAGGGATTTTAAACATGTGTGAAGGAACATGTGGCCATTCCAATCTTATCTGGAATTTCAGAGCCAGAGAAAAATGAAGAAGAAAAGCAAGCAGCAGCATGAGCAGATATGGAAACTCTAAAAAACCCAAGGGATTTTTTAATTTGATTAGATAATGCATCTGATGTCAAGCATCTGTTGGAAACACAGAACTGGGAATTTGCTTTGCCAGGAGTCCAGTTCAGTGTGGTGCTGGGCACTGGTTTGTCCCCAGCAGAGCCCAAGGAAGGGGACAGGAAAGGACAGGACCAAGAGCCTGGTGACAGAGGCACAGGGAAGGGGACTGTCCCTGCGACAGGGCTCCAAAAGAGGAGTCAGGAAACACAGGGGGCTCCCATTTGCATCATCCAAACCCAGTTTAAGGCATTAAACTACTGAGTTTGGTGCCCAAGGTCAGGAGGCAGAGCCAGGGATCTTCTGGGCTACACAGAAACTGAGAGGGGCAAAGGGGCTGCTCGTGCAGCTGCGAGGGCAAACCTTGCCATGCCTTTAAACTACAGCTAGAAGCTGAAAATTGGATGGATGGGAGAAGGCTCCAATCAGAAATGTCATAGAGAACAAGAATAGCACTAAGGATATTAATGGATCTTTGCTGTCTATGGGAAGAAAGAGGCTGTTTCCATCTTTTAGTTTTGCCACTGACATGGGATCCTACAGTCACTTCGGAGGATATTTCAAATTTCTGACTGGATTTCCTCTGGGTTTTGGTCTTTAACGCAGATGCAACCAAACAGTGCAGAAGGTTCAGTTTCTTAGGGTTGCTCAGTTCACATTGCTGGAGCACACAGGATTTCATCCTTGTTCTCGGGGGAGGTGATGGAGCCATGGGTGGGGTCATGGTGGAGCTCTGGTACCAGAACAACAAAACACCATGATTTCCTGATTTCTCTTCATGTGGTTTAATCACTGTGTCTTTTTTTTTTTTTTTTAATCTAGGAGCTTTTTTTTTCTTTACTTCCAAATCTGCACTCTTAATTTTCAAGTGACAGAGATTTTGGGATTCAAAGAAGAGCTGGAAGCAGGAATCTTCACTGCCTCTCAAACACAGGCTCAATTCTTTCCTCATTGGTATTCATACAGCATCCAATGGGTCTCCATAAATGAGAAGGAGAGTGAATAAACAGCACATTTGTTTGGGGCAGAGATCAGAGGGGGCAGCCTGGGAAGGTTTTGTGTGGGGTGAGCGTGGCACGGCTTCCATGGAGACAGGCAAAGAGCCCATTGATCCCAGAGCCTTTGTCCCCAGCACAATGGGCAGGGACACTGCACAGGGGAGAGTTTGCAGAGTACTGCGCCTTAAAGTAATGGCCATGACTAATTGGCTTTTAATTGGCTCTCCTGTATTGTTATGGAAACATGGAGCTGCAGGAAAACCCACCTGCTTCTGGTGCTGAGCAAATCTCGGGCTTAAATAATTCCTGACTGATCATAAAATAACTCTGAGGAATTATTAACTTCTCATTCACAGACCTTTAACTCATCTCCTTCAGAGACTTACTTGGAGCAGATCAAACACTGTGTGAGTGTGTACAATGCCCTGGGTGTAGTTATACCCAGAGCTGTATTTTATTTTCTAAGTGCATGACTTGTGGTTTTGAACCAAAATGAGGTGTGATTTTTATTTTTGTACAGTTTTGCCTAAACTGCCAGAGTTCAGGGAACTCACAATGGTTTCAGATTTGGCTTATCCCCTACAGGGATTCAGATACTTTAGAGGGTGTGCACATTTTTGAATTATTTATGACTTTTCATTTACTGTTGAGATTAAGTATGTTTTCACACTGGAGCCGAGTGTCTGTGTGGGTTTTCTGAATACATCTGCCTCTGGTTGGTGCTGTGAGCTCCTCTCCAACAGAAATCCTATGAATAAAGTTTCTGTGATCAATCCAGATGCTTAATCACAGCTTTTAAACAGCTCAATCTGTTGGGCATTAAAGATAAATGTTTAAAAGTAGGAATATTTAGTGGTTGTAATAAAGATGACTAAATATCCTGGTTTTATATGGGTAGTTATAAAGTATAGTTATAACTACAGCTGTAATGGTTATAGTTCTGGGAGGTTTCCTCTTATTGGCTGATGATTTTAATTTTCTTGCCAAAATCACCACTCTCTAGAAAAAATCCTTTAACTGGTGGCCATGTGTTTTTTGCAGAATGCTGCCATGTCACTCACACTGGACACACACAGGCAGATCCTGGCGTGGGGCTGGCACATGTGGCAGAATTGGGCCTTGCTGTCCTTGCTGTGGTGACCTCAGGCACTCTGGAGCCAGCACAAACCTTTGTACAGACACCATAAAGTCACAGAATGGAAATCTGCCTTTTACTGTCCTCACTGTCCCATTCCAAAAATCAACTTCTTCAGCTCAGACTGTTTGTGGGAAACTGTTTTTCGGAATTAGCTGTTCAGCTCTTTGCTGCTCATTTGTCAACTGTTTTCTTGCTGCTCTGCTTCTTAAAATTGGAGACCAGATTAGAAAAATGTATTTCCTGGGTGTTCTATTGGACATTTTTGATTCTCTCAGATTTAGATTCAAAGATCTTCCATTGCACATTGCTCTGCCATGCCATTTGAGTTAAATGTCCTGCAATCCAAATGTTTCTTAACCCGATCCTTTAGGTTTCAGGTAAAAAAGAATAACACAAGGACCTTCAGAAATCCATTTCCTTCTGTCTGCTTTCTCTGTGTTTAAAATCCCATCCCTCTCTTATATCTGGAGAGAGGTTTAAAACTGGAATCAAAGCACAGCCCTAAGCGCTGCATCTTTCAGGGGGTGGCAGAATGCAGGGCTGGGCAGGACTGAGCAGGGAGGGCCCTTCTGATCCCATTTTCCTGCTGATGGAAACGTGGGATGGAGTCACACCCTGAGCAGCTACAGGGGGGCAGTGACAATGGGAATTGCAGCAACAGCGGAGAAATGAGATGGGATTGAAGCAGAGATAAAAGGGCAGAAGGTGAAATATGCAGAAAAAAGGCCAAACTCACTCCCTGATGAAATTTGGGATGCTGTCCAAATCCTGGAAGTCTTGCCATTACTCTGGCATCAGTAAGTGTTTGGGAAAGCCCTTCACAGATGAGTTCCTGCTGCCCCTGGTGCAGCCCTCCATGTGCCCCGTGGGTGACAATTCACTGCGCTGGAGCTGCTCCTTCCCTCGGAGCAGGGAATGGAGGGAATCTGACCCTCCTGGTGCAAAACACAGATGGCAGAATGAAGTTTCCTGAGGCAAACTCCTGCGTTTGAAGTGTATTTGGGTTTTTTGAAGGTTCTCAACTCACAAGATGTCCAGAGGTTGCCATAACCCCTGGAGCACAGGCATTACAACGTAGCTGGGATTTGTTAAATCCCAGTCTGTTTGTCCTGTGTGACCTTTGCCTCCTTCAAGACAGGGAATGAATGATTTCTCTGGATGGACAACAGCTTTGGAGTGAAGGGGATTTCTGCCAGGAGGTTCTTTTATCTACTGCAGAAGCCAAAGTTGCTCCCTGCTCCTGTGAGGAAGAGGATTGCACTCAGGTCTCTGCCAGAGACAGTCCACAGTGTTAGGAAAATTACTTTAATTAGACTTTCTGTACATAATTACCTTCTTGCATGTGTACAGATAATAATTTGGGCGTCGTTTTTATTTTTTCATGGACTTGAGCCTATAGAGCACAGGAAATGCAGTGATCCATGGGATCATGGAAGTTATCACTTGTGTGGCTTGCTCTGAAACATCAGGCACTGGGAACATTTGGATCAGTCAGAGGGGGCACCTAAAACTGGCAGAATATTTTGAGTATGTACTCTTCCTGGTCTGGTATATTTTACTGTGATGAAGAGTGTACTGAAAACCTGATCATGCCTTTTCAACAGATCAGTTAAAGCCACACCTGCAGTTAAGATAAATATCAGTTAAGATAAAAAATGCATGAGGCAAGGCCCACCTAAGTACAAAACAGGGGCTCTTATGCATGGACACACACTCTGCATACATAAATCTTTTACCAATAAATGCCTGTGGAAGCTGAATTAAAACTGCCCAGGCAGGTTTCATTCTGTGACTTACAGAATACATTCCTTTCAGCTCTGAAAAGCAGTTCAGAGTCTCAAAGTCTCACTGTTTGATTTCCTTAACCTTGAAACTTCCATTTACCATTACTCTACCACTCTTAATAAATTATTGGTCATTTAGGCTGCTCCCTAAAGATAAGAAGAAGATAATATTTGATAATTCGGCTAAGCAGATGGAGTAATTATTGTGCTTTTCTAAATCCTGCACCTAGCAAGGTGCACATTGTGTGAGAGTAGTGCTTGATGATATCCTTGATGGACCAGGCTGCTCTTTGCTGTGTGGGGTATTTTGTGGGGGATAGTCACTGCAGTATCCACGAGGAACATACATCACTCTGGAATTATATCATTGGGATATTTCTGCCCCCTGATGAATTCTTTCATGGCAAAATGAAGGAAATGTTTTCCAGATGTTCTTCTACTGGAATAAAGAACTCCTTTTCCACATCCTGCTAGCTTGAAGTTTATATTTGCAGTGGAAGTTTGGATGCACACAACACACACCTAAATAAAGATGGACAAATTCAAGTTTTACCTGCTCTGGATTGAATTATTAGCACAAAAGCTCTTTGCTAAAGCTTGCACAAGATCATACTTTGAAGTCCAACTTAGAAACCTCAATTCCATTTTCCCCCTCGTCCTGAACTGGAAGTGATGAGCCATTGCTCCTCTTCATCTGTGACACAGCTCTGCTCTCGATAGTTCCACAGTGGAACTATTAATTTGCTATAACTGAAGTTTATGTTAAGTTGGCAGCATCAGAATTATTCCAAAAGCCCACAAGACTCTGCATGTGGACTTTGGGACTGGTACTACACCCCCAAAAATAGTGAAAAATCTCTCTGTGGCCATTTTTGGGGATCTGCTTTTTTCCCAGCCCATAAGGAACAGCAGCAGAGGCATGTGGAAGCAAACACAGACACACCTCCACACACCCTTGCCAGAATTGCCTGGATACATTCTAAGTCTATTTGTCCTTCCTGCTTTACAAACTCACATTTCAGAATTCCATCTCTCCTGGTGGAGTTTACAGAAAGATGCTCGAAAGTCTATAATCAATAACTAATACGTGAAATACTGTGGCGTTCTGAGCACTGTCAGCTCTACCCAAGGCACTTGATATGAAGCACAGCAGCCAGGGGAAGCAGAGCTGTGCTCCTGGGGATCATTTCCTCCTGCCATTGCCTGTGTAACCACCCACAGCCCCGTGTGCTCCCTCACGTAGATGTGTGCTCTTTAATCCCCAGGAATCCCTCTTATCTCCTGTGTGTCAGGAAAAATCAAATGTCCAAGAGCCTTTTCATGCCTCCCAGATAGAGAAGTGCTCTTCCTAGTGGAGTCGGGGGTACTGAGCAGCAGGGTAAGGATCCCACTGAATTCAGCTCTGAAAGCTCCAAAATGTGCCCCAGCTGTGTTTGATGTCTGAGTGGCACAGACTGAGAGCATCACTCACTGCTGTGCCAATTCCTTCAGGATCTATTCACGGATTTAGAGCCTCGTGGATTTGCAGTGGCAGAGAGGAAGATGGCTCATTTCACAGCAAGCAGCGTGCCTTCAGCTGGCTGGGAGTTATTTCTGAGCAGATCTTCCCGAGCATTTGGGAAAATCAGCAGGAATGTGTGAGGGCAGGGGCTGCCAGCATCCGTTCTCCATCCAGGCTGGGGATTCCTGAGGCTGTCCAAAGGGCTCCTGGCCCCTGCAGGTTCCCAGAACTCCCAGAGCAGAGCTGTGCTGGGGTGGGAACAGAGCTCTGGAGCCCTGAGGTGTCAGGGGCAGGGCTGGGAACGTGGGGAAGGCGCAGCTTCCCCTGCCTCGGATCCTGGGTCAGGAAACACCAGCAGTGACCTCAGCCCTTGTGTTTGCTGTTTGTGAAAACATCCTCACAGCTCCACAGGGCTGCTTGCCACCACATACTCTCTAATTCTGCATCTTCCTTCCATCTAAGCTCTGGGCCTGCTGTTTTGGTGCCTTTGGAAACAGTTTTAAGTTTCCTGAGAGCAGCCTGTCCTCCGCCTTCTTGAAGTGTTGTTCTGGTAGGCAACTCTGAAAAGTAACTCCTGAACTGATGCACAGAACTTCTCAGAATATTCTGGGCTGAAAGGAACTCACAGGGATCAGTCTGAACTGAATGGTCCACAGTGGGATCAAACCCATGAGCACTATTGGCAGCAATGCTCTGACCAACCGAGCCAATCTCAGGGCCAATTATTTTCCTCTGCAAATATTTATAAGTTACTTGCCAGTTCACAGAGCCCAGAAAACACAGCCCGGTGATTCTGCATTTATCAGGATCCTGGCTGTGTTTTGGCAGCAGCCATAGCAACTTCTGTTTTGCCTTTTGTTGGTCATATGGCTGAATAGGAAACATTACTGGGAGATGAAGAAGCCATCGACAGAATGTGCCGTGGCCATGTGGAGCTGCTCCCTGTGTGTAAGAAGTGATTTCTGGCACTGTGCTCATCTCCCTTCTCCATGGCTGCACCTCTGCTCGTCTCAGCAGCACCTCCTGTTTCTTTGGACCTCAGTCCAAGCAGCTTTGCATTGTATTTATTACCAAATTCACTCAAACTTATCTAAGCTTAAACTTTACATGGAATCTTTCCTACTGCAGCAGAACACTGCATCATTTTAGCCAATTATGGCATCTCACTGACACAGACCCAGTTTAATTAGAGTTTAGCTTCATTGTCTTGGTTGCAATCCTTAGCTAAATAAGGTTACACACCTCCTTAAATGTTTTGCTGAATAAATATTTCAGTATTACCCTTTCCAAAAAGTTCACTCCAAGTTCAGCTTGTGGGTTATACAAGTTCCTTCACACCTTTCCTCAAGATTTTGCTTTATAGGCCATTTTTCAGTTTCTGTAATATGACTATACTGTATTTACTCCCCTGATGGTTTAATAGCATAAAATCATGATTCATAAGGGGCTTAGGCAAACTTTAGTGCTCCCCTTGGAAGATCTCCCCTCTCTTCTATCAGGTGGAATCACTTGGAATCTGCAGGATGGCCATGTGCAACATCACTGAACATCTGCAGAAAGCCACCATAAAGTAATACAGATATTTAGTGGAGGACAAATGGGGTACGAGTGACCTGTTTCTGTCTCTGAAAGAAACAGGTGCCATAAATACAGGCTCCTGTATGAATGTGTGGAACTCCAGGTGTATGGATGACCTCCAGTAGACCAAACACAGCATTTCAAGGTACTCTAAGCTAAAATAATTAAGCAATTAGACTGTGGGAATAAGCACACACTAAAATACATTTAAGAAGTGCAGGTTGGGCACACAGCAGGCCAGCAAAGACAGACTGAAAATGCAATTGTGAGCACATCAGCATCAGCTGGACAGTGTGGCCAAAATTAATTGGTCAGATCTTGATGGTTTCTCATTTTTTGAAATGCTGTTGTGTTGGAAATGCTATAACTTTTCTATTTTTTGATTAATGGTTCAAATTAACTTTTAATTAATAACAACCAGTATATTAATTATAAGCAGTGTGTTAGTCTTAAATCACTTTCAGTCAGCATTTAGCAAAGTTTGTTGTAAGTTGCAAGGTTTGTTGTAAGTAGCAAAGTGTGGGAATACAGCTTGGGGAAATCACTGGAACTTCAAGTTTTGCTATGCTAACCTTGATGTGCTTCAATGAACAAGGCCTGGGGGAGACAGAGATGTTTTGTTGAAATTGGATACAAAAAGTGCAGAACTTATGGACCACAAGGACATTTTTGCAGAAACCAGAAGATAAAGGAGCTAACAAAGGCTCAGTGTGTGTTGGAAAGGCCCGAGTTGGGAAAAAGATAAGAAAAGGACTGAAAAATACAGACTAATTAGCACAGGAATAAAATATCAATAAAATAAATCAATAAAAGGCAAATAAAATCCTGACAGGAGCCCTTGGAGAGAACTGTAACTGATAACAATAGGGCTTCTTTTTGCAGGACAAAGGAGCAGGTGGATTTTATTATTAAAATAACTCCCATTTCTCCTCCCTTCCCCACACTCACCCCTGGTTTTTTTCAGCTGAACATTTGAACTGAATGAGCAAGAACCTTGATTGAGCAAGCAGGTGCTGCCCTGGAAATTGCACACAGATTGTTTAACAGGGGTGTGAAAAATTGGAACAAAAGCACCTTCCACCCTTTAACAGCGCCTGGGGCTCAGTCTCTCTTTGAAAGGCTCAGCCATGAAGCAGAACTGCAGTGCCTGGGGAGGGAATATCACCCAGCTTCTGTCAGAAACAGTCACTAAACTATGCTGAAATGAACTTTCTACTTTTGTTCTCGATTTTCTACCTCCACAGTGTAGAATCTTCACATCCAAAGCACATTGGAGTGACCTTAAATGTAATGAAGTGATGCAAAACTCAATTCTGAGAGTGGTTCTGTTTCGGCAGCTGTATATTTAAGGTGTTACGGAGTGTACTAACATTAGGCTATTCAAAAGGAGCATTCTGGAGGTAAAATCTTTAATCCTACACAGCTCAGTGCTACTGTTTTAGCCCCTGAACCCTGGCTGGGGTTATGTGGCCATCACAGGCTGCAGGGCAGAGCTAATAAATGAGGTGAAGGAGAGAGATGCACATGGTCATTAGGAAAATTCCTCTTGGGGAAGTTGGGTAAACAGGATTCATCTTTTCCCAGGCAATATTATTCTAACAAAAGGCTTTGGCTCTTTGCTTCTCCCTTTTTTTTTTTTTTTTTTTAAAGCCAATGCTTAATTGCAGTTTTTTCTCTCATTATTGGAGCCTCTCGGTGCAGCATCCCCATTCCTTTGGACTCTCCCACAGGTCTTTAGAAACAGATACTTCCTCTTGTTTTCATTGAGCTTCCTCAATAGATTTCCACAGGAAAAGAGGGAAATCTGTATGAAAAACAGGAAGCAGTTCTCAGAAGCTTTCTGTAACCAGCACTAGGAGGAAGACTTAAAATAAATGTGGTTGTTTGAAGCAGTAGGTGATTCCAGTTGCATTATCTTATGTCAAAACAATGATTAAATTTAACATCACAGGGCTGCGATAGAATTAAAAACCTCAGGTGTTTATAAAATATATTTAGCTTTTCATTGTAGTTGACAGCAGGTGACCAACACTGAAACTTCTGCAACCAGGTTTTTACACTGCATTTTCTATTTTCACTTTCCTGCCCTGGGCAACACTTTTGGAATACTTCCCATCTGTCTCAGTCTTGGATGGGATCCCAAACTTTCTAATGCTGATCCCATTCCTCTTGCCCCCAATACGAGACTTAATATTTCCCCTCAGCTTTTTGACGTTCTATAATTCAGTTTCAAATTCTGAGATTTATGCATTAGAAGGAGAGACAGGTCAAGGTAAAATTGGGTAAAATCTGACACGCAGAAATATTTGTTATTTAAAACCTTCTGGAAGTTTTGCACTGATCTTTTCTGTTCCATCTTCAGACTCCCACAAAGTTCCAAATATTATGGAGTTGTAGATTTTACTGTGAGCACTGAAAAGGGAGGGGGAATTTGTAACTCTCCACCTGAAAAGCAAGTACAGTCACACTAGAAAAATGTTCCAGTTCGTACCTGGCTGCATTGGGAAGCTTCTTAGGCTATGGAGTGTTAGGTAAAATGGAGCTTTAGGCCCATCAAAAATGGGGATATAGCATGTGGGATGACAATTTTTGAGGGAGAAACTCTTAAATTTGTAAATCCTTCAAAGGAAATTTGACTTTACTTTTACTGTCGCTTTCTACATTTCACAAAGCCAAACATCAGAAAGAAGAAGATGGATTTGGCCTTCACAGTATGTTGTCTGCGTTTGAGAACTTAGGGATAATACATTCTGTGCTCGTTTCTAATAGAGAAAATGGTAAGAAATGAAAGCAGAGGATGGTTCTGAGTTGCGCTGCTAGGCTTTAGTAATTAGACACGTTGTGTTTCAAGAGATATATGAAATAAAAGTTAAAAATCCTCACAATGCGAAAGCATCTGAAACAAACGCTCTTTTATCCGCTCAGCTGGCAATGCTGCTGGTCTGATTTTTAAAGCCCTACCAGCAACACCCCAGAATTTCATGGAAACATTTCACATTGTACTTTTTGAAGTTTCCATCAGAGCGAGTGCAGAAGGCTTTGGTGATGTGAGAGAGTCCCTTTGAGGTCGGAGCACAAAGAGCAGAGATGCACTGCAGAGCTCTGGGCTCCTTTCAGCTCAGCCCCACGAGAAACCCTGGTGGGGTTGGTTTGCTTCTCGAGCTAAAACTATTGAAAGCACTGCTGTTTGTCAGGAGACTTTCATCTGACAGAGCCTAAACAAACCAGCAGTAGGGCTTTGTAGTAAATGGAGATATTTCTTAGCTTTGTTTTCTGTAGATACTTTAAGCGACTTAATGGGGAAAAAAAATCAATACAGTGCGTGCAAAGTGCAATTTGCTGCAGTGTTAAGCCTGAGATTCACCAGCAGAGTCCCAAACCATCATTTATGGTCCTTTAAAATGCTGCTGATTGCTGTGAGTCCAAGCAATCAGTGCAATCTCTCCCTGCACGAACATTTGCTGCCCTGTGATGTGCCATGAGGTTCAGGAGCTGAGAGAGGCTCTGACAGTGCCCTGGGAGTGCATTTCCCACCCTGCGCTGAGCAGCCTGCCAGGAACGGCTAAAGGTGGGATTTAACATGCTCTGCCTGCCTTTGGGATCGTAAATTCCTCGGAGCAGGGCAGGAGTACATTAAACACCATATATCTGCAGGGCCATTAAAAAAAGCTGCTGGCAGTAAACGAAGCCAGCTGCAGGTTTATGTCCTCCAAGGATTAATGACAGCGCCCCGTGAGCATGCAAAGTCTGCTCTGCATTAGCAAAGGCTCATTGAGCTGCATTGATCCTGCCCAGAACTGGGAGAGTTAGGATAAACACTGCTATTTTCAGAGCTCTTGGCCTACTGGGAATAGTAAGGACCTTACTTTCAGATGTGAGGGCCACTATTAGTGCTGCTTTGAGAAGAGACAGGCTCCAGATATGACGAAGGGTCAAAACCAATGAAAAATACCCAACTGATGCATAAATTTCATTTTCCAGCAGAAGCATTTGTTTAAAATGCCAGATCGTTCCCAGATCTCCAGTTAAACCCCCCCCACACCATTAGGAACAGGAAG
This sequence comes from Origma solitaria, assembly GCA_013397895.1. NCBI lineage: Eukaryota > Metazoa > Chordata > Aves > Passeriformes > Acanthizidae > Origma > Origma solitaria. The sequence goes on from VZRL01001193.1 coordinate 238,593, forward strand.
AAAGGATATTCCACATGCAGATCTGTTTCAGACACTTCTCAAGCACGCCATGGCCCAGTGCCTCCAGCAGCCTCCACGGGTGTGACACCAGAGATGACAGAGAGCCTCTCCTGGTGAGAGTGCTGGCACCTGCTCCGAGAGCTGGTATTCGAACACACTTCTCAGAATAATGGGAATTTAGGCTCTTAGGTCCATAGCAGTGCAGGATAAACACGAGGTACAAGTTCCCAGTGCCCGTTAAGCCATGCAGGATCAAAGGTGACTCCAATGTTTAGGAAAGGGTTTAGCAAACCCTCGGCCTTCAGCAGAGCTTCCAGACCTGCCTTTATTCCAAAGAGCTCCTTGTGCGCAGCCTTTAGTTGGGTCCAGACCATGGGACTGTGGGAGATGTGGCTGCATTTTCCCACTGATTCTAGGAAATACTTATTTCTGGCCATGTGCAATGTGACATGGACAGTCTGCTGTTATTCAGCTGAATATCCTGAATTTCCTGATGCAATTGATGGCTGGATGTGGGACTGGGAGCTGGGCTGTTAAACAAGAGCTGCTCCTCTCCTGTGCTGCTGATTGGGAATAACCCATGGCCAATAGATGGAGACAATTCCAGGATTCTTCTCTGAGCCTTCCTTCCCTTGGTAGCTCAGCAGAGCCAGCACATTTGAAACTCTGGGCTCTGTTATTTCTGATATTTGTTTTCAAAACCAGGGAAGAGAGTTCACAGTGACACCACTGCTCACGAGACGATGAGGGCGTGCCACTGGTGTGGGCAGGATTTCTGTGACTTTCTGGTGTGAACATCAGGGTGACTTCCTTGATAACTCAGGGTGGGATTGACACTCCTGTGCTTAGGAAATTGTGAATGAATCTTGCTGCTGTTGTATTCTTTAGGCTCAAAACCTGGCAGATTAGACAGGGTTTTATCTCCATTCTGCTAGAGCTGCCTCAAAGAAATGAATTATTTTCCCATCCTTCCCACTGCCTATGTAAAACCAGAAAAATCAGACCAAGTTCCAGGACTGAGGATCTCCCTGTGCCATCCTAAACCCAGAGACATGACTGTAATGGGATGGAACCACTCCCTACACTGAGCATTTAGGGCATTCATGAACACCCTGATCACAAAGTTGTCCTTGTTTGCCCACTCTCCTGTCAGATACCAGCTTGTGTGACAGTTAAATTGAATTATTTCAATTTAGAGAGCCCCAGAATGATGCGACATTCACCTTGGGCCAGTTTTTAATGCACCCAAAAATAGCAAAGATAGGTTTCTGAAGGACTGGTTTGAATTTTAGAAGTGACCTGAAGCAGAGGTTGTTTATAAAGCTGAATGAGGCGCCAATTATTATTGGGATTTTCAGCTGCTCCTGTAATAAAAATGGTAATCAAATAGTAATCAAATTTCTGAACCTTCCCAAACAGAAATAATCCCCCAAGATGGAGCTTCATCATGTAGAACTCAAATTTGATATCATGAAAATGATACCAGGGCCTTGATTTAAGCCTCTCAGAGCCACCTTTGAGTACAATTCATGACGTTGCATCTCTATTCCATATAACAACAAGCTACAGAAATCCAAACAAAATGTAAGGCTTACAAAAATGTACTGATCTTTACATGGATACAAGAAGAAATTAGGAGCAATATGCCTGGAGTTTCACCTTGCCCACTGTCCTGTGTCTGACAGGCAGCTACAGTGAGTGCTTCGGTAAAGCAAATGCAGGCACAAAGCAATTTTATCCCAGGTTCCACTAATCAGTATTTTGAAATTTCCATGCAAACATTATGCAGATTGACTTCTTCGATATTTTAATTGACATTAAAAAGCTTAGCCTTAAAGACATGTGACATCTTATCTGAGAATTTACAGTTTCTCCATTTCACAGGAGCATATTATTAATTTTGACAACCTTACTGCTCCCCGCTGAGGACAATCCTGGTGTGATTAAATTGTGTGGGGTGTCCATTTCCCTTCACTGTCACCTCTCATTGCACACCAAAGTGAGCCTGGTGTGGGCTGGAGCCTGGGACTTCCTGGGAGTCCACAGCAGAGCTGAAAAAATTCCTGCTGAATTCCTGCAGGACAGAGCCCTCCACTCCTTGCTCTGGAATATAACCAGGCTGCACTTAAGTACAGTGGATCAAAAGGTCCCAAAGGTCTCGTAGGGGATTAAAAAAAGAAATTGTCTTTACTATTTCTCAGCTCTGTCCATGGCTACATCACACTGAATTGGAAATATGCATCTGGGCAGACTAAATTTGTTTGCAGAATAGCCTTTGTTCCAAGGGTGGGATTAGTTGGGTTTTGTTGGTGTTGGTTTCTGTGAGGAAAAATGGATTTTGGACTACAGCTATGCTGGAGCTGCTCTCATTGACTTCTCATGTCACTACATGATTGCAGAAGAAAATGTAGAAAAATCTCAACATCCATGAGATGTTACCTTGAAAGATATTTACTGTGCAACCCCTGCAAGCCTTCCAAGGATTCAGTGCTGGCAACTCTTAGAGTTTTTAGGTTCTGCCTGTTTAAACAATAATTCTAATGATTGTATGCTCCTGGCAAGCACATCTTCCACGGACCCTTTGGATTTCCTCCCTTCCCAAGGCTGATGGAGATGTGAAAGCTCCTTGTTCCCCTGCTTTCCAGCAGGATTGGGGTGATTGGCACCTCTCCAAACCACCCCTGATGTCCCCAAGAGATCCTCCAACCTCTGTAAAAACTGCTGAAATCACAGTAACATCATTTCAAGGCAACACATTTGTCATTTCTCCTACAAGATGTATAAAACCCAAATGAAATCTTTCAATCTGCCTCAGACTGCCATCAGCCCCAGGTCAGCTGGTGCAGGGGCTCATTTCCTGAGCAATCACTCTGGAATCCATACTTAGGGTGCTTTAATCAAATTCTTTCTCATTCCCCGTGGGTCTGTGGCCACCTGGAAAGTGCTCTAAGGATTGATTTTAGCATCACATATAAACCTACCAAAAACACACATAAATTTTAGGAGAGCAGCATGTGCTGTTATGTATTAGTACTTATTTGCCAGCACAGCCTCAATCACAATGGAAAAAATAGTCCTTAAGTTAAAAGTTCAAAACAGTTCATAAAAGGAAACTTGTCCCATTCGCTGGTGGGGATTAGACCTGCAACTCTGAAATCTGATAAAATGTGGTTTATTTTTAAAAGCTGAATTTCCTGAAGTGGAAAACTACAATGCCATGTTTAAAAACCTGATGAATTCTCCTTGTAGGATTGAACAGTTCAGTGGGAAGGGACTGACAGCCACCATCTAGTCCAAGTGTAACTCTTCTAAATCAGTGTTTGCTTTTATAGTTGTGTGTATTTGATATTCATGAAGGAGTTCTCTAGAATTCACACCACACAGCCTTCTCCAAGACATACCTTGATGTGAACAGATTTAAAACGAGATTTTTCTTAATAATCTAACCAGATAATTTCATCATGCTCCTTTATCATATAGACATTTATCTAGGACTAAAATATTCAAGATACAGCTTGTGTTTTATATATTTGGCAAGGACAGTGTAACCTCTATAATAAGAGATTTCTGAATAACAAACTTGAATATCAGGTTCAAATTATTCATGAGACCCTGGCCAGGGCTGGACAGTACAAAGTAATGAGATCTACTACACAAAGTCACCTTCTCATTTTGCCATGTAAAGCACCATATTTTTCTGGTGACACGAGTTGTTACAATAGTTGAAATAAATCTGATAGTACAGTTTGAGTGGTTGCAGAGTATGTATCAATAAAATCCCACTGCTGAAAATGCAGCTCCTTGTATTCCTAACAGTGCTGGTGGGGTAAGTTTGGGTTGAGTGCTTTGCTCTTGTTTGAAGTGAGTAATTCCAGTGAATAATTCAAGTGCTGAGTGTGCCATGCAGGTAATAACTCCTTCTGTGCCATCTGCTTGAGCTTTGTGTTTTACAGCACAGCTCTCCTGTCTGCCTCCTCTCCATTTGTGGAGTCAGGCTGTTCTTATACCCTTGGAGAGATTTTGAAGGAAAAGAGGATTCCCCATTGATACTTCATTCCTTTTTTCAATGAGATAAAATGTTGTATTTCTATCTCAGGACTACCTGGACTGAAATGAGAAAAGTCCTTCTTTTCAGGGTTATAGAACACCATTTTCTCTCCCTGACAGTCCCAACAGGGTGTGAAAACCAAGTTAGACCTGTTTTATGTGCAGAACTTGGATATGCCTTGCCTGGTGAATGATACCACACAGATCATTGAACAGAATCTTTAATATTGGATATATATGCACATACCAAGCAGCTTGGAGTGAAGTGAGCAAATGTGAACAGAGAAATTCCAGTGTGTGTCTGTGACAGGCAGCTGCAAACAGCATGAAGGCCAAATGAATGCAAACATTAAAGTACATATTTTATTTGTGATAAACACCCAGTATTCTGAAAATGCTCTGCCTGCCCCCAGCCTATGAAGCTGAGAACCTCTGGGCCAACGCTCTTAACAAATGATCTTTTTCAATTATGTGGGGAAATATTTGCTGTGCCAGCATGTCAGAAACACTAAGCCTGGCTTTTCAGATTAAATGTTGCTGTAGGCACGCAGGGCTGAAAAGGCTCCTCGCAATATTGGTGTGGCTGTCTCTCACACAAAGGCTGACATCTCCATTGAATGGTCTGTGCTGGTTCCCAGCCCAGCAGGAGCTCCTGGGCTCTGAATGCACAGGAATTAAGTGACTGCGGACTGGACAATAGGCATCCAGTCAGGACACGGCCAGAAAGGGAAAGCCTGACCTAAAGGCAGGGACTTGTGCAGGGGTTTGTCACACCAGATTGTGGCTGGACTCTTCAGCCACCTAATCCTGTATCCTACTGACTGTGTCCCGCAAGGAGCAGCTTATGAGGGGTGGGCAAGGAATCCTGTGAGAGGTTGCTAAGGGGGAAGTTTGGGCTAAAGCTGAGAGTCGGATATTTCCCCAAATACGAGCTAAAATTTATCACTGTAGCTCAGAAATTCTTCTTACCAGAGGAATGGTTAATCCATTTAAATCCTACTAATCTCCAGGTATCAGTGATATCTGTGCATCTGAATGAGAGGTGGCTGTTACAAAAGGATTAAACAGCATCTCTAAAGTTGTAGGTCATCTTCAAGGTATTGTAGGACCAGTAACTGATGTGGGTAAGAGCTGCCTTCTTCTGTGGTCATAAAAATAGCTTTTTCGAAGGGGGAATTGATGTGAGAACATCCAAAGCTACGGCCTGAAGTGTGAGTCAGGGCTCAGCTTAGGGCATGGGTCCTCTGAGACTAAAGGGGTGAGGTGAGCTTCATTCTCAGAGCTGTGACCTTGGCCTCCTGCAGATGAGGCCAAGGTGATGTTAGAGACCCTGCTGAAATCAAACTCTTCTTTTGTCATTTTGTGTCTATTAAAGGCTCAAAGACAATACCTATAGTACACTTCCCCTGCTCTTCATGTTTTGGGTGCACCCTTAGCCCTCCCCTGGCCTTTCACTGCAGCATTTCAGTAATTCCATGGTGACTCAGGTGGAGATGTTATCTTTCTAAGATTCTGCTGGGTTTTTTAATTTGTATTTTAGGCATTTGTTTAATCTGTGTAACCTGTCCTCAAACTCAGCTCTGGGCAGGAAGGTGCTCACAGCTCGTGGGACCCACGGGGTGAGAATCACTTTATTTTTTGGCTGCTTTGAACCTGCTCCCATGAGCTACCTCACAGTTCTTGTGCTCACACACTGAACAATCCTCTCCCATTCATCTTCCCGATGAAAAATTTACAGACACATTTCACATCTCTCCTCAGCTATCTCTCTTCCAGTGGCTAAAGTAATTTTCATGCCTTTTTTTCACACTTGTTGCCTTTTCAATACCTCTTCCAGTTTGAAAGGATCATGAGTTTCCTTGTTCTGATACATGAGTTTCCTTGTTCTGGGAAAGTGCATAAGTATTTTCTTTGTATTGTTCTCTGTTCCCTTTGTAATACATTTTAATATTATATTTGCTTTCCTCCTTGCAGCTTAATAACTGAACAGATACATTCCCAGAGTTATAAAGCTCAAAGATATCATTCTTCAGCAGTTGTAACAAGCTTTGAGTTCATCACTGTATCTGTTCAACTGAAGTTGGAAGTGTTGTTAGAGGCTGGTTTTGGCTTTTTCCCCCCCAAAATGAGTGATTTCATTTGTGTGGTACCTGTCACCATCCCATCCCTCAGTGTTCTAAGATCATTCTGCAGTTCTTCACAGCTGATCCTGGCTTTTCACATCTTGACTGAGTGATTTTTAAATTTTTATTTTCGGTATTATTTTACCTAAAAATCAAATTATAATCACAATATTGTAGCTTTCCTCACCATGTGGAATAAAGCATATTTTTCCAACTAACATACAGCCCAAACAAAACATGTTTCCACACTACCAGTCATGACTGAAATTCGGATAAAGCCAAAGTTAGGTATCCAGCTCCCCCTCAGTGGATATTCTGATCTGAACCCAAGCTTTGTGATTCAAATGCACTTTAAGTGGAGACATGAATCAAATTACTGAGCTGGAACTTCACTGCTTTTAGTTCCAGAGATGAGTTCAGACTCACCTCGGAAGGATGGTCCCTCCTGCAGTGTTTAACGAGATAGAAACAACCTGATATATCCTGGGGTTTAACAGCAGGCAGGGCACAGCTTTTTAAGCACAAATTAATCTTTTAAAATATAAAATCTGGAATGCATTTGCAATGCATGTCATCCACTAAGTATATTACCAGTGTGTGCAGGGAATTTGCTTAATCAAGGAGGGTGGGGAAGCCGTTTAAATTTAAGGATACACAAGCTGAGCCACATAAGCTTTTTTACACCTGTTTTATAGCCCTCACCTCTGACCTGGCACTTTATTTATTATATTCTGGGCCAGATCACAGGTTTACAGTTTCATTTATAAAGTACTGGAAAAAATAATGCATTTTTGTGAAGCTTGGCAAGGCAGTGTTTGTTCCCAAGGTCATGGGAGGACTTTTGTCACTGACAAGTTGCTTCATTCTAAGCTTGGTTAAAATACAAACCAAAATTCAAAAGCATTGGCTTGCTTAACTTCACCCAAAACAATAAACCCCTGAAAGTGAACTCAGGTCTCTGCGTGTTGAACTGATGGATGATTCTAAAAACAATGCAGGACGTGGTTTTCTCTCCACGCTTCAGCAGCTCTCCCAGCTCACATTCACCCTGCCCATTGTGAGCTGTTACAACCCTCTCCCTCCAATGCAGAACTTAATTAAAATTAGCCATTCTTGTGCCAGCTTTAACCTTCATTTGAGCCTTCCTGCAGGCTGCCCGAGGAGATTCAGGTGTCCAGGACAAGGCCAGCCTGTGCTGCTGCTGCACAGGGGACATCCACCCGTGTTCTCCATGCAGGAGCCTCCCTGGCAGGACCAGGGCTGGAGAAGGGAGGGATTTTGCCTGGGCAGGCTCCAGCCTCTGGTCCCATGGGCTGGAGGAGCCCCATGGGCTGGAGGAACCCCTATAGGCTGGAGGAACCCCCATGGGCTGGAGGAACCCCCGTGGGCTGGAGGAACCCCCATGGGCTGGAGGAACCCCTGT
>VZRL01001193.1:246267-261172 GCA_013397895.1 Origma solitaria
GGAACCGCAATGGGCTAAAGGAACCCCCATGGGATGGAACTCCCATGGGCTGGAGGAGCCCCTATAGGCTGGAGGAACCCCGTGGGCTGAAGGAACCCATGGGCTGGAGGAACCCCATGAGCTGGAGAAGCCCCTATAGGCTGGAGGAACCCCTACAGGCTGGAGGAGCCCCTATAGGTTGGAGGAACCCCCATGGACTAAAGGAACCCCCATGGCCTGGAGGAGCCCCACGGGCTGGAGGAACCCCAAGCTGTGCCCGCCTGGCCCCTGCCCCATCCCAGCCCCATCGCTCCCTGCTCGCTTTGATTTCAGCTCCCATTCCCGGGTCAGCAAAGGGCTGCCGAGAGGGGAAGGATGAAAGAAGTGATGCTTTGACAGCTCCTTTCTCATGGTAACGAGCAGAGCTGCTCCCTGTGCCCCCTCCTGCTCCCCACGGCCTTTTCTTTCTTCAGAGCAGGGCAGAATCTTGGGCTCAGCGCTGCCTTCCAGGTGCTGACCACAGAACTGGGGGGCTCGGGGTGGCTTTGTGGGCTCTGCCCACGAAGCCATTGCTCTCTTTAGGGTTATTTGCTGTTTGTTTCCTGGATATAATGACAGGTAAATGTGGATTAATGGAATTAAAGGTTCGACTCGAAGACATTAGGCAGCAAAGCATCAATTACTTCCCGGTGATTTCCGCTCCATGAGTCATGCTCGCTCAGGAAACACAGATCCATTAATTTAGCTGACCCATGGGAACCTGCCACAGGAAAGCTCCCTCTGCTTGGAAGGGGAAGAAATAATCGCTGCCTTTCCAGCATTAATACTTTTCTGTTCTAAAAAACAGCATCATTTAATATATGCTTATAATTTGGATTATAAGCAAGGTGCACCCTAACTAGAAGAAAATATTTTTGATGCAAGACATTGCTGTTTGCAGCAGCAGGGCCTTAACTGGTAAGGCTGGAGAACTGCAATTTAAGCATAAATCACTTTTAATACTTCAAAACAAGTGTCAAGCCTTAGGGATTGACAGTTCCTCAAATTTAGAAACAGTACAGGTCTAAACTCTCAGGATCTTAGATCCTTAGTGATGGGTTTTTGATGTGAAATCAAAGCTTAGATCATTCATATGCTGCACAGTATTTACCTAAAAGCTTTAAACTTGATTAATTTTCAAGTTTCCTAATTTTAAATGCATCTGAAGCATCCTTCGGAAACTGTAAATCATGATGAACAAAAATCCCCAAACCAAAGAGAGCAAAGCAGGCAGGGGAGGAGGGGAAAGGGAAGTAGCAAGGGTAAGATTGACAGGAATAAACCTGGTGTATAATTCTGCTGTGGAGAGATTAATTATAACTTTTCTGAGAGATACCAAGCCCTGGCTACACTGAAAGGTCTTCTGTTCAAAGTCAGTGCATTTACCCAGGAATATCCTGCCAGTGCTGGGAATATTTCACAGCTGGAAGACTCCTGAAAAACCCATCCCATCACAGCCAGGGCTCCAGCAGCACAGACACAGCTTTACTGACAATATTAACTAAGAACATTCTTTTTTTTTTTTTTTAATTCTGTTTCCTCTTCTGAAGGAATTCTCCCTAAGGAATGTGGACAGCACTGGAAATTAAGCAGAGCCAGGTACATTCATTAATGGAAACACAGATCTTTCAGACTAAGGACTAGCTTCTCTCTTAACTTTTGCTTATAACAGTTCGAATATTTTTTTCTCTCTTTTATTTTTTTGTTTGGTTGAATTAGAAATCTGAGCAAAAAATATTTTGCAACTAAGGAAACTGTCTCTTCCACATGCAACTAAAGTGAAATATCTAATTTCTTTTTTGTATCTCAAAGTGGTACTTTAAAATTTGATTTCTTAATGCCATTCAGATAGTGATGGGAGGTTTATGGCGTGAAAACAGGGTGATGTCCCACCAAACACAGGTGTCCTGTTGGAAATGCCACCCTTGCCAATGTGCTGGCATAGAAATGGGAAGCAAAACCTCCTCTTCTGCAGTTTCCACAAGCATTGGCTTTGCTCTGATTGCTCATATTTGTGTCTTGTGTAATTTTCTGCCAAGCAGTGCCCCTTAGATCCACCAGCTCCAGGAGTGTGAAAACACTGCACTCAGAGCTTGGCTTAAAGCTGACTCTGCAGTGCTCTAAACTTGGCTGCCCTCGCCCTGCGCAGCCCCAGATGCTTTCCTGTTCTGTGAGCTCACGCCAAGGACGTGCAGTGGGGTCAAGTACAGAGAGTAAAGCTGAGCAGATGTACAGCGAGTGCCAGATTTTTCAGTGGTATGATTAATGTGACACCATGAACCCTCCCTGAAGCATTCTGTTAGAGCAGAGACTCTTCACAAAATGAAGCACAGGGCCTGATTTTTATTCTGCAGGTTTATTGAAAGGTTTGGGGTCTTACTGCTGAAATCTGACTCCCAGCACTCGGCACCTCTGAAATGGATGATGTGTGCTGTGATGGCAATTAGCACTCAGAGCCCAGGCACCCTTCAGGGAATATTTTTCTCCTCAAACAAGGAGGGACTGCAACCCACAGTCAATCACAGCCTCTGCACCTTGTTTTTCAAGTGGTTTTAAGAACAATGCTGTGAAGGCTGAAGTTGTTTGTTCCACAGAAGTAACTTCCTAATGATGCCTTGTGCTCAAAATTTAGGTGGCATTTATTGGCCAACCATTTCTTTTCTTGTAAAGTACATTCCTATGTGGAATGGTGAACAGAACACAGGCAGCTCCTGGGATACAAATACCTGCAACAATGGTCATGCTTTATGTTTTCAATCTCTGAAGTTGAGCTGTAGCTTTATGATCCCCTAAGGACACACAAATCTATTCATTTTCATCAGAATTTGCCAAATTTTCAGATGGGTATTACAAAAAGTTATAAAAGTGTGTAAAAATTCCCTTTTCTTCAAAGGTAAGGAATGGTCTCTGAACGAAAGCCAGTATCCTGATATATTTTACAGCTTTCAGATTTGATTGAGCACACAGATAGGTTTCACATCTGGAATTGTGAAAATATCCTAGAATTAGAGAGAGGCTTGGGTTGGAAGGGACCTTAATCTTCACATCTTTAGGTGATCTTAAAGATCCTCTGCCCTAGGGGAGGTATCCCTGGATATCTCTTTTCCATAACAAAGGACTGAGGCAGACACTTTGCCCAGCTCCTCCTCCTGCCCTCCTCCTTCCCCTCACAACCTCTGTCTGTCTTTGAATTCCCAGTTTGGGATTATCTCAGGACACCAATTTGTAAAATTAGATCAATTTAATCCAAGTTTTACTTATAGTGCAGGACATTCTTTCCTAGCTTTTTTCCCTGGTTTGAGGGCATCATTCTCTTTAGGATGTGACTGCAGTTTTCCTTAGGTATTCTCAGGGGCTGCAGTTCTGAATAGCTGAGGTTCAGATTCCCAGGCAAACCCAGGGAAACGTGCAGAGTATCACAAAGAGGACCCCCCCAGGCAGGCATGAGAGAGGCAAACATCAGCCTGGATTTGAATCCTGCTGCTGGCAGGCAGATGAGACACAGATAAAGCTGAAAGGACACCCAGGAGAATGAAGGGAAGGGAACAGCACAGCAAACACGGGCAGAGCTTCAGCAGGAGTCCCAAAGAGAACAAATATTTGCAGGGCTGCTGAGGAACTCTCACTGAAGTACAGAAATTGCTGTATTTCCTCACATCGGTGACATTTATTAGCTCACCCCAAGCTCCTCAGAGTCCAGGGAGGTTTAAATGCTGCTTGACTGGCCACCCCTGGCTGCCCCTGCTCCTGGCAGTGTCCTAGGGAACACGAGGGTATTTAAAATCTTTGGATCGTGGCTGTGCTGTCCCGAGGATGGGTTTTAAGAACTCCGCTTGGCTGTGGGTCTGCAAGCTCCCAGGGAAGTCATGGAGTCAGTTAATTTACTTTGTAGATATTTTCCCAGGTTTCCAGATAATTAGTGTTATTTTTACCTAGAGGGACTTTTTGAGAATTGAAGTTAAGGATGAAATGGAATGATGCCTGTGCATCTGTCATCCCTTTCCCTGAGTGTCCAGCTCTGTCTGACACCAGGTTAAAACCAGGTGCTGAAACAGAACATCTCACCTGCAAATCAAAGCACAGGTTGGAGTGGACAGGTCCAGATTTCATGATGCCATGGGTTTTTTTTCTGGTACATAAATTCAAAGGGCTTTTCGTTGGATTTGGGTTTTGGTTTGGTTTTTTTACACATAACATCTACAAATTTCCCTCAAACATTTCTAGGGTGACTTCACTCACTTTGTTACATCACTGTCTGTTTTGGGATGTTTTCAAGAGATAAAGCCTCCTCCCTTGCAGATCACTAATCCTTCTGTATTCTGAGAGCAGACTATTTTAGCAAAACAAATTAGTTTAATCTCTTTGAAAATGTGCGTTTTCAGCATCTGTATTACAAATTACATTGTCTGTTTTGTATTCTGAAGGAAAGTGAGAGGAAGAGCAAAGAGTAAATAATCCCTCCTTATTGCTTATTAGAACTTCTCATATTCATGAAGTAATATTCAAATTTTATGAAGAAAATAACAAATAAAATTTCTTCCCTTTTAGTTCTTCAGCAGAATAAAAAGCTTAAAAGAATACAGAATTCTCTGCTTGTTCCTAAGCACTGTTTGATTTTCAAAGTAACTCATGTGAATTGGCAGAAAAGTAACATACACTAAGCCTGTCTGAGACACATGTGGTTGATTTATTTTAGTTTTATCTCTGGAGGGGCTCACTCTAATCGTTAAGTACTTTATACAAAATTTGTGTGCAAGTGCGTGACTGAAGCACTTGTTAATACCCTGGTCCTCTCAGGATCTCACCCCTGGTAGTTTGAATTCAGATTTTTGGCAATCTTAGACATCCAGGGAGGATAAAAGCCCCAAGTTCCAGCCACAGGTTACACTTTGAGGTTATGTATTATTATTTTGTCTCACAAAACTGGCCTGAAGAAAAGATAAATTTAAAAAATCCTGCTGGCTCTTCAAAGCACCTGCTCAGGAGATCTGGCAAACTTCCATACGGTAAAATATTTATTGCCCAATGTATTCTTGTTCCTCCTCTAAGCAAAGAAAAGCTCTGCTGGGTTCAGCAGGTCTGGTCACGGAGTGTGGGAGCAGCTCAGTGGGTGCTGAGACCCTCAGTGAGGTGGGGGAAGCAGAGCACTGTGGCAAAGCCCTTTCGGCAGGTGCCTTTGTGCACAGAGATGGCTACAAACGAGTCAGGTTGGCTTGGGAAAGAAGGAAAAGCCTAGAGTGGCGGTGGAACACAGGGAATGGCGCTCCTGGCTCCCCAGGAGGCTCCTGCTGGGCTGGATGCTCTGTGTGACAGGAGGCAGCAGGCTCTGCCCTGGCAGGTGTGCTTTTCTTGGTGGGAAATAATGGCTGTTTTTACCCAGCTCTGCTCTGCTGATATGAGCTGAGTTTGGGGTCAGGAGAGGTGCACAGAGCCCAGCCTTGCCAGCTGCTAACTCCATCCCACAAAAACCCTGGCTCACTGAGCTGGGGTCACGACCTGCAGAGCGATGATGTCCAGGCCAAAGCCATTCCAAGGTCCACAAATGGCACAGGAGCAGCCCAGGGCAGCCAGGCCCTGGCAGGGGAAACGAGGGCCATACAGCCAGGGCTGGATAGGGACAGTGGCTGCACCCCAGAAAGCCGGGGGGCTGCGCCTCGGGGCCGGGTGTGACCCAGGACCGCCAGGGTGTGCCTGAGGGCTGATCCAGGACCATGAAGGTGTGGCTCAGGGCTGGGTGTGACCCAGGACTATGAGGGTGTGGCTGAGGGCTGATCCAGGACCATGAGGGTGTGGCTGAGGGCTAGGCATGACCCAGGCCGGTGAGGGTGTGCCCGAGGGCTGAGTGTGACCCAGGACTGTCAGGGTGTGGCTGAGGGCTGATCCAGGACCATGAGGGTGTGGCTCAGGGCTGGGCATGATCCAGAACCGTGAGGGTGTGCCTGAGGTATGATCCAGAACCATGAGGGTGTGGCTCAGGGCTGGGTTTGGCCAAGGACTGTGAAGGTGTGGCTGAGGGCTGGGTATGGCCAAGGACCATTAGAGGTTATAGCTGAGGTATGACCCAGGACCGTCAGGGGTGTGGCTGGGGGCTGATCCAGGACTGTGGGGGGTTGGNAGGGCTGATCCAGGACTGTGAGGGTTTGTGGCTGAGGGCTGGGTATGGCCAAGGACCGTGAGGGGTTGTAGCTGATGTGTGACCCAGGACCATGAGGGTGTGGCTGAGGTGTGACCCAGGACCGTGAGGGTATGGCTCAGGGCTGGGTGTGGCCCAGGACCATGTCTGGTGCTGGTTCCTACAGTAACACCAATCACTGACTCTGGACTGGGTTTGCTTCCAAGGGGCACAGCCTCTCATGGGGACTCCAGTCTTTGGGTTTGAAATGGGTGGGGGAGTAAGTTTTTTCTTTAAAGAAAAAACTTTATGTGTATGAAATCAATCTTTCTTTTTGGGGGCATAAGACAAGCCAGGTGATATGTTGAACACCTAGAAAGTTTGTGCAGTGAGAGAGTCTGGTACTGCACAAAGGCAGGGCAGCCAGATGAAGGAGGGAGTGCACAGCTGTCACCAAGCTGCTGCCTGAATTTCCGGGCACTAATTCAGGGAAGAAAAGCTGCAGAAACACTGACTGCATATCCCCTTGGAAAAAACGAATCCCCCTGGTGTGGGAGGGGTTAGCATGACTCAAGTCAGGCACAGAAGGGCGGAGGAGGCAGCTGTCAGAGGCAGCTGCTGCTGGGTTTGGGAGGACAGAGCCAACCCCTCTGCCTTGGGCTGTGCTGCTGTCCCTGTGCTGGCAGGGCACTGGCATCCCTCCACCCTACGAGGGGATGCTGCCCAAAGTAGTACTGATGTCAAAGTACTGCTGAAAATTTCTTGTTCTGTCTTCCAGAATCCTGATAAATGAAGGCACTGTCCAGAGGCGTGGGGCAGACTCAAGCACAGAAATAAGGCTTGAAAACAACAGATGCGGATTGTAAAATCTGATGATTTAAAATTTGACTTAAGGAGAGACGGAAACTGAGATTTTGGTAATCACCAGAAGTCCTCTGGCTGATTGCTGTCATAAGCAAAAACCAACAAAGAGTAGCAAAATAAAACTGGTGCCTACAGGTTGCCTATACTGTGTATTCATCATGCACCTACCACATGCATCTTTACTGATCTAACTGCCTGTCTTGTTAAGAAAAGGTCTAGAAAAATCAGTAAATAAAAGCACTGATCTCATACCTCTCCAGGCAATAGTTTGAAGAACCACATCACAGCCCAACTGGGTTGATCCAGAATTATTAGAACATTATAAAATCCCTGTCCCTCGGTGCCGGGGGTTGCTGAGGGACAGCTCCTGCAGGGCCAACAAACGGAGCTGGGATGGGGCAGAGGGGCTGTCCCCGTGTGTGGCACTGCCATTGTGTTCCCACTGAGTCACTCCCCAAACAGCAAACACAGCCAGCCGGACAAAAGGAGGATTTACTGAGAAACCAGGGAAAGCCTCCCAGGGGTAAACACTGTGGAAATAAGAGCCCAGCACGGAAAAAGGCCAGGGAAGTGATTGAACTTCCAGTGTCACAGCACACAAGTTCCTTGGGGATAAATGCACTTGCAATTATGTGAATGGATTTGAAGTGAAGGTTTGGCTATTATTATGGGAAGCTTTGAAAGACTCTTGCTTTTTGAAATAAAAGTAGCCCTTCCACAGAAAGAGATGCCATACATTTCCTACAATACCAAATTAATGTATTTAAATTGCTCTGTACAGTTCTCTGTACCACATAGAACAATACCTTCCGTTTTCCCTTTCTGTGAAAACAGAATATTCCTTTAAAGTATTCCCAATGAGAGCAACCTGATTTTCCTGCTTAGCTTATGATTCTTCTATGACTAGAGACCCACAAGTAGTCTAAGCTTCATATGATGGGATCATATTCACCTGCTCCTGCTAACTTCAAAAACCTGAAGCTCTGTGGTTTTTGGCAGACTTCTCTGCAATACAAAACTTCCTACACTCTTTAGCAGAAAACAGTATCACCTACAGGCAGTTAGAAAATAAAATGACATCAGTTCATCCAGAAGAATCTGAGTGCTTTTACAGATGAGGCTCTGCAAAATAACATTTGATTTTGCTCTCTGTGAGCTCAGTTCCCATCATTCCTACTGACTGCCATCAGTCCCTGCTCCTGCCCAAGGATGTCTTTATCACCTGCAGCTCTGCCCAGCCTTTGGTGTGCTGCAGCTCATGCACACCCACAGCCTCCACTCAAATCCTGTGCCACCTGGAACAAATTGCCAAGATGCCCTTCACCTCACCAACAGCAAGGAGCTGGTATTGATAACAGTAGTCAAGCAGAAATTGTCCAGATTTTCTTTATTGTCTAATTTTTAAAATAGAAGAACAGTTCTAGGGTACCTAAACACAAATTATTATCATTCTGATTGGAAATAACCAACTATAGACACCTTCTGTTCATTAGGGTCTCCTTCCTAGGGCTCCTCTTTCTTCACTTGATGGAACCGATTCAGTTAGGAATATTTCCATATTCCTCTCCTGTTCTTGGATTATTGATTTGGACCTGTTTGGTCCATCTCGTTATATTTTACAGACTGATCGATAACCTGAGAAATTATTGAAAAGATCTCCTGAAAGAGAAGAAAAACTGAACTCATTCCAGTATAAGATAACCTACAGCATAACTTTTTAGACAAATTGACACTGATGAAATAAATGAATGGAGAAAATGATCCTAGAGGCCTCAATCTTCATATTTACAGGAGAATATGAGGGGCTGAAACAAACCTCTCTGCATTCCATGCCAAAAGGATTCCAACTCATTAACACATGTAAATGCTGATGGATAATTAAGTAATTTGGGAGACAGACCATGCATATGGGAAGCATTTTTGGTATTTTATGACCTCTTTCACTGACCTATGTAATTACTGTGCTGCTGACTAATGCAGCAACATAAACCCTCTGTGAACATCTCTATTATGAAGTTTATTTCAATTCTAAATGACCTTTCTTTTCATTTGTTACACTGGGATCAAAAAATGGTTGTTAAATTGCTCTCTTCCCTCCAATGCTATTAAAGAGAAAAAGAACATGTACACTTTATTAAGTAATCAATTTCTAAGCCACCTCCAGTGTAGTATAGAAAACAGAGCAAACTTATATTTGGCAAGAACAATTCATGTCAAACCAATCTAATTTCCTTTTCTGACAGGGCAAATGGCTCAATGGATAAAAAGAAGCAGCAGATGTGACATTTTTACTGTAGTAACACTTTTGTATGTAGTATTTTTATAAACAATACTTAGAAATCATAGGACTATATTAGAATACATGGATGGTGTCACCTTGTGCTGGAGCAAAACTTACAGGGAGAATAAGGGAATTCAGGGAATAGTGGTTAATGATTAGTCCTCTGGGAATAACTCCCTGGGCAGCCCTGCATAAAAATGGGACTTGTCCGACTTCCTAAACTATCCTGTAATCAGGCATTGGGAATTACACACTTTTTATATAATACCAATGATAAATACAGTTTCTTGTGACAGTTTCTTCCTCTGAAATGAACTCATGCTTTTCAGTAAGGAATTTCTTGAAATTTACCTTTAAATTTTCTGAGCTGACTCACTAACTTGATAGGGATTAAAAAGTAAAAGCTGAAAGATAGTTCAGACATCTCATGGGGAGGAAAGGGGACAGAAATCTGACACATTCATCAGAGTAGGAAGATTAGGATGTGCACCTGAAAACAAGAACTATGAACTATTTGGTCAACCAGTTGGTTTAGGAGCCTAATGATGTGACAGGGGCATTTCAAACCCTGGCACAGGAACCTGTGCACTCAGAAAAAGTTCATGTTTAAGTCATACAAATTTGCAGGAATATGAAATGAGGAATGGGTGATTATAATTACATACTCCAATCTAGGACAACATTTAATCACTTGCAGGTACTTGAACACTTCCTTGAATGAATGCAAACTGTGTTGTTTCCTGCATTAGGGATTTTAACTTAAGGTCATGGTTGTGATTCCAGATTTAAATGATAGCAAGTAGGTACCAGATGAAGGTCTAGAAAAGGGATTTAGGTGCTGAAAGAGCTTTTAAAATCTAGACCTAAAAGAAAAAATAATTTCCTTTATAAATATGAAACTATAAACAGGAGCTCATAGATTGGACTCATTCCTGAATACGATCCTCTCTGGAAGAAATTTGACTTTAGCTGGAGGGAACCTGTGGCTCACCAAGCCAGTTAAGGTGAATTCTCAGGAGACAAATCTGCAATCTTAAATGCTTTCTGCCATACACCCAAATCCCCACCCATTCCTCTCCACCAGCACCGTGCAGCATCAGCTCTTGCCAAGCTCAGGTGCTGCTCACACACTCTGTGTTGCACCAGGCAGAGAAAACTGCTCACTGGAGCAGTGACTGAGCACAGCCTGACTTTAACAGGACAGGTGACACCAATGGAAACACAGCCTGACTTCTTAGCTAACAGGACCGGTGACACCAACGGAAACACAGCCTGACTTAGCTAACAGGACAGGTGACACCAACGGAAACACAGCCTGACTTAGCTAACAGGACAGGTGACACCAATGGAAACACAGCCTGACTTAGCTAACAGGACAGGTGACACCAATGGAAACACAGCCTGACTTTAACAGGACAGGTGACACCAACTGAAACACAGCCTGACTTTAACAGGACAGGTGACACCAACTGAAACACAGCCTGACTTAGCTAACAGGACAGGTGACACCAATGGAAACACAGCCTGACTTTAACAGGACAGGTGACACCAATGGAAACACAGCCTGACTTAGCTAACAGGACAGGTGACACCAATGGAAACACAGCCTGACTTTAACAGGACAGGTGACACTAACTGAAACACAGCCTGACTTTAACAGGACAAGTGACACTCTTGCCAAGTGACAGAACCCTGTGATTTCCCAGCTGTCCCTCCCTGTCCCTGCCTCAGCCAAGCCATCTCTTGCCCTCACCAAGCAGTCCCAGCAGCTCACCTGAGCTACACCCATGGATCTGGCCTCCTGCACATCATGAGAAGCTGATTCTGAGGCGTCTGTGCTGCCTCAGCACCAGAGTGAGCAGGCAAAGGGAGTGGGACAAGCTGGGACAGCCGAGGCCGTGTGGGACAGAGGCAGCCACGCTGCTGCGGAACCCTTTCCCCACCCTAATACAGCCCTGCACTGCTTAGTAACTATTTTCTGCCAACTTGGGAACCTTTGTGCCACACTGGGGAGTGTGTGGAACGCTGGTACTCCATGTGCTATGGAATATGACTGCAGGCAGGCAAGTCACAATCATCATTCTGCATCTCTCAGCTGAACTGTTTACACCGAGGGCTGCATTACAGGGACAGGGAGGTGGAAGTGCTTTATGGCCAGCAGAGACTCTCAGAGGGCGGAACTGGCCTGGGCCTCTGCTAAATGTGCCACAGGCCTAAAAAAGGGGTGTAGATCCCAAATGGTCAGTCCAGCACCATTCCTGAGCTTTACACTCATTTTAAATTAGCATACAATTTAAAAATAAGTATTACAAATGAAGGTTATCTTACAAGGAACATATAATTTACATTTTTAAACTCACACTATTTGTCTTGATGTAAGCCATAAAGTTCCTGCTCGGCAAGTCCAGTGGGCATTCCTTATTGCCTTTAACCTGTTTCAAGGTGATCTTTTTTATGCTTCATCATACTTTGGAAAAGCAATTCCACAGGACAAGAACTCATCTTAAATCTGTGGTGCTCATGTTAAGGAGAACATGATAGACCTGACAAGCTGTGTGATCCTTTTAGCACCAGGAGTTGTGTCATTCATCCAGAGGCCCCTGACAGTCATTGCCCTTGCAGTGTTTTTTAAATCTATACATGTTTAAATAAAAGCTTTTATCTTCTTTGATCTTCTGCAACCATGCAAGTATTAACATACACAATGCTTGCAGAAAGGCACTGGATAAAATGGTTATTTTTAGAATTTCCTCACTTCATAAAACAGTACAATAGCTATGATGCCACAAATAACTCACTATGAATTCTTCTTATAAGCAAAGAGAGGAAGTGTGAGTTTAGGAAGAGACAAGGACTTCAGAAGATGCAATTTATTAAAATACTAGATTTAGTAACATTAGTAAAAAAAAAAATCTATAAATACTGGCTTTGCTTTGAATCAGTGAAAACATAAACTAGATTTTATTCCATAGGTCAATCTGAAACTTGGGCAGAAATTCCTAACATTTAATAACCATCCATGAATCCAAGTTTCATTTAAGATAAAAAGCAACAAAAGCAGTGAACTATTAAATTTGTGGCCAACTTTCTGGCTTCTGGGAAGATTTCTTCATGCTATTACAAAAGTGGGGTTTAGTCGGGCAATGTATTTTTTTGTTTGAGATTCCCACTATATTATTCTGTGGGTTTAGGAATGTTTCAGATTCTCTCTTCTGGAGTATTACCTATTCTGTCAGTGAAGAAGCAATGGAGTCACAGCAAGCTCAAAACCACTGGCCAGAAGCTGTCCTTGTGTGCTTTTCCCCAATTCCTAGGACATGCTGAGCAAATTTTTTATGAAATGGAGCATCAGCCATCTGATTACAGCTGGCTTTGGACGGGACCTAATGACCAGGAAATGCAGTGAAAAAAAGAAGTGTGTTGGAAATGGTTTCTGAAGAACTGTCAGGAATTTATTTTGGGGCTTTCTTGAAGCATTACCATGGTGAGTTCTGTTGTTGTTTGTTTGAGGAATAACTTCAGTTCTCTGTAGATCAGCACCCTTTCTCAGCCTGCCTTCCACCAAATGCTCCCAGTTCTCTTATGGATAGGAACCCATAAGAGGAAATCCATGAAAATGGGTAAGCAGTTTCTAATTTCCCCTCTGGCTAGATTTCACAAGCTGTATTTGGAGGTATTTAATAAATCACAACCAGTGATTCTCAAGCTAACTTGTGTTCCGACACGGTGATTTTACAGGCATTTTTTGACAGACTCCAACTTACCTGTAGTGCTGCAGTTGTGATTCCAGCTGCTGAATGTAGATTTGCAGATGTGGCACCTTGTTGGCTTTCACTTCCAGCTCCTTCACTTTGCCAAGACTGTTGAGGACAGCGTGTCTGGCCTCCTCCACCTTCCTCCTCATCTCCGCCTGCTCCCTCTTCAGGTTCCGATTGCAGTCTTCCAGACTGACCAGAGCTTCCTGAGAGCTCTTCAGCTCCCTCTCCAGCTCCTGATTGAACCTGATTGCTTCTTCAATCTGCCCATCCCTGGAGCTCCGGATGAGCTCCATTTCCTTCAGGACACTTTGGAGGCACTCGCTCTGGGAGTGGTTCTGTGTTAATGGTCTCTTAGTCCCTATGAAGCAGGTTCCCTCCTCTTTGTGGTTGGCGTGGCTCTTCCGCAGTCCCACCTGTAATGACCAGGAGCAGAAAGCAGGGAAAAACTGAGGTGTTTCAAATCAACTGATGTTTTATTCCAGGCTGAAAATGGTTGGATTGTGTTTTGTTGGGGTTTTTTAAAATCACATATAGTTGATCAGCAACTAAAGCTACTTAACCTTTGCCAAATACAGAGACAAGGAAACAATCTCTGGAAAGCAGTTTTTAATATCTAGCTATACATTTAATTTTCAAACTACTCATTATTACGTTATTGCACAAATTTCTGTATAGCTTTGATGTCATTACTATGGTCTGTACTCAGAAGTCAAAGAGTGTGCTGAGAAAGACATTTCCAATGAAGTGGTGTTCAGAAGAAGAGAGAAGGGAGCAGCCAGGGGTGTTCTGGAGCTCTCCTTTTTGTCTTATGATTCTTCCTGGGACCTCTGACTGGTGACTTCATGTTTGCTTCTGATTTCCTTTCCCTTTTCAGATGAAAATGGTAAAAGTGGGTTTGACCTGCCTGGCTGGACGTTGTGAAGAGGAACAGACAGCTACTGCAAGTGGAAGTGTCACACGTGGGGCAGAGTTCTGTGAGTGCTGTGTTAGCATCAAATCAGACCTGAGCAGACCTGCCAGAACAACTGGAGAACACTGCCCTTCACTGCTCTGCCTGTTCCACGCTATTTCATGCCAGAATAATTTAACTGCTGTTAAGTGTGTATGTGTTTCGCTCAAGCCAGTACAGCAGAACCAGCAGAAACCAGCCCCAGAATTAATGGGGCCCTGCAGAGGAGCCAGAGACTATTCATCAGCCTGCCTGCAGAACTCGCTCCAACTCTGAACTCCTGCGACCACGCTCTGAAGAAAACATACTTCTGATGTTTCTGAGGCACTTATGACTGAGGCACCACCGCATGTGCTTGCACAGGGAAGAATCCAAAAGTTCCTTCTTACTTCAGGAAAACCTGCAATGGTGCCTGTGCATTATATAGTATCAGCACATCCTGACTGCACTTGCACTAGCAGAAGGAGCAAGTAGATTTAGGTTTGTTAAGCTGAACTCCTCTGCACTTTCAGCAAAGTGCTCATCACCCTATCCTGTAATGACACATGGGTGAAGATACCTTTCTCCTTAAAGCCTCCACGTAACCAAACTTTTCTAAAAAGTTAATGCCGAGGATGAAGAGCAACCTCGGTCTCAGTCTGGAGGTGTGAGGGGTTATTAAGGCTGACTTTCCGAGAGCATCATCTTTCCCCGAGCGCTCGGGGCCACCCGAGCAGCAGCCCCGCACTCACCTGCAGCGCCAGGCACCGCGCGTCGCTGCTCTGCAGGGCGGCCCGCATGTCTTCCACCAGCTCCCGCAGGCTGCCGTTCTCCTCCTCCAGCTTGGCGATGCGGTCCTCGGCCTGCTCCAGCGCCACGATCTCCTCGTAGCACTCGCGGGAGCAGGGCCCCGGCGGCCGGCGCTCGGCGCTGCCCGCGTTCCC